>OY292389.1:6330000-6930000 GCA_958496215.1 Verbena officinalis | reverse complement strand
GAGAACGGTTGAGCCAATTGCCTGAGAAATGATTATCAGGAATTAAGGTTAATATTGATAAGCATGCAAATTAGAAGCTATGCATATAATGTATTATGTATATATATATATACCTTTTGGTTCTTAAAGGTGTTTGATGAGGCATGGGATCTGTGTTTTGTTCGTGGTCATTTTTGTGCAAACTTCGGTCTGAGATGGCTTTGTCGGTAGAGTCGGTTGAGTCTTCGTAGAGTTCAGCACCTGCGTGTGGTGCAACGGAACCTGATTCAAGAGTTGGGTATATGCTTATTCATGAGACGACCTTGAATCTTTACAAAATATAAAGGAATAATTACGAAAAACACCCTGAGGTTTGGCCTTTTTTCCCGAAAAACACACTGGCTCTCTCTCTCTCCCTCTCTCGAACTTGAACTTGAATGACTATGTACAAAATATTGCTATATACAGACTTAAAGGGGACGGCTTCACTGCCATCCCAACCTACAATCTGGGTAGGGTCAACACAATTTATAGTAGCTTTTACTTTCTAAAAAGAATGCATTTGACTAAAATCCCAAGAAAAATCTCAATATTTATAAAAACAGTAAATGCATACTCACCATCCTTTCTACCAAATGCATTTTTACACCCTTCGCATCTGCAGTTAATCGAGCATCCAACGCCGCCCTTTAAAGAAACAAAGCATTTCTCCATCAGCTAATAAACTCAAACTAAAGAAAAAAAAATACAAAGAAAGAAATGACAAATAGAAACCTGATAGCATTCACAGTATTTCTTCAGGCAACCAGATTTTTTGCAGTTGCATCCTCGTTTATGCCGAGCTGAAGCAGGAGTTTTGCTGAAATGATCATCCTGCAATAAAATAATAAAAACACATATAAATATAAATACTTTTCATGACAAAAAGATACTGAAAAAAGTCGTTTGTTTGAAGTTCGAACCCCGGTTTCTGGTTGAGAATCAGAGCTTCTAATCACTTTGGGAGCAAAAGCAAGAGGATTTCTTGATTCAATCTGTTTTCGTGTTGCGAGAACTGTGTCTTCATGAATAGGCTTGTTGAAACAGTCCATACACGCACATGGCTCCACACAGTAGACACCAGCAGCAAAGCATTCACAATATCTACATTTTTACAAAATAAATTTTACTAATATTATCATCCAACACAATAATTAACCTAACAAGAATAACAATTTGATTTTTCTTTAAATTAAAGAATGAATAACTTACAGTTTTAAACATTTTGATTTTTTGCAGTTACATCTCTTACATGAAGATTCACCATCCCCAGCTTGCTCCAATCTTCGTCTGCCAATCGAATTCAACCCATGAAGTACAAAACTAACAAAAGTTTAAACAAATAAGAAGAAAAAAGAAAGAAAACAAAACAGACACACACACACATACCTCTTTTTCTTTGGACTACTTTGATTAATCTCTTCATTTGCTGTAAATACATTTTCTTGAGAAGTATCTTCCACAGGAAGAACACCGTTTTCAACAACTTCAATTTCCCGTTCCAAAGAGAAGTTAGCCAAACTATTACCGAACAATTCTTGACCATTAGTTGGAGGATGAAAGTTGGCAGACGTGCTAGGTCCAATCAATAATCTTCTAGAAGCAGAAGCTTCAAGGTTGACATTATTGTAGTCCTTGGAACTAGCTGCAAGAGAATTTAAATGCAAGCCAATGCCAGGCAGCACACAATGTGAAGAATCATTTCCCGTCTTTGTGGAAACGAGTTGTTGGTTGGAAATATTGCCATTAGATTGTTGCAACAAAGAAGTATCAGAAAATGAATTCTCCTTCCTGCGGGCCCCGCCTCCCATCTCAAAAACGAGACAACGTCGTCTCATACCACGGTATAAGCTGGAAAGATTCTACAATATGGAGAATTGAAGTTACGTTGTGAAGAAATATAGAGTTTTTTCTTGAAATATTAATAAAGAAAAATCATTAAAGCACCGCCCCCTTCCCCCCACAACTATATACAATTACACAAATATCCCCTTATTTGTTTCAAATTACTCCCGTGTAGCTTATTTTCACCTTACAGTTACCCCGTCTGTTGTTTATTAACATCACTAAACAATGTTACAATTCAAACTCTAGTGAACTTTTTGCGTTATTTCACCTTAACAGTTACCCCTTCTGTTGCTCTAATTGAATTCAAATACAAAGGGTGTATTTGAAATTCTAGAAGTAGGAGGGAAAGTTTGTGTAATTAAACATACTTACAGGAGAAGTCGTAGCCACCACACAACAAATCGAATGCAAAATTTTACCTCATAATCCATCTTTTCGCTTGGATTCATAATCGAAGTTCCACCAATTAATCCATCGGTCTCCGCATTTTGCATCGTCTCACTCAATTCACCATGATGAGTATTCAGTTTTTCAGGTTCAATCTTCTGTCCAACTTGATTCTCACTAGAACCCTGCACTTTCTGTATTGCATTTTTTATATTTTTATAGAAATTTATTGCAGGATCAACTGGTTCGTCACAAGGCTCCTTATCATTTGCTGATTCAAAACCTAATAAATCGGACGCATCAGAAATCAAATTTTCCCAATCACACGAAGATGTGGATTCTTTATTTTGATCATTTCTTGGAATATGTGTTGAAGAAGAGCAATTATAATTAAAATTCTCAGCAAAATCAGCTACAAGCTTCGAGCATTCATATGATGGCTCCTTAGGTCCTGTTGGATCGATATTTTCTTTTTGTTCGTCTGGTTTCTTTGTGGAAACCATATTTACATCGGAAGAGAACTCAGGTTTTGATGGATCGGACACTTGATGCCTGAAAAAATGAAATAAAATAAACAAGAATGGACGAAATTGAAAATGGCGTAGTGTTTCGAACAAGTGGAGATGTTTACCTTTGAAGAAATCTAGATTCTTTGATATTGCTAACATGGGGTGAAGTGAAAACTGATGGAAGAGATGCAAAACTAAGAGGATTGATTGTTTGAGATATGTGCATAGATTTAACCGGTTTGATGGGAGATAGACTGTTAAGGAAATTGAAGACAGGAGAGTCCTGCATGAAGAGAGAAAAAAACATTATACAACAATGTAAGGAATCATAATTCATAGTTTAACTTAAGCAATTGAAGAAAAATAATGTGCCACAAAGGGCTAAGTTTTGCAAAGATTAGAGGAAAAACAAAAGACTTGTTTTGTGCCAAATTAACCAATTCTCAGTAGCCATCATAACAAAAGAAAGAGAAAGCAGATTGTCATGAGGCAGCAAAAGAGGAATACAGGAAAAATAGAACCTTCAAAGATGTATCATTCATCCAAGTTTCCATAGGTAATCAAGGAAAAATTCACAAACAATTATATGAAATTCAATGAAAAACATGAACACACACAGAAAGAAAGAACACATGCTTCTGCAAAATCAAGTAAAACACCATATTTCCAAGATCAGAAAGAAGGCCCAAAAACATCCTATAAACAAAATCACTAACAACCCACTTCTCCAATTACTTCTAGCAGTCAAAAAAACAACTCCGGCAAAAAAAAAAAAGAAAACAAAAACAAAAGGCAGACCCAACAAACAAAAGGCCACATGAAGACAATTAAAGATGCAATTTTTGTGTTTAATTTGCACCAAATCAAACCTCAAATGTGCTAATAGATGTTATGATCTGGTTATTCTTGCTTCTATCTGGAGTATCCATCACTTCCATTTCTTCTCTGTTCTGCTCTTTTGCAAAACTCTCACCCCCTTCATCCATATCCTATATATCTATATATGTATTTATCTATCTATCTCTCTGTTTTCTTCACACACCACACACACAGAAACCACTATATTTTCCCTCTCAAGATTGTGAGAAAACAAAAGGGGTCGAAGAAGCGGGAAAGAGAGCAAAGAATATAGTGATTGAGACTGTAAAGAAACAAAAACAATAAAGAAAAAGACTGGATTTTTCTCAAGGAAAACGAGACCCCACAACCCCACCAGCCAGAAAAACACACTAGACGCAGTGATTTCGTTGATGTCTTTGTGGGGTGAAGATTTATGCAAAGCATAAAGGGAGCACAAATACACGAAAAGGGGTTGGTTCGTGGGAGGGAAAAAACAAAAACGGAGACAGTAACGTAAACTCTGGGAAACCTTAATTTTTTAAATACGGTTTTTAATGCCCGAAAATGTCCTCATTTTTTTCTTTTTGGAGAAATTCTTTGATTATTTTTCTGTGTTTAATTCAACAGAATTCAATTCAGTTCCTATAATTTCTATATAATCTGATTTTTCTGTTATGGATTTTTGCGGGTTTTTTGTGATGTATCATTTGGGCGGTTTTATCTAGGGTATATCTTGTGTTTATTGTGGAATTATTTTCATTTAAGATAAATTATTTGAGTCTCAATCATTGAGTTGAATAGTAGTAAATTTTGATTTAATGCCATTATATGTTACTATTTGATTGAATTGTCGTTTCTTTTTTCTTTTCTCTGATTTCTGAAAAAAATGGGAGGGGATGTGTAGATACCAGATAGTATAGTACTATTTTATTTACTTTTTTAATGTGATTTTCATTGAATTAATTTAAAAATAACATAGGTTTCTAATGTGATAGTAGTTTAAATAAATTACAAATTCTGAAACATAACTATCAATTTAAGATTCAACATTACTATTTTTCCTTAATTACAACTTTTACGTATAATTAAACAAAACAAAATAAGATCAACCAATGAGCTTTTTTTCATTTAATTAAAAATTTTATTTAACAATTTTGTATTTAGGGTTTTGTGTATGTGGATTGTATTGGGGAATATTATTTTAGTAGCCGTCACATATTATACTCAGATATGGAGTCATGATTTTGAGTAAGGAAGATAGACATTTAAGAAGAAAGAAATTTGCATCACTTCATTTGAATTTTGTGTACCAAAATAAATAATTACAAAAATAACTCAAGCACAAAAAAGACCTATACGGCTATACAAACTAGAGTTTATTAAAATAACCTTATTTATCTAACTATCTTCTATTAAAATGTAATTTTTCTTTTCCTGTCCAGCCTCCTTTTTTTTTGTGATCCATTGCTAGCTAATAAGTGAGTTATACCATTTGCTTCACGCTTGATAAAAGAAAAGTTATAAGAATTAGAATGAATTAATATATTCTTAGAATCATCTAAGAAATTCTCTGAGTACGAAAAATCCTCTTCCGGCGCTTTTAGTTTCCTAATAATACTCAAGCTATCTTCATCAATCACGATGTGACGTCACCCAAAATCTCGAGCGAGACGGATTACCGAAAAGGCCGCGAATCCTGCCTCCTCTTCTACCCACCAGTTATTAAAAATTCTTTTTTATTTACATTTTACTTTAACAAATTAATCATAAAATACATTACGGGTATTTTTGATAGGGTATTTAAGTCCATTTACAGGAGTTTAATCATTAAGTGATGCGGCAGGCCTTCTAATTTGAAATACGGCCTGCTAATTTGGGGACATTGAGTGATACTGGGAGTCTCTCTCCCATCCTAGGTATTGTGGAATTTAACGATTGTGGACTCTCTTTTTTTTAAGTTATTTCTTTTCTCTCTCCATCTTCTATCCATGTTTTTTTATTCACTTTCTTTTCTCTCTCCAATTTTTAGTACCAAGCAATAATTTAAGTAATGCATATCAAACATGTATAAGAATTAAGGAATTTCAAATTAATGACTTTAAATTATTGTAATACTGAAATTAATTTATAAAAGATTAAAATTATATTCTATTTAAAGTGTACTACCGATTGTCTAGGTATAAATAAATAATTAATGAATCAATAAATCAAATATTAGACATAGCTTAATTCCCAAAAACAAAAAAAAACCCAACAAAGATGGCCTTGAATTTAACCCGGAACCAAGTGACCAACCCAGATAGAAGATCCGAATAGAAATAGAGGTCGGAGCATTAAATTTGGCGCGCCCGATAATTTAAATGGTGGCCATAGACACGTTACCCGCATGAGGGTCTATTTACTCTCCATGGTCCCCTCCACACCTAAGTATACCCAACTATCAGAATTTCTTTTTAAGGCATCAACAGACTTCTCGTGAAATAACAATTATTATGTATTTAATATTTATATTGTCTGATTTACCTGGCACATTCAATATATCATTAAAACATATGAAACTTTTGAGTCACTTTCTTGAAATAACAATGTCAGAAATGTTTACCAATATTTATGAAATTACAGATACAAAGTATAAATGAAGTGGTGGATTCGTTTCTACAAGATTCTTTGGGTTTTTTTTTTTTTTTTTTAGTTTTGATAGACATATTTTAAATTTTAACGGGACTCTATGCTAATTCGTGTTACTTCGGTGTACGGCTCAAGTTGATTCTGATGAGTACGTGTCACAATATGGTGATGAACGACCTAGATCGCACAAATTAAGTGCGCGCCCCTTGGATCCCCACGAGATGGATGCTCATGGAGACTATTACTACTCATAGCTTCTATTTTTGTATTTTCTTTCATGTTTTGATTAGGATGCTTGTTGTTTTATTTCTCGCTTTGTTGATGTATTTGTTGAACTTTTCGATTTGAGCTATTTAATAAATGAGGTGGGGTTCACCTTCAATCCTACTGTCCTTTTCGACCGGTTTTAGTTTTTTTTTTTTAAATCATAAGTACTTATAAATGTGAATGCATGTTATAGTATAATAACATGTTTGAAGAGCAAAAATGAAAGTAGAAAACAATATATTTACAAAAAATAATAATTAAAAGAAAAAAAGCCGATATAAGTATAACCATTTGTCAATTTCCATACTTTGAATAATATTTGTTAAGTTCGAGCAGAGTCGGATCACTAAAGTGTAAATTTCTCTTTAATAAAGATAATTGTATTCCTAAACACTCGAACTCGATATCTCTTATTAAACTAACGTAGTACTGAAGTGTTAAACTACAACATTTGCTGGTAATATCAACTACTTTGTTAGTTTTACAATGAATTTACAAACACGCACCAAAATAAATTAGGAGGTCCCCTAAAATCAAAAGAAATTTATTACGGGAGCATTGTCTTAACGTGTCACATTAATTATTTGACCACAACAAAACATAAGTACATAACTAAATAAGTAAATATTAAACACAATATGTTATGGCTTGTTGGGACTTGGGTAGCTCACATTCAAAGATTGGCCCCTCAAACTTAGCTCAAATGATGAGACACTTTTAACACGTGCCCATCATTATTTTTTATTTTTTCTTCACTTTGTAACAGTCAATAGATATAAAGTTTTTCATTACAATTTTTTTATGGTATGCTAGAATAATCACTTTTCGGAAAGATGCCGAATTTCAATACAAGAGAATTTAATTTACCAAGTTAGCTAGAACAAGCACTTTAAATTTTTTACTTTAGAAAAGCAAAATTGTTAATTCCAATATAGGGAAGTAAAAGAAACTAATTGTGTGGGATTGGAAACATTTTCATGAACTTATTAACAAATTAATCAATGACAAAGTATCCCGACAATGTTATAAATAGATATTGCAATATTACATTTACCAACATTTGGTTTTTGCTTTACCTTTTGTTTTTCCACTTTGTGAAAATTGTGTGTTTAAATATTTGTGGTCCCTTTGGACAAAAACTCTCTTGTGAGTTGTGTCGTGTGACAATGTTAAATTTTCTTCTCCAAAGCACATAATTAAGATAGAATCTGTCGAAATGTTGATATACCCCTAAACCTGAAACCTTTTGAGAGTTCATGCCAGATACACCCCTCTCCGGCCATCCCCTCTACAAATTTAAGTGATAGATCGAGAAATTTCAACCGTCAATCAGATTTCGACATCATCCATTACAATAATCTTTTGTTATGATTTTATTAAAGTATTTTTCACAACAATTAATATCATCTATAACTTTATTTATACTTTATTGTTGTGTTAATTTAGTCATATTGTTATTTTATCAATCACAAATTCGTTGACCAATAGGCAATTGGAGGAGGCTCATGGATTCAAATCTCACGAAGGTGGCCATGAGTTTTTTTTACATAAGTTTGTTCTTAGTTGTAATTTTCCAGAATATGTAGGATAATCTTGAAAAAAATTAGTAGAAGTGATATATATGTATTTGTTTTTTTTATTAATTTCCAAAAAGTCACAAAAACAAATTAAAGGGTTCTAAGTTCAGATTTTCTTTTGTTATTTTATGATCAATTAGACCATTAATTATAATTACTAACTAATTATATTGATCTGATCTAGTACTGAAAAATCTCTTCAGTAACCAAAGACTTTCTGTCTAGCTAGTTTTTAATATTAAACTCATCGAAGTTGACTACATTAAGACATAACTTAGTGTTTGGTGATTAGTCGAAATATACTTTCGAAATTCAAGGTATATATGGCCAGATTTATTGCACAATATTGTTAGTGTGATTACTGACAAGGCTAGGAAAATGGGCTTTTTGTCTAACATTGGGTATTTCATGGGAAGCCGAGATAATTAATAATATTGTTAAGAGACTTTGTCCAAAAGTACATTAGAAGCTAGTGTAATCACCAAAATTTGTCACATTGCTACTTTTTTCTATTTGTCTTAACGGATAATTAATTGTACTTTAAGATAATTGTTTTCAATATAGTAAAGTCAAGTAAGAATTCACCAAATGACGTAGTTTAGCAGTTCAGAGCTATATTAGATTAACCAAAGTTCTCCAATTTGAGTACTTGCGAATACAGCTGTCATGGCATGAAAAGCTTTGCAGTTTGCACATTAGTGATCTGACTCGACTAGTATAAATGAGCTTTGAAAAAAAAGAAAAAGTCAATCGAGAAGGAATTCTTTCAAAGAATGTGTAATGTGCTAAAATTGCATCCTTTATTTATTCTACTCGTTGTTGTAGGCTTGCGCATAACATTCACGTATTAGGTCTAAATAGCATGTAATATTTTGTGAGAAAATTAAATATATCGTTTAAGAACCTTATTTCTTTTGAATGAGCACGAACGACGCTAAACTTATATGTACATTTATTTGAAATGCGATTGTTATTATATTTTTAATTTTTTTTTTCTATGACGCATGTGCCCTTAAAATATGCACCAATAAAGACATAATATTGAATAGGTAATAAGTTATACTAAAAACCTTATGCTAAGAAAAAAATTGTAACACAAGTTATTAACGTTTAGTTTCAACACATCGACTAAGGGGTGATGAACTAATTATTTACAATACAAGATTGTATAACTATCTTTTGTAACACAAGATTTAGCGTACTACTTAGGCGTATCCCATAATTTTATGTGTAGTTAACTCTGTATATAAATATTATTTATCATGTAATCTTGAATATTTTACTTTTAAGTATATATATGTGTGTGTTTTTGTAGCACCCCGAACATCAGGAAAGCAGCCCAGGAGTTCTCCACGGGACGTTGCACCCCGTGCAACGAGCCGTGGAGGTATCCTGACTTGTCCCACATCGGAAATTCACAAGAGAAATGAAGGGTTGATAAGTTAATTTTCATGTACAACCCAACAAGGTTAACCTTTTTTGGCGCGTGCTTTCAATGCCAAACTTTAAGGATTGTACACGGTGTAGACGAAGCTTATACCCACATGTCCAACGGGCCTATAGAAGGTTCTTCTCTCCGAGCTCGGGAGTCACGAGTCACGACAGTTTTCTAATTCAAAAACTAGTTACCGATCAGTTAGTGATCATGAGAATAACATAAGAATATTGTAAAAATGGATGTTACATAAGATTTAATTTTGATTAAAGCAAATTGTTTTGAATGATAAATATTTATGGGGAAAAATAATCCTAGACAGTTGGAAATTTGGAACACAATAAGCAAATTCCGTCCATAACGGAAAACTGGCCCAACTCTATGGTTTTAATTAATAATTACCCAAAGTCGACCTAAGTTTCAAGCTTTAAATTCAATAAGAAATTATTTGCAAACTTTAACATTTGAATTTATACATATAATTTTGAAGCAATGTGATCTTCATTATCAAGTCATATGTTATTTTTGCTATAAAGGGTTATTGCGCATGACCTAAAAAGAAAAAGGTCTATTTATATTCCAGGAAATTGGGCTTTTTTAAATTCTCAAATTAGGTGAGAGCTCTAGCCTTGATTAGGATCTTGAGCTTAAGGATCCAACTTTTATTAATATGTTTAGCTCTTTTTTTTTTTCATCCGATTTTTCCGGGGATCCTCCCAATATGTTTCATTCAGAAGACCATATTTCGTTTAAGAAATTTAATGTTTCATTCCACTATACCAATTTACGTTTGATATTACTCGGTCCATTATATCGTAATTTTATATACTATAATTGATTAGATGTGATTTAATAACTTGCTTCTATTTTGATAAATTGATATAATTAATTAAAGCATATTATGTAAAAAAAAAAATCAAGACTTATTTTTGTAGGACTTTTAAACTTTCCTACTTTTCCCGAGACCAAATTCAATTGGGCATGCATAGTAATTAATTTTATGGCTAGTTGGCATTTATTTTTAGGATTAATTCACATTCAAATTCCATAAATAAAAAATTACCATGAAAGTTAAGTCATATCAAAATACTGATCCGTAACTATTTTATAGATCTATAGATAGATCCGTAACTATCTGTATTTCATTAGTGTGAAATATTGATACTAAATTACTAATTAAAAGATAAAAATCCATTAATTCTAATTTCTAATTCTAATAATAATAATAATAATAATAATTTTTAAACGTGACTATTTTGGTTGCTGGCCGTATGATTGAAACAAAATATCATCTCAAAATCAAATTACTCACTTAATTATATGAATCTATCATTATAATTGGCAAATTGCATCTAAATTAGTATAATTTGGATTTTGTTATCAATAGTTGCCTATAAATTAAAACCCAAAACGTAATTATCATGCAAAATTAGAAAATAATAATTATTAATTGCAATACTAATATTAACCTAAAATATATGTCAACTATGTAGGAAAAAGCTATTTCATAATGGAATTGACATTTTATTTACAAAATCTATTACCCGGGTTTGGATGTCCGGATTCGAACAACCCGGTCAATGACCCGTTTAATGTCCAGCCACAGCCCACTAGTTCACTACGCAGATTTTTAGGGCTGTTTTTTCGTTAAGTTTTTTTTTTTTTGGCCTTTTATTAATTAATTAATTAATAAAGTGGTTTTCTTTCATAATTTTTTCTTTTTCTTTTCATTTTCAATGCTGTATAAGTAGTTGCAGTAGATGGGTTCTCTGACACTCTGCTTAAATATTCACAGAGATATACATACATACACACCTAGTTGCATCTTTATTAATCCTCTGTAACGGCTACTTTTCATGGTTTGGAGGTTGGATTGGAAGACCATCTGTGATTAAGACGACCATCATTTTTTTTACCTTCTTTTTTCGTGTTTTTCTTAAAGTTTTTCTGGGTATTTTTTGACATTTTATGTGGTGAATAAAAGGGGAAAATCCGGAAAAAAGAATGAACTACAACAATGACAAGTGAGTATCGTGATTCTCAACTTCTTTTTTATCTTTTTTGTACAGTAATGGATTAATGGGTAGATTTTCTTTTTTTCTTTTTTTTGTGGGTCTGTACTTCAATGTGGTCTCTAAAAATTGTTGATGCTAGTTAGGCTTGATGAGTTTATTCAGTGTTATAATTTTGTGGGTTTGCATTCGTTTTGCTGTAATCACCTGGACTCTGATTTTCTCCGTGGATTCTGATACTTCTTTTTATGAGTATTTTTCGGGGTTTTGTTTTTCTGTTTTTTTTTTTTACACTGAACTTCACATATTCTTGATCCATTGTTAAATGTCCAGCAATGAGCATGTAACCGTTTAATATTTCTGGTTTAATTTGTCTCTGGAGGATCTATCTAGCAATACATTGGAGCTTTTACTTACTGAATTCTTAAATCTCTTGCTTGGAACTGTATTCCTGTTATGTGTCTTTATATATATGATATAAGAAGTTTTTAGTAATTAATTGCTGAATTTGTGCATTTTGGTAGCATATACGCATTCCCCTTTGTGTCTTTATATACTTGATAACAAGCTTTTAAGTTTTAACTAATTGATCTGCTGAATTATGTACTTTTTGTTAAAATATCTCAAATGTAGACGGCACTTTTGCAGTTCTTGATTTATATGTTATATTTTTCCATGAGTTTAAGCAAATGAAATCTCTTTGAAATGGTATGATAGTGACATGTGGGATTGGCAAGGTCAAGATTATTCTCTTGAAGACGACACCAATATAGGTCAGTCTTAATTGTTAGCTCCTTTGCTCGTCTATAGACTGATTATATGTTTGTTTAACTGAGGTATTGAAGTTTAACATGTCTTACTATGGTGTGCAGACATATCCAAATCCCTGCAAAATGTAGACCATATTTCTTACATGTTTGATGATGAAACGACTCCAGTAAAGGCTTGTGGAGATTTAGCTTACCATGTGTCGACCAATGGTAGTTTAATATATTCCATCCTTTTTTATAAATGATCATTTTCTTTGGTAAGGACTTACTTCATTACATAAATTGCAGAAATTACTGGAAAAGAGTTAGAGGAATATAGAGAGCCTTCATCTCAAGTAAAAAGACGCCGAATGCTACAGTTTGAGTCTGAAGTTTTGGACGTCCCTTGTGATGAGGAGTTTTTAAGATCTAAGGTTTGATGATTCAGATCATGCTCGTCTATTGGAAGTTGCAAAGAAAAAGTTCAACTCATAATTGATGTTGATTTGACGTATCCCATTTGGCTAAGGATGATATTGAGCCCGTTTTTGATACTTGAATCAATTATTATCCAAAAAGTTTGACTTTTATTGGGAAAAAAAATTAGTTCTATAGCATTATGTGATGTTCGGCATAGCTAGGTAGCGTTTGCAAACTCTAAGAAAAAGCACATTTGTGCTTCCTGCTTCTTTTCAGCCCTTTGGGATTGTTTAGAAAACTAATTTCTGCTTATTTTAAGCAGAAATTAACTACAAGCTGGAAGCACCCAGGACCAACTTTTACATCAGCTTCTAGCTTCTATATTATTTATGTAAATAGGTGGAAGTTTGTTTAGAGTAGCAACAAAAATGCTCTCTCAACTTTGTTTTCTAAACACTCCTCACCTTTACTACTACAACTACAACTACAACTTTAGTTTCTCCGAAAGCAAAAGCTCTTGCAAACACCCATATAGCCATTAAATTTGCTTATCTTCCATATTTAGGAGACAGAGGATTCTCTAGAAGATGCTATATCTGAAATGTCACAGTGGGTTGCAGGATTCACAGGTTCTTTTTCTCTTAGTTCTTGAATACACACACACACACACACATATATATATATATATATATATATATATATATATATTATTTATGGGGGTATTATATTAATCTAATGATGATTTTATGTTTATAGAAGGCACTTCTGGTTCCAGTAATGATTGTTTGGATCCATCTTCTGAAGGGTGGATAGCAGATTGCTTTAATGATACCGAGATGCATTTCTGCAATGAAGATTTGTATGCCACTAAGTTTCATCTTTCCGGCATTTTTATTTGTTCTTTATTATGTATTATTTTTATGACGAGCTCTTTGTGTGAACAGTAATAGTGCATCTGGAGCATCTGACGCCCAAATTGACGTTACAGGTAATGCAAACTTCTTGCGTTTATTGACTATTAATGGTAATTCGTTTCCCAGCTTAAAAAGCTTAATGTGTTCTTGCAGAGGTTTGCAACACTTCTTCTGGATATGATGCTAATCCAGTCAAAAAACATCCTGTTCATACCCATCGAAATGTTGTTTTCAAAGGTACTATTTTTGGGTCTTCTTTTTTAGGTTAATTGTGATAATCAAATGCTGTTTTATAACTCAAAGAGTTCGTTCTTGATAATGCATGAATGTGCAATCTTCAAGATCACTTACTGGTTCTCAACGATTTTTGTTTTTCTTAGTAGCGAGATTTCGGAAAGAATCTAAAAGGTGAGTAAAGATATGTTTGCAGAAACTTCTACATCTGAGAAGAAAATTAGGGAGTGGTTGGACAATAAAGTACAAAAACACATTTAAATAATAAAAAGAGACTATAAGCTGACCCCACCCCACCCCCACACCCTAATTGTGGTTCTAAGTTCTAGGGTTGTAAGCAGAAGCATGAAAGGAAAGCACTCAATTTCTTCTTTTTTTAAAGCTAAATGCAGGTAACACTTCTGTTTAGAGTTTGCAAACGCTCTCTATGAGGTGCTTTTCGCTTTTGTGTGCCGCGCATTAGAAACACCCATCAAGTACTAATTAGGGAAGCTAAAAAAACTCCCTCCTTTGTGTTTCTGAGTTCTAAAGTTCTAAAGCTTATGTCTAGCTTATTGTAAGCAGAAGCATCAATGTAATCCACTCGATTTCTGCTTTTTTAAGTTAAACGCATAGGAAAACTTCTGAATAGATTTTGCAAACACTCTGTAGGAGGTGTTTTAGATTTTAGCTCTTTTGTGCCGTGCATTGGAAACACTCATCAATTAATCAAGAAAGAAGAAGATAATTATCAAGAATATACTTTATTTTGAGTTTTCTCACACCCCCTTTTATCTCCTATTTCCCTTTAATTACATTTTCAGGTAGAAAATCATTCATGCGTACGCCTCCTAAACTAGCTTCAACTGTCGTTTACCCATTCGCCTTCGTTAAGCCGTGCGGGGCCCACGGAGATGTGACTCTTAAGGACATAAATCAGAGGATACATAATCCACCAAAATCAAAGCCAAGCGAAGAACCCCCGGTTTCTTATCCCACATCGGCTTTTTCTGGAAAACCCGTTGTGGGAAAAACCAAAATCCGAACAGAAGGTGGAAAAGGGAGCATCACAATTATGAGAACCAAAGGGTAAAATGAAGCTAACTTTTCAGGTCAAACTCTAAAACTTGTTACTTTTTTTGGCAATGTGACCTGGTTTTATGAAGCTAACTTTTCAGGTCAAATTCTAAAACTTATTCCTGTTTTGGTAATGTAACCTGGTGTATGATTCGAACGAAATTCGATTCGATTGTATTTAAAGGATCTCGACGTCTAGTTGATCCTACCTCATTTTCATAGGTGTTGGTAATTTTAATGTGGAATACATGTAAGTTTAATTGAAGTTCTTGTTACTTGGAGTACTTATGATGGAATTTGATCATTGAAGTTCTTTATTAGGTCATTGATATCAATATTTCAAACATGGGACTTTTGAATTTTTGTTTCTAGTTAAGTTACCATAATGCCAAACTGCTAAGTTGCCGAACTGCTAAGCTACTCGGTTTTAACATTATGATCCTTCTTCAGTTCTTCGTCTTAATAGGTTTAAGAATTGGAAAAAAAAAAAAAGAAAAAAACCTTTCATATTTATTTTGAGGCCTAGAAAATTGTCTAAATGGGTCCACGTTATTGATTTTGTGACGGTTTGGTAATTTAACTAAAATCATATTTGCAATTAAAATACTATGGAACCAATCCAAAAATTGAACTATTAACTCTTTTACTTAGGTATTATTAGTACAAGAATTTTTAAAATTTTGGTTATTAATGGATATTAAAGTATTTCCCTTTCCCTACTAATACTAATAAAATCACCATTTCAATCAAAATGAAGCAAATAATGTGATATGTTTAAAAATGAGAATTCTTTCACCTCGGTTCATGGGTTGCTAATTAGGAACAGTTCAGCTGTGGATCAATGCCATTGGGGTTGAAGAATTTGTAGTCTGATGATGGGGAAGGCCCAATAACTTCCCTAGTTGACAGGCCCAAGGCCCAAATCCTTCAACTTATCAAAATCTTTTTTTTATAGAATTAATTCAAAATCTAAAATAGATTAGATAATGATGCTTAGGCATGAATCCAACCACTACCTTAATAATGTGGTGCCTTGAAATTAGCATTGTTTCTCTTAATATATCTATTTATATTTTAAATTGCACTTATTTTGCCTTTTTAGTCAAATCTAATCACAAAATATAAAACTCTTTAATGATAGAAACAATAAAAATTATGTATAATTAAATAGGTTTAATTCATATGACCTATCCGCATCCCTATTTTGTTTTTATTCCTAATAGTCCCCTTATAATATAGAGTAATTATCACACCACCTACTTCTCGTCATACACGAAAATACCCTTGTCATAATTACGGGCAAAATACCAAATTTTACACTATAAATTCGCTACGTAAAACCTAAACTCCTAATTCATTTGTCCTCTCGCTATTTCGAACCCCAACTGCGTCAAATTCTTAAATCAATATTCAAATCAGTGGAAGACCTAGGTGAATAATGAATTGAAAAGGTGTCAAACGAAGTCTTTGAGCCTTTATATATTAAAATTCAAGGGTATTATGGACTTTATGAGCTGAATAAGTTGATTTTTATCTTATTTCAGTCTCAATATCCGCGAGTGTTAAACTCACTGCTCTAGCATCCAAGAGGATTAAATGAATTTTGTTTAATTTTTCAGAGATTAATTAGGAATTAACTTAACCCAAGAAATAGATGCAAATATTTAATATTACATAATATGATATGGTTGTTGATATTTCTCCATAATTAAATACATTTACAATTCTATGTACACAATTCATAACACTTCATCTGTGTAAACAACAATCCAACAAACCAAAAGAAAAGCTATTAAGCTAAGATTATTCACTTCATCTTTGTAAACAACAATCCAACAAACCAAAAGAAAAGTTATTAAGCTAAGATTATTCAAGAACTGTTACATAAAATAAAATCAAAGCCCATACATCGAAGACCAAGGTTTTCAAACTTATTATTTAGAATAAAAAAAGTTAAACAATAAAATCCCGAGATTTACGTGCCAACAAACTAGTAACTAATAAATACAAAGTCATTAGGGAATGAATCCATAGATTTATTCTCACCACTAAACCAAGAATCCGAATAATTTAAATTATTAAATGACGACAACATAGTAAATCTTGGCCCATCTTGTGGCATGTATTTCTGGTTCACAGGTAATTTAGTTGGAAGGACCTGCACGGAATAGTACATTTGTTCCTCCTAGTATCTTTAGATGCTGCTGTCCCATATTAAATTCTCTCTCTATCTACATTAGAAAAAACAAGAAAGCAGCAACAAAGTAAAATGGAACGTTAATCTTAGGCAAGCAAGACCCGCGCTTTTCTCTCTCACACCTCATATCATTCTCACTTTCTCTCTCTTTCTTTTTGGCCAGAAATTTAATTTTCTTGATTTGCACTTTTGCGAAAGTTGTTTGGTCAATTTTTGCTGTCTCTGTGTTTTATTGTGTAATTTCTATATATACATATCTATCTGTCTCTCCTTCCCTTTTTTCCTTTTCTTGATTTAGGTCTTGAGAATGTAACTAACCTGTGAAAAATTTAAAAAAATTCTGGGCACACCTTAATTTTTATTTTTATTTGCTCGATGAAGAAATCGGCTTTCTTTTTTGGGTTGAGAAATAATTGTTTCGGTGGGTCTTGAGTCGTTGGCTTTTTTTTCCTTAAGAAAAAAGAAATAATAGGGGTCGGTATCTTAGGGTTTACTTTTTTAGATATTTTAAATATGTTTTTGGGTATTTCTTTTGGTGGAATTGTAGGTGATGTCGAATTGTTTAGGCTTTTGAATTATTGAAAAGTCAATTTTGTTTTGGTTTGGTTTGGATCTTATTGGGTTAGGAGAAGGCGTTGGAATTGACTTCTTTTCTCCCAAGGTTTTCTATAAGGAGAAATTGTTTGCCAATTTCCTAGTTGTCTAGTTATACTAGAATTCATCCCAGGTAGCTTATTTTGATTTTTCCATCAAAATTCGGAGATAAAAAGGTTAAATCCAATACCCTGTTTCGTTCTTCTGCTTTTTTTGATCAAAAGTTTCTTTCTTTAAAAGAAAAGGGACTGATCTATATTTAAAAAGATACAAATTCTTGTCAAATCTTGACGAACAGCATATCAATTTTATTTTCCTGCAATTAATATTATTACTATTTTTGCCTATTTTAGTCGAATTTCTTGATTTTGCTACATCATGGATGCGAAAACAAGTGAGGAAGGTGGCGATGTGCCGAAATCTGATTCAAAATTGAAAGGCATCGGAAGTTTGAGTGAAAAGAACATGACAACAAAATCCCCAGGAAGTATTAGTAGCAAAGATATGTTTTTTAGGGCTGACAAAATTGATCTCAAAAGCTTAGATGTGCAGCTTGAGAAGCATTTGAGCAGGGTTTGGTCCAGAAGCACAGAAAGTCAGAATAGTCAGAAGCCTAAGGAAGTATGGGAAATTGACCCTTCGAAGCTGGAAATTCGTTATCTCATTGCTCAGGGAACTTATGGCACGGTATATAGGGGGACATATGATACTCAAGATGTTGCAGGTAAATTATATATTTTTGTTGTGTTGGAATTATTTATATGGTTAATCTGAATGAAATATAGTTTTATGATTGGTTTGTAGCTGATGCGTTTGGTTGCTGTTTGGGAAATTAGGTTTTGATTAAGTGTTTGAATTAATAAAGGGATTGGCATTGTAAACTCACGAATTTGGGGATTGGATTGAATTTTACAAGGGGAGTTGATTGTTCAAGAAATTAAAGTATTTGGGGGTCGTTGTGTGATAATTAGAAGTTGGTGGACTCAATGAGAGTTTAATGACCAAAGTGAGGTCAAGTTCATTTGATTTAGTATTATAGGCTGAGTTAAGTTTTTCTACATTTTGCTTTTTCCTTTCTTTTACTTGGTTGAATTTTTGGGATGTACTTCTAATGAAAAAATTTGGCTTCTCTTACACTAGAAACATCTAAGTGGGTGTTGGCAAAAACTTTTGCTTTTGGAGAAGCTAAAGCAGCAGTTAAGGTTGTTAAAAGAGTTGGAGTAGTAGAAGTGATGAGTGTTTGGAAAAAAAGTTCAAAGAAAAGTAGTTGAGTGTTCGGAAAAAAAAGAAGTTGAGAAGCAATTTTACTACTCTAAACAAACTCCAAATACAAAAATAACCTAAAAGCTAGAAGTTGAAGCAAATAGTTGGTCCTGGGGTGCTTCCAGCTACTAGCTTATTTCTACTTAAATAATAAGCTGAAGTTGGTTTTCCGAAGACTCCCAACGAGGACAAAAGTGTTTTTTTAAGAGTTTGCAAACACTACCTAAGTCATCATTGTTCTTAAAGCCCTTATTTTATAGAGTGAGCTTATTTGAAGAATGCAAAAATTGCTATCAAGAAACTGTATATACATCTTCTAATGTTGTAAAATATTATTTTCTCTTTTTGAACCTATGTTTTTGTTCTTGTAATTATCTTTATATATTTTTTACAGTGAAGTTATTGGATTGGGGAGAAGATGGCATGGCGACAGCTGCTGAAACTGCTGCTCTTCGCTCATCATTTAAACAAGAGGTTTCCGTCTGGCACAAGCTTGACCATCCAAATGTTACAAGAGTAAGCATCTAACCCAATTTCTCCACTTCTTTAATTTTAACAATTTCTTTCCTAATTACGTCTCTTATTTCAGTTTATTGGCGCCTCGATGGGCACTTCACAATTCAAAATTCCTTCAAAAAACCCTTCTGAGGGTTACACAAACCTTCCATCGAGGGCATGTTGTGTTCTTGTTGAATTTCTTCCCGGAGGGACGTTGAAGAACTTCTTATTCAAGAATAGGAAAAAGAAGCTTGCTTATAAAATCGTGATCCAGCTCGCTTTGGATCTTTCTAGAGGGTAAAGTTTGTTTCTCGACATTTCTTTGAGTCGGGATTCTTTGTTTTTAATAAATGTTTACCTTATTGAGTAATGCTTGCAGGCTAAGCTATCTACACTCACAGAAGATTGTGCATCGAGATGTGAAAGCTGAAAATATGTTGTTAGATACTCAAAGAAACTTGAAAATTGCTGATTTTGGCGTGGCTCGTGTTGAAGCTCAAAATCCTAAGGATATGACTGGTGAAACTGGAACACTTGGCTATATGGCCCCAGAGGTATTACTTTGTTCTTTTTTTTTTGTTTTTTGTGTTTGTGCAGCGACTCCAAATTAGTGCAGTCAAAGATTAACTATTGGTTAACGGAAAATCATTAATACAATGTAAAATACTTCATATAATATTTTTGTATAATTTTCCTTTAATATTGTTCATATTTTAAAACCATACCATTATAAATTATTAATTAATTTCTTACATAAAAAATAATATACATTTACCTAATGACAAAAATTCAATGGGTCAAGTGATCCCACTGACCAACACTTTGGAAGATTCCATCATATAAATTAGTGGAAATCGTTACAAAACCCAAATGGAAGGGGTATCTGTAAAATGCTATATAGTTGAAGGGGTCTATGTGTAAACACATCAACTTTGAGGGGGTCTAGTTATAATATAACCTTATATTTATTAGAACCATGTCTATCTTTTTGACTCGATGAATGCGTATAATGATTGCTCCATTTCTCGTCTACTTAGGTACTGGATGGGAAACCTTATAACAGAAAATGCGACGTCTACAGCTTTGGAATATGCTTATGGGAAATATACTGTTGTGATCTCCCTTACATGGATCTTAGCTTTGCTGAAGTTTCTTCTGCTGTTGTTCGACAGGTAACTTCAATCGGGCTGAAATCTTATTACGGGTTAATTTCACCTTTGATACCATAACTTATCCTAATTTCAGTTTTGGTACCATACTTTCCACTTTTCTCAAATTTGATACCATAAGTTTCAAATTGTATCAATTTTAGTGTATTCCAAAAGAACTCCTTTTTTTTTTTTTTTGCTTTTTGTGAATTGTTGTTCAATTTATCTACCTTTTGCAGAACTTACGTCCGGAAATCCCTCGATGTTGCCCTAATTCTCTTGCAAATATCATGAAAAAATGTTGGGATGCAAATCCCGAGAAAAGGCCCGACATGGATGAAGTAGTGAGGTTGTTGGAAGCAATTGATACTAGCAAAGGAGGAGGGATGATTCCTGAAGATCAAGCTGGAGGCTGTTTCTGCTTCATTCCAACGCGAGGGCCCTAATTTTTTTGCGTTGCCCTTTTCGTAGCCGATTGATCGATCGATTTTTATGCAGTTAATTGGATGTTTCACATACTTGAATGTGGCTGAAAATATAATATTTTAGCCAGTTAATTATTGAGTGGTGAAGAGTTCATTGATTTTATAGTTGTGATCTCTTCTTGAGAAATGAAATAATTGTTATGTTAGGTATGCCTTGGTGAATTATTTTTTAGATGTGATCCTTAAGATGTGGAATGGATGGATATGTTTATTGGTCATGGATCAAATGCTTTAGCTTTTCTTTTCTTGTGTGGCTCGTTTTGATGATCGCACGTGCTGTGCACGTGAGTTTTTAAGGAAGTAATTTGTAAAATCTGTGAACTTAATGACGTGAAAATAAAAATTAGGAGGCAAAGTGTTTCACGTGAACTTAATGAGGCAATAAAAATTAGGAGGCAAAGTGTAAACATGATTTTTTCCCATATATAAATAATTATATATACATGAATATCTAAATTATAAACATAGATTAATTTAGTTTAAATATTTAATAACTTTCTTAAAAGGAAATTACATTTAACAATTTAGGATAAATGTGATGAAGTATAGTTTAAGGGTGTAAATTTTGTACCCAGTAGTCTGTAAATTACATGATGCTATTTACAATACAAATACCTCTTCTCAAGCTTGAAGGTTTCGATGTTGTTTCAGATTTTTTAAGAATATTTGTATAGTTATTTACAATACAAATACCTCTTCTTAGGTTTGAAGGTTTCGATATTGTTTCGAATTTTTTAAGAATATTTGTATAGTTTTAGATTTCGATTATGGTTTCGGATTTCGATGTTGTTTCGTATTTTTCAGGGGTATTTGTAAGGTTTGAGGTTTCGATATTGTTTCAGATTTTTTAATAAACTTGTGAGTTATATGAAATTGACCCTAGTATTAATATATATTTCACTTTTTTACTTGCCCTTAAATGAGTTACATTTAACGTTTCAGGACAGTTTTTCTTGAACCCCTCCGGCCACCACTACTTCGCTACTTCAGTTGCCAAAAAGGAAAATGAATTGTCGAGAGAAGTTCTGCTCATTTCCTTGTTTCTTCTCATCTGAGTAGGAATTTACAGGTGCCTCTCTCTTTCTCTATCTGGGGTAAGAATTTAGTTGTAATTGAGAGGGATTTTACCTGTTCGACGAAATGCCTATATGACATTGTATATGTATATGTTCGTGTGCACGCGCGCGGCTTTGTTATTTTGATTTGCTCTATTGCAAGATTCTTCATTTTTTCTTAGTCATCAGGATAATCGACAATGTTGTCAAAGTCGAAGCATTTATATTCATTGTCACAACGGCAGGCTCTACTGTGTTTGAATAGTTCCAGACAAGATTATAGTAATCACATCAAAGGAGTTAATACTCTGTTGCGCAACAGCTTTTGCACCGTTGTTGAAAAAGATATTGACTCACCTACAATCGATGAGTCGCCTGAGCTTCCCAGTTGGGTTAAGTCTTCTGATAAGAACAAAGGTGCCAGCAAGCCAGATGATGATGATTTCGTCCCCCCATCAATATCTTATTGGATTGAGAACCACAAAACTCGCGTTGAAGAAGTTGATATGAAAACTATTGTAAGTGACATTGTTGAAAGTGATGTTGATAAGATTAGCAAGATCCTAAAGAATCAGTATAAATCTCCTGATTCTGTTGTGGAGGCTTTAAACGGTTGCAAATTTGATATTTCTGATAGCTTGATTGAGCAAATATTGAGGAGATTTAGCTACGAGTGGATACCGGCTTTAGGGTTCTTCAAATGGGCTGAATTGCAAAGAGGGATTAAACATTCGTCCGATTTGTACAACTTAATGGTTGACAACTTGGGAAAGATGAAGAAATTCAATGCAATGTGGGAATTGGTAGAAGAAATGAGAGAGTTGAAAGATTATGTCACTTTGGAGACGATCACTAGAATCATGAGACGTCTCGCGAAGGCCGGGAAATATGACGACGCAGTAAAAGTATTTTCAAGAATGGATACAAATTTTGGAGTGGAGAAAGATATAATATCCTTCAATACATTGATTGATGCATTAGTGAAGCAAGGAAGTGTCGAGCATGGGGAACAAGTGTATAATGAGTTCAAGGAAAGTACACCTCCTAATGCACAGACGTACAACCTCCTAGTGCACGGTTGGTGCAAGACTAGGCAAGTCGATAAAGCTAAAAAGACTATTGATAAGATGAGAGAAAACGGGTTTTGCCCGGATACGATTACATACACGTATTTTATCGAAGCGTATTGTCGCGAAAAGGATTTTCGTAAAGTTGATAATACTTTGCAAGAAATGAAGGAGAAGGGCCTTCGTCCTAGCATTGTCACATATACAATTATGATCAATGCTTATGCAAAAGCTAAGGAAATAAATAAAGCCATGGAAGTTTATGAAGAAATGAAGAGGAACAATTGCTCGCCCGATTCTGCGTTCTATAATGTTTTTACTAATGCTCTTAGTAGAGCTGGTATGCTGAAAGATGCTGATGAAGTGTTCGATGATATGTCTAAGCAAGGAGTTGCTCCGGATGTTTCGACTTATAACACTCTTATCTACATTGCGGCAAAAAATTTGCAAGAAGAGAAGGCTTTTAATTTACTCAAGAAAATGGAGGAAACGAAATGCAAGCCCGATGGTAATACTTATGCGCCGTTGTTGAAAATGTGTTGTATATTGAGAAGAATGAAGGTGGTTTCTTTTTTGTTGAGCCATATGTTTAAGAATGATGTTAGTCTTGATCTTGGGACGTATTCGCTTCTGGTGAGCCGGTTGTGCAGGAATGGGAAACTCGAGCGTGCTTGTTTGTTTTTTGAGGAAATCGTGGTTAAGGGATTTTTGCCGATGGATTGTACTTTCGAGATTCTTGTTAAGGAACTCGAGAGGAAGGGTTTGGTTGAAGAGAAGGTGAAGATTGAAGAATTGATGGCGCGAGCTAAACAGTCAAGAGTAAGCCAATCTTACAACGATGAAGCTCGCTCATGATTGTAAATCATGGTTATTTTTCGATGTTTTGTTTTATGTTCTCGAACTGGGTTTTTATTTGTTGATCAAGAATTTGGATGCAGATTGCCTCATTTGGATGTAGTATCATTTTTGCAGAGAAGTGGGGGTGAAAGCTGGTAGAAAATTTTAGCCCGAAACTGATTTGTTTTTTATCTTGTGGATTCGAAAAGAAAAAAACAGTAATCAAGATCCCAAAATTTTACTACTGAAAAAGATGAATTTCAAGTTTTCAACAATAAATAACACATCTTTTTTGACAATATTGAAATGATTGTTTATCTCTAGTTAATTTCTTTGCGTTATTTTCAACATTGTTTTATTAGAAACACTTTCAAGATCTTACTTTACCAAACCATGCCGCCAAAATATTGTATGAATTATTAACTATTTCACCTTACTTTATTACAAAATACCTTAATTAACCCACAAATATAAAACGCTCTTAAACATAACATAGCCAAAAGCCTTAGATATCATGTTATATCTATTATGTACGGATACTCCTAAATATGTCATCATAACATGCCGGACACAGAGTCGGACACTTTTCTAGTGATAAATGCAGAAAAAATCCGTGCATCACAGATTTCCAAGCTAAAGTTATAATCATATATCCATATAAATAATTTATGTTCGGTTGCAAACCTTATGTATATATGCAATTCCTGGCAAAAAAAATTGAAAGAATACCTTACTTTCGGAAATATTATCTCTAAAAGCTGCTAAAAATTGTACAAATTTCACAAAGATCTATCAGACTAGAGGCAACTAAGCACATTTTTTCTCGATTGCACCAATTTCGCGTGAGAGAGAGAGAGAGATTGTATGATTTTCAAAGAAAGTAGAACGAAAGAGAATTCGAACGGTTAATGCGAGGTAATTTTCTATGGGTTGGCGTTTGCCATCCATCTCTTCCCAGAAATTCCTCAATCAACCTATACCAAACAACAAAAGGTCAAGACTTATTGTATCTAAATTCTAAATGTAATATAATCATATAAAGCAAGTCTAAGAAAACTTCATGCATATACTCACATGCTGCAAAGAGCTTTTTGTGATGCTGCCAGCTCACGATCCGGAAAGCTATCTTCCAAGTGAAAACTTAGCCAAACATAAAGATCAAGAACCTTCACTCAAAAAACACAACAAAATAAGAAAATATGCCTTACACGGATACTGAGTGATAAAGAAACATATAATTTAAGGGCTTATATTTTTTCTACTATTTAAGCAAACTGGGATTTTCGGCTCATATGTATTTTTCAAGAACAAATTATTAAGAGATTATCACTAACCTTGTGAATCGATTCAAGCTCCTTAAGGGCGTTATGTGATTTTGGAACTTTGAGGGTCCCGGGAGTAAATATTTCCTTAAGGTGAACGATGCGATTCTTAGAGTAACTTTGTGCAAACTGCCAAATAAAAGTAGAATAAAAATGTTTCAATCTCTTTTAGAAAGAAAAAAAAATGATAATACGTATGAGCTAGAAGTAAAATCTCACCTGAGTGAGTCCCTGAGATGATATGTCGTCATCCATGTCAACGGGGCTACAGATGAAAATATAAGTGAGTAACTAAAGAAATTGTAATATGTATAAATGTTTTTCAAGAAAATGACAGAAACTTTCATTTTAAATAGAAGGAAACGGGTAGTTTTTCTTGTCATGGTTAAAAGTTTTACCTGATAGTAAAGAGATATTTATCGTTTAGATTAAGAGGTAGCTCATCAATAACAGCAGCAACTTTCTGTTCATAAAGAAACACGAAGTTCCAGTTAAAAGTCGTGAATATTGAATGAAGATGAACAAAAAACATCAGAAAATCAAGAAAGAAAAAGAAAACGAAAGGTTAATTTTTCTCTTACCAACATTTCGTCACAATCAGTGATGAAATAGTTTTTTGACAACTTGGCGTTCTCCTTAAAATGCTCCTAGTAAATAAAAGGGGGGATATGGAGGCATCAGAAAAAATCAAAGTGTAGAAATTTTCATCTAATATTTAATTTTGGTACGTACATACATACATATATATACTTATTATACTGTATTATATAATGACGCAGGGCCAGGTAATAATTACCTTGGTCTTTTTTTAATTAGATTGACAAAATTAACACCTACTGATTTCAGTTTTTATTTACTATTCTCTCCCCTCTCCCACTATTCTACAGCTTTTCTTCTTTCTTAGTCTCTTTCCTCTCTCATCTCCCCAGTTCAATACTTATTAGTGATCTTTTTTATTTGTTTTTTTTATCATTTAATTTTCATCCCATTTAAATTATTTTGCTCTTCTCATATCATTAATTTAATAAATACCAGAAAAGGTAAACTTTTTAAGCATGTAAGTAAATTATATATATTTTTGGTTTTACAGAGAGAGAGAAAGAGAGGAATCCTACCAATATCTGGTATAGGCTGTAATCTGGATGTACACGTGAATACATAAACAAAAGATCAAAGTTTGGAAAAACTCCGGCTTGCTGTATCACAAACATTTTCCACCAGAAATTGTCAGGGAAAAAAGAAAAGGCGAAAATTCCAAATAATGAGGAAATTCAACAAAAACAAAAGGCAAAAATAAATTCACCTCTAAAATTGGAGAGGGGGAACTCAAAGATGAATGAAGTAAAGGTAGATCTTCGGCATCAAGACAAGTCACTTCGCCAATGGGAAATTTAGATTTAAACCGACCAGCTCTTCCTACAAGAGAATGAATTGAAGTCACACATATTATAAACATAAACAATTAAAAGTATTTTTTTGAAAAAAATACTTTTACCAGCAATTTGTTTTATCTCAGAAACTGTAAGATCTCGAGTTTCCACACCATCAAATTTTTTCATAGTTGAAAAAATAATTCTGGATATATTAAGGTTGAGACCCATTCCAATGGCATCACTAGCTACGAGAACATCAAAATCACTTTTGTCATCGTTGAACATTGTTGCCTGCAATCTTAAGGTATTGCTTAATTAGCCAATTTCCGCTTCATCAGATAAAGAAATCAAAAACACTGATTAATTAATTGAAAGGGTCAATTACACTGACCTCCCCTATAACTACGTGTAATTACAGAAACTTCCCCTCTAGTATCAAAATTTACAAATACCCTGTTTTCATCGAGATATAATGACAACTGGAAAAAAATTATCAATCAACCCGGATAATGTAATCTAAACATGCAAATAACAATTTGAAACACTAAATAAATTTCAAATTATAACACAACTTACTCGTGTCCAACAATCAGTACTGTAAGGCAGTACAGGAAGGTGGACATAAATAACAAGGGAGGTATATGTAGTTTTGGAACCAAAAGGGGACATTTGCGTAATCATACAGAATTACAGTGGGCGCATGGTAATTATTAATTAATGAAGAGTACAAACTCTAAGCGGAGACAAATGAAAGCAACAAACCTGTCTTGTTCGAGTTTCTGGAGGCAATGAACCATAAACCACAGAGCAAAGATGGTTCCCTCCATGTTCAATTCTTCTCTGTCAACATCAAAGATGATAAGGGCATACATAAGTAAATATAAATCTTAATTTTGTAGATCATATCTCTAAATTTGTTCTTTCTTTACCTTTATTTTGTATATCTCATGACGTGAGAATGTGACAATACAGTCACCAGTTCGTATATCAGAAAATGATCTAAGAGGAACCTTCATTGGAATAAGAGGCGAAAGCCTCTCATAGTATTGAACCTAAAGCCAAAAAAAAAAAAAAAAAAAAGAAAATACTTCAATAAAAGAAAATAACATAGTTCTCCACCAAAACTTGTAAAAGAAAATTAATATTTTGAAAAGAGAAGGATGAAAATTCAATACCTTGACATCATCATCAGTCACTCTAAGTATTTCCTTTATTAGAGGAACAGCTGCTGCATCCCCACACAAGTGTAGCTCATCAGCTGATATACCTAGTAGAGCTCGTGTAAAAGAAAACCCCCTCAATCTACACCCCAACATCTGATAAGATAAATCAATACAATATTAATTGGAAAAAATTGCACAGATTGATAATGATATGCTGCAGCAAAATCACAAGCACCACCCTATATTAGGGAGTGGTGTGTGTAATTTCTCCATTCCCAGGCGTGGTTCGTGTAATTTAAAACAAAATATATAGGAATGGCTTGTAGGCACCAACTTTAATATCACAATAAAATTGCAATCATGGGGGGGCTATAGATGTAATTGACCATATGTAATTCTTCATTGACATAAAGTAGTTTATGTTCTACAAAGAGTGAAACTTAAATGATTTGCTTGAAAATAGATTCTATCTATTAATAAAAGAAAATTCAACAAAATGGATAAGATAATCAATCCAAAATTAATTAGGAAAATCGGACTTATTGGTTACGATATGCTCCAAAACAAATCCAGTTTCTTGGCTTGTCATACTATATGCAATGAAAGAATATTCCGGAAGTACATAAAAACTCATTAAATGGAAGTGAAACAATTCTTAATCGAAATTAGTGATGTTAAATGCTTGCATTAACATAGGCAGACCTGAATTTCATCAACAACAGCACAGTTGTAATTAGATGTGATATCAGCCATTTCTACAGTTACAGCTTTATGTTTTGCTCCATCAACTTCCTCTCTCTCTTGTCCAGTAATAAGATCACATGGAACTTTAGCCTTGTTTAGACGTTGTGCAACTTCCCAAGCCAAAAGTCTCAATGGCCCACAATAAATACCTGTAGGATGGTTACTAAGCGAGTGTTTGCAAAAACTTCTGCTTTTGAAGAAGTTAGAGACGTAGCTAAAGTTATAAAAAGTTGGAGTAGTAACCGTGAGGTGTTTTTCGAGAATAAAGTATAAAAACACTTATGAATAATAAAAATAGATAACTTAGAAGCTGGCAAAAGAACCTCCAATGGTGTTTCCACCTTCTAGCTTATTTCAGCTTTGTTTTTAAGCAGAAACAGTCTTCATTTCTACTTTATATTCAAGCTAAAAGCAGAAGCTCACTTTTTTTTTTTAAAAAAAATTCCAAACACACAAAAACATAAGATACGTGCTTTTTGACTTTCTGCTTCTTATCAACAGTTGAAGAGTGTTTCCAATGCATGTGTTTTCTTGTTAAAAGTGGGAAAAAGCCAAAAGCACCTCATACCCAACTTTTAACAGCTTTGAAGTCTTCCCTCAGAAACTTTTTAGCAGATTTTTGTTTTAAACACTCCCATCTTTTACTACTAAATATTTACCCAAAATCTCTAAACTCAGGCACTACAGCAACGCGATATCAAACACCTCCTAATCAAATTATAAATGCAGCTTAAGAAATGAGCTAAATAGACCAACGAAATGGAGCTGAAAGAAAAACTGATTCTAAGTACCTGAAGAACTTGACTCCAATTGCTTAAGAGCTTGATATGTTTTACCACTATTTGTCGGGCCAACGTGTAATATTACATTTCGTTTTTTCCGGCGAGCAATAGGATACCATGTATGTGGACGTCTAAAATATGAACGAATATCAGTATGCAAAAATAAGATGAAAATGAATTATCATGAGGTCAAATATTTATCTTACGTAAGGTCTGTAAAATCAAACTTCCTCGGCCCGGTAGAACTGCTGAAATTGCGTAAACATTGACCTACCCCATACGAATTTCCAAACTTTGATTCCCTTACATTTTGATAGAAATCAGCATAATCTGATCAGCCAAAGAGAAATGGAAGATAAGTCGAAACAAAGAATTGGCAGCAGAAATTTTGAAGGGCTCCTGAATGAAGTATGCATACATAAACATCATTGATTGCACAACATTCCAATTTCCAATATACCGAATAACCAAATTCAAGAATACAAATATATAAGAAGCCAACAATATTTAGGTTATTAAAGTAGCATGTTTATCTCCTTCCATTACTTCTGAAATAATAATTTCGCCAAAAAATGCTAATAACATGAACTTACTGAGTGACCATCCCACAACAGATGCATAAAAGAGTAAAATTTCTAGCTACTCATTGAAGTTATCTTCGGTTTAACACAATTGCATTAATAAGTCCCGTATTGGCACAATTCTAATATACCAATTTCAATCTATTTCAAGTCATGAATACAAGCTAACCCACTGAAGAAAGCTAAACCAGATTCTTTTTTGTTGTTGTTGAAAAAACGGCTAAAAAGATACAAACTTGAGAATCGCATTACCTGAAATCAGGGTGCGAGAAAGCCTCCGGCGAAAAAGCAAAGAGCCCATATCTAATTCTCCTAATATAGAGCTTAGTTTGAGATCGTTCAAAGCGAAATCAATTCAGAGTGGAACAAAAAAGGCGATTAATATTGGGAAATAGAGAAAACCCGTCTGCGGGATTAAGTGGAGGTGAGGAGTTTCGGCGCCAATGGCGGGTCTTCCCACCGCCGACTGCGATAGTGTTGGGTTTGTGAATATTTGCAATTTTGGTAGATTTTGCCATTACAATACAAGAATGATTAAATTTCATTTTGGTCCTCCAAGAAGAAAATAATGTCAATATGGTACGTAGCATTTTGAAAAAAAAAAAACGAATTTTTTCAAACTATTGAAATTTGTCTCTAATATGGCATTTTCTTAACCTATTGAGTTTGAAATTCACTATAAAAAATGATTTCACCTTTTATTCTTCTAAGAAACATTCGCATCAAAAGATGGATAATTTTAGTACCATCTCATAATTTTTTTAATCTTTGAAGATTTTAATTAAATATTGATGATTTTTCATTTAGAATTCCCTTTTTAACATTGCGGACATTAGGTATTTTTAAAATACATAATTGAATATTTCCTTTATATTTTTCAATATATTACTCTTGAGAGTTTAGGTTCCACCTATACTCATTGATAAATTTTATTTTTATTCTAAGTTTCCGACTTGATTTTTTCCAAGCTAAAATACTGTAGAGGTCAATTAGGAAATTCTTCCAATTCAGTTACTCCATTGATATGTTACTGTTAAACTAGTAGATTTGGACATCGGAAATAAAATTAAATCAAACTAGTTAAAATCCCGTGCCAAGGCACAGGTGTTAATTTATTTAACAAAATAAAATTTTATCTTATGGTTTACTAAGTTAATAATATATGGATTTTTATAGTTTATTTAATTAAAATTTTACTTTGAGGAAAAAAAACAGTTCGAGTTTGATGTAAATTTTTAAAATTACTTATTTTATTTGGATGATGATATAAATAATATTTTAATTTGAATTAGATTTGTAAGTAATATATCTATACAAAATCTTTCATTTCTTTTAGATAAATATGAAAATAATTAATAGTTTTATTTACATGACAAAATAAAAGTCATTGAGGTTATCCACATGTATGCTTAGGTGGATAAGCGTCACATGTGGATAGCTTTAGTATGTTTTATTTTGACATGTATGAAATTAAATATAATTAATAATTTTAAGTGAAATCCAAGATAAGATTATTCAAAATAATCTAAATATTTTTTGCTTTTGTCCTCATAAAGCTAATATTCTTCGAGATAAATTTGTTATGGAAATTTGAATTCAAATTTATTTTATTATTTTTTAATATTAAATATAAATTATTTCATAATTTTATTTATGATAAATTCAACTATGATTTATATTTAAAAAAATATATATAATTATTTTATATTTTGTACTACCACTATCATTGTTGGCCAAGAATTAATTTTAACCAATTAAATACTTGGTAATTGATTAAAAAATAATGAACTTAATTGATTAAAAAATAATGAACTTAGTTATGGCTTGAATTTTATTAATCGATATTTTTTAAATAAATAAAAATAGTTTTAATTATCTTTTTCAAATAAATTGTATCCTGTGCTTGGCACGGAATTATTTCTAGTAATATAGATTTCACTTACTTCTGGTCCCTTCATCTTCTTGGGCCTGTTGGACAATTACATTATTGTAAGCCCACTTTGTCACTACTTGGAATATACATCTTAGCCCAATAACATTTGCATTTTGACCCAAATTAAATGGGAAAACAAAATATTAATTTTATGCTCGCTCAACTAAATCAACATCGGGTTCGAATCCTGACTTTGAGTATAGAATAACTTTCAATCTCCTGGTCAGTTGTCTCAACCTTTAATGTGCTTACAATTCAGCGAGGGGACTAGTCATTATAGTCGATTGTAGATACCCTGTTCTAAACAAAAAAAACACTAAATCAATGTTAAGGATCAATAATTCAATATAGCTAGTGTCCTATAGATGTTGCATGTCTGCACCTGATAAAATACACTCTCTGAGTAGTTGAATGAATAATAAAACGATACTTAAATTATTATTTTTTTGGTTTATTTAGCATATTATAACAATTACATCAGATTTACACACATATTTTTCATTCAACTATCAAATATACTGCACCATTACCATCAATGGGGCTCGAAATGGGGCACACAGAAAGCAGAAGAATAATTTCTGGTCTTGTTTTGACTGAGTGCATGCCTCGTGAATATTATTTTGTAACTTTCTGCCTTTGATTCATGAAGATGGCAAGTTTGTACACTAAAAAAAGTGGGTCAAAACTCCAATATATCCCATTATTCTTGCCCTATATTTAATGCTCTTACTTATGACAAAGTTGAACAAATAAACCAAACGAAGAAAAAGAAAATGTTCTATCAATGGATTTATTACCTTCATATCATGTGAAGAAAATACGTTGTAGAGGTGCACAATTAAAGTATACTGATCAGTAAATAGGATAGGTTGTACTTGTACACGTTTCGAGGTTTCCCACTCTTTTTTTTTTTTTTTTTTTTCGGGCTCGCGTACTATAGAAACTTAATTAGAGGCGATCTTTCCACTCAAATTACTTTATACATAACAACACAAGCTAGAGTTTGAACTTTAAACTTTGCTTAAAGAATCTAGTGCCTCTATCCCACGATACCAATTGAAATTTGTCAATCACTACGATCTACCACAATAATGTAACACGTTACGTATCTTTGGTCATTATTAAATTTATCAAAATTCATTATTTCAAATTTGAATTGAAAAAAGATCTTGTTCTTGTCCCAAGTTCTATCATATCCCATTACATGGAATATTGTTCTTGATTCTAAGATTCCTTGTTTTCTATTTCAAAACAAAGATGCAATTATATATTCATTTGGGGTTCCACCGTTACACGTCCATTCTCTATTCCATAAAAGGATAAAAATTAAAAATTATTGATAGATTTCACCTCCTCCACTAGGTGTCATGATCATTGCATGAGAGAACTTATTTCAATTGCTCTGATAATATTTTCTAAGACAAACTATTAGATTTATTCAATAATATTTCATGACTGACAAAATTATATGCGTCTTATTCCCTTTTAAAACAAAATATAGATGTGTTGTTTATTCAACTTAAGAATTTTGTTTCAAATCTAATCGTGCAGTATCGAATCGTGTCGGACAGTAATATAAGATTAGATCCCTGTCTAATAGTAAATATTGGGAAAAACTATATCATTGTATCTATATACATCGTGTTGTATTCATATAGTTGTTTTCGTAACCACAATAAATTGAGACACATAAGAAAATTTGCATGAAATCATCATGTTTTCATTGAATATAATGTAAACCCAATTTATTTCGTAGATGTCTTTTCATGAAAATCTTAGTCAATATTTGTGAAATCTAAAGTTGGGCCATGTCTTCTTGCCCTTTGGTATTCATTTGCCAATTATGGCCCATGCCCTCTTAGTTTTGAGACAACCTCCTACTTTATAAGTTACTTTATACTATTAAATCCTCACTTTTTCCCATCTCAAATGATTTTCAAGAAACTTGTACATCATAAGAATTTGGAATATATATAAAAATATATCATAATTGTTCAAAAGAAAGAAAATGGCCAAGATCAATCCTTATTTGGGATTGGGAAAATATATAGTTGGGGGTAAGCAGTTAAATCTGTAAACCGATCAATCACGAATAGGGGTTTTGTTTCTTTAATGAAAAAATAATGTTTAACCGATATTTATGTGAGTTCTCATTACAATTATCATTCATTAGGAACTTAAATAATTATTGATTCCCTATTTTAAAATTTCTAAACCTTTTTATTTCTTTAACAATTTCAAAATATATTTTCCTAATGGAATTATAATTAATCACTTATTAGTAACAAGGAAATTCATTATAGATATTGTATTTAATGAAAATGGAACTATGGAAGTATAAAAATCATATTACTTGTTTTCTTAAATCTATTAAATGACTAAAAAGATTAATCTAGAAATATTAATTGTGGGATAAATGTTCATTGTGAACGACAATGAAAGTTACTAAACTTTTCCTGATTTTTAAAGAAATTGGTAGACATTAGTTTTCGCCAGTCCGAAGTAGAGTCTGAGTAGCTGCCCACAAAATTAATGGTATTGGTAGGACAATAAATTGGACTAGTTGGCCTATTATTAGGAATACAAAATGTTAAAAGAACTAAAAAAGTACTTTTTTTAAGTTTTAAGTAGAGTCAATAGCATCTAAAATCCTTTAATTTTTTTTAATATATATGACACCTTTGGTTTTAATAAGTATCGAAAACCCCATGTTTTTTATAATTAGCTCACTCGGTGACTGAGAATTTTGATTTTGGTTACCTAATAATTATATTCAACTTAAAATTAGTTTGGGAAAATTGCAATTTTTGTCTTGTATGATTGTCCAATTGTGAAATGTGATCCATGTCTTTGTATAGTTGGAATTAACGGATGCTAGGTTTCAACTTTCAAAAATAAGTAATTTGGGGTTAATTTTAGTTGGAGTTGACTTTGATTGTCTGAAAAGTGTACGTGCAAAATTTAAATTTGTGGCAAACATGTAATTTCAGAATCATTCTTTTACAACATAATACTTAGTGTGCTTTAATTCCAACATTTACAAAGACACGGACCATATAAAACGAGAAATTGTAATTTTTCCTAATTTGCCCTCATGAAATAATAAAAAAATAAAATAAAAATGATTTCCGGTTAAAACCATGGGACATTATGGATTTTAATTTGACAACCAAGTCACCCACCCAAGAAAAGATAAATTGATAAATGGTTTTATACAAAGCCTTAATCATCACAATTTTGGGACCCAAATAAATTTCTTAGTGGATGCTTCACTTATAATTTGTTAGTGGGATATATAGTGTATCAAAAATTATGAATTAATATTGTGTTTTTTGATTTACCATTCTATATGTTTGTATTTAATTTGTTCATGGACTAGGTTTATGGGACCAAATTAAGCACTTCCGCCGTCGTCTTAATAATTGCTGCATAATCCCACATTAATAATTAGATTTGGCTCTCAAACAATCATCAAAAATAAATTGGAGAATCACTTTTTTGCAATTTAGGATGGAATTATGGATTGAAGCCCGGTCAAATATTATTTTAATCATGATACTGATTGTATTCTTTTTTATTATTGTTTTCTTTGGGAAGGGGTTGTTGGTACTCTGAAAAATTATAGTTGTCACTAATCCTATAATCTCATACACAATAATTGATCCTATAATCAAACTAGTATTTAATGCTAGTAAAATGGAATCCACTAGATTCAATATTGGGTTTTTCATTAAAAAGATAATAATAAGTTTTTTTTTCTTTTTTTTAAAATTGTAAATCCCTCAAAAGATGGACAGCGTAATACAGCCCGAAAAACTCGCTTGCAAATACTATCTGTTTTGGAAGAGTCCTCAAGGAATACACCTCACGATTTTAAAACAAATTCACAAGGTAAAAATATCTACCCTTATAAAAAATGTTTCGTTCTTTTTCAAAACTGCTGACATAGAATACTACAAACAACTAACCAAAAGATTTAAGATTGATACGTTTAATATTGGGTCAATGGTAGAGAGAGCTAGCTAACCCACAGAATTGGTGGTGGGAACTACTACTGCATTGAAAAGGATGGACCACTGACTAAGCCTCCCGAATTTGAGACAGCTGCCCCTATGTCTATATGTATTATGTTTTTAGGCCTCTAATTTCATTTCTCACAACATTCCTTTCATTTGTAGTCCCTCTCAAATCAATTGTTTTCTGTGCATCTATCAATTGCCTCATCAATTTACATGCAAATCGATGGTTATTATTATTATTATTATTATTAGTGAAAATGGGGTTAATGGTAACTTCACATCTCACACACCCCTACATTTTACTATTTTAGTATAATTACCCTAAAAAATAAAAGTAAACATCTGGGGTAAATGGTAATGCGTTGTAATGACTATTGAATAAGAGAGCTAAGTGTTTCTTAAATTATTATTGAGGGTGTATATATGTTGTTTGGGTTAATTTGCAGTTTGATACTTAATCATTTCGATTGAGCGATCGTGGTAACTCAACGATTTCTAAATGAGCATTTTTTGTATTGACGGTTTTGTCCTCACAATCTCAACCACATAAGTTTCATTACGATTATAACTCATTTTCGCATTCTATTAATGTTTTTCCAGATTTCGAATATAGAATTTTGAAACTAAAAAACGTAGATAATGGGTCGAAGTAAGTTCCAATCACGCTAAGTTAATACATGATTGAGTTCGTAAAGATAAGACTCACCAAGCAGCATAGTTTGTTCTGGTCTCGCTGTGGTTGCAACTGTGATACTCAAGCTTATATTCTAGTTTGTGGAGAAAAACAATGAAATATTCTTCAAGATGTCACAAAATTTGCATATATGGGATATTTTTTAGTACAAAGTGTTGCCTTATCCATGTTTCACAAATTTTCCCACAAACCAATGTATGATGAAATAATAGAATCCTTCGTACAGACACCCAAAAAAAATTTGACAACCAAACATTCCTAAAATTCTTACAACAACTTAACACCACAACCCAAGAAAAGCAGAAACACATTGTATAAAGCAACAACACAACATCAAAAATAAAAGAAATGAGAAAAGAAGAGATAAAAACAGATATACCAATGCTTGTGTAGTGGTATTACTATTAACTTGTGAGGACCAAGCTTTATCTTTATTTATATATAAGCTTCTTTAGCTGCTTTTAACTTTGTTTTTTCAAGACCAAAACGGCAAAGGGGATTAGGGGAAACAAAAATATTCAACTTGGAAAATGATTTGTATTTACTCCTTTTTTACCAAATCTCGACACTTTTGCTGACCAATTTGGGCAGGCGACCATTGTCGTTCTAGGCTCTGAACTAGAGCAATACGACATGCCTTGTTGGTGCCCCTCATCCATTCTTGGGCTTTGGGTAAAGAAAATAAAGCAAAAAACACACACATACCAGTGTGGGTGTGTGTGAGAGAGAAGGGCTGTTATGGCTGCACTTTATTCTGTTCAAATCCGATACTCAGCTGTTACTATTTTGCTGCTGAGAACGAGGCTGAGTTTCGAGAAAAAGAAAACAAACAAGGACACTAAAAAATTCTCTCTCTCTCTCTCTCTCTCTCTCTCTCTCTCTCTCTCTCTCTCCCCGCTAATTGCATTGTCTTGTTCTTAAGTTAGTCTTTTCTCAATTTTTCGTGTCACTCGCATTTGGGTTTCTCGAGTTTAGTCTCTTTCTTTCTCCTATAGTCGTAGTTTAGTGTGTGTGCACTACTTGTATCAGATCACAGAGGTAACTCGAGAATAAAAATTCTATCTTGATTAGTGGGATGCTGGGTTACCCAGAAACTGTAATGCTGGAAAACTGAAGATTTTGTGGAAATTGAGAATGCCCATTTCAATATTTATCAAACTTTTGTATTGATTTTGAGCAAAGATCGGATTTTTTTCGGGAGGGGGTGAAGGTGAAGAGTATATAGAGTGCGCATGAAGAGATAGGTTGGAAACAATGAAAGATGAAAATTCCAAGAAAAGCAAGGTTTCTGCTCCCCTGCAGCACACACACACACACACACACACACTCACTAATACACTTCTATGCTATCCTGAATAAAATTTGTGTTTTTCCTTTTCTTGTTTGCTGAAATGGATTTTGTTTGTATGTGAAGTTTTTATGGTCAAAGAAAATGGTTAGAAGATGGTTCAGTATCAAGTGCAAAAGTGAGGAATTGCAAGCTGATGTAGCTGTTAATTATGGAGGTGAGTATTCAATTATCTCCAATGGGTTTTCAGTATTTTAGAGTATTGATTTTTTTTTAATGTATGAAATTTTGTGCCTGATTGACGAGTCACTGGGAAACTGGGTTTTGAACTTTGAATTTTCTTCTTACTTAGTTTATCTGATTTACTCTTCTTCCCTTGATGATTTTGTCATTTCTTCTGCTTTTACCTCAATTTTTAAAGCTCCTAATATGGTTAATGATTGGCTGCTGAGAAATACCATGAAAAGAAACAATTATTTGGTTTTTTTATTCTCTTGTTTTGTCTTTCACTGGTTTGTCTTTTATCACAACACAACCAGATTTAGCCACTTCTTTTTTCCTTTTAATTTTGATTTATTATTTGTACTGTTCTTCTGTTTTTTCAATTCAATTATTTCATTTACTGTTACTGTTTTATGCCTTCTTTTCAAGCTTAAGGTTACAGGGCAATTCTCTTCACTTGAAAGGTGACAAATAATAATAAGAAGAAACTGCGAAGTCATATGAAGTCAGTTATGCTGTTTGATTTTTGAATTACTGAAAGTTATGATGATTTTTTTCAAAACTTTAGGTGGTGATAGAGAGTGGAGGAGTAGCTTCGCTGAGAGAGAACCATCTACAACTAAGAAAAGTAAAACTGGTAATTATTTGCATCATAATTATTACTCTACCGTATCACTACGTATTCTGTTACCACGGTATAACTTTGCCAATTACCCCTCATTATTCTAACTTGCCCGTATAGCTACGTATTTTTTATCAACCAACTTGTTCATTTTATACTTCGAAACCACTTTTTGATATTGAAGATATTACTATGTTTTCTTTCAGAAAATTCAGCCAAGAATATGGAGCGTTCGTTCTCTCGATCACGCTCCCGTTCCAGCCGTGGGAGGGGTTATCTTGATCACCCACAAATTTTAAGTATCCAAAATTACAGGTTTGTCTTATTGATACAACTTTTTTAATTAAAGCTTCAATCTTGAAGTCTAAATCTTCTTTCTTTTCAGTGTGTTTGTGTCAACATGGAATGTGGGAGGAAAGTCACCACAAAGCAATATGAATTTAGATGATTGGCTACATTCTGCTCCTCCTGCAGACATATACGTTCTTGGGTATGTTTTTCTTCGTGATTTATATGCATCAAGGTAATATTTTTATTTATTTTTTCATTTTTGAACTGGAAGTTTATTTATTTCACCTTTGTAGATTTCAAGAAATAGTCCCTTTGAATGCCGGTAATATTCTTGGCGCTGAGGACAACGGACCCGCCAAGAAATGGCTTACCCTCATCAAAAGAACACTAAACAACATGCCCGGCGGCCCTAACGTGAGCCACGGGTGCCATACACCCTCGCCTATCCCGCACCCCATTGCTGAGTATAATGCAGACTTTGAGGGCTCCATTAGGCACAAAGCATCAAATTTCTTCCCACGTCGCTCGTTCCAGACACCACAAGGCTGGAATATGGAAAATGACATTTCTACCCCTCAAGCCCGTCTTGACAGACGCTTCAGTGTCTGTGACCGAGTGATTTTTGGTCACAGACAGAGCGATGTTGACCCCAACATGAGATGGGGTTATAGACCAAGTGATTGTTCTTCTAGTAGTCGTAGGCCAAGTGATTATTCCTCGGGCGGGCCTCGCCCGAGCGATTATTCTTCAGCTGGGCCCCGCCCGAGCGACTATTCGTGGGGGCAGAGGCCAAGTGATTTCTCGAGATGGGGTTCGGATGAGGATTATCTGCCTGAGGATTCACCCAGTACGGTGCTGCAATCACCCGTGTATGGTCCACATGAACCTCCACAAGATGGACATTCGGGATATTCTTTAGTGGCAAGCAAGCAAATGGTCGGCATTTTTCTCACGGTTTGGGTCCGGAGCGAGTTGAGGGAAAATGTGAGTAATATAAAGGTCTCGTGTGTTGGAAGAGGATTGATGGGATATCTTGGCAATAAGGTAGTTAACTTTCAATTTAGTTATATTTACATATATTTATTTATTTTGGGAAAAAAACCATTTGCTTTTCAACACTTGGCCTCTTAATGTTTCAACTTTTACCCGTTGCCATCTAAAGCTTTCAATTTAATGCAGTTTACCATCTGACTTCGTTCAAGTGTCACGAAAACTATTTTAGGTGGCACTTTTTGGCCGGAAAATGAAGTTAGATGGTAAACTGCAACAAATTGGAAACTTTAGATGGCAACTGGTGAAATTCGAAAAAAGTGAATACTTCAAATGGCCGAGTGTTGTTCTCTCTATTCTCTTGGCAGTTATTAAAATAAGGCATAACTATTTGTGTTATTGCAGGGATCAATTTCAATAAGCATGTTGTTGCATCAGACGAGCCTTTGTTTTGTGTGTAGTCATTTGACATCTGGTCAGAAGGAAGGCGATGAGCTACGTAGAAATGCTGATTTCATGGAAATTCTAAGGAAAACGAGATTTCCACGAGTAAATAGCACTAATGAAGAAAAATCTCCAGAGACAATTCTTGAACATGAGTAAGAATTTTCTTTTTCTTTTATGGAAAAAAAACTGTAAAAATATCCTGCTTCTTTTCATTAATTAGCCACGTTGACGTTACTGTTTGCTGATAATAAGTTTTTAAAAATTTAGTCGGATTATTTGGCTTGGTGATCTCAACTATCGAATAGCTCTGCCTTACCGGTCTGCCAAAGCCCTTGTCGAAATGCAAAATTGGAGAGCATTATTAGAAAAAGACCAAGTATGATATATTACACAATCTCAATGATGACTTTATGTTATAGTTCTTTGATAACTACATTTAATATCGTTTTCCTTTTTCTTACAGTTGAGGATAGAACAGAGAAGGGGTCGAGTTTTTGACGGTTGGAAAGAAGGCAAGATATATTTCCCACCAACCTATAAATATTCGCATAATTCAGACAGATATTCAGGTGACGATTTGCACCCAAAGGAGAAACGACGGACACCTGCATGGTAAGGACGGCTCGTGTAATTTGTTACATTTCTAGCCCATAAAATATATCTTAGGGGTTGAAAATTAAATCTTTTATATATATAGGTGTGACAGAATTTTGTGGTATGGAGGTGGTCTCCAGCAATTATCATACTCTCGAGGTGAATCTAGGTTTTCTGATCATAGACCGGTTTCTAGTGTATTTTGGGCCGACATTGAGTCGGCTCCGAATCGGTTGAGGAATAGCATGAGCTGTTCAAGTTCAAGAATAGAGGCTGAGGAGCTTTTGCCATACTCACATGGTTATACAGAACTCTGTTTCTTTTGAACGAGGGTACGTCTGTCTCTCTCTTGCTACATCAACATCGTTAGTGGCATGCTGTCTGAAGGACATGTGCCCTAAGTGTTGACTTTATCTGTGGTAATTTTTGGGTCCCATAGTTAGATTGAAGATGATATTTCGTTTACTGATGGGATGTTTGCAAAAACAGAAAAGCTTCTGCTTTTCGAGAAGCTAAATATGTTAAAAGCTGGTGTGGTGAAAGGTGGGAGTGCTTGGAGAAGAAAGTATTAAAAACTTTTAAATAATAGAAAAAAGAATAAATAAACTGACAAAGAAAATACACCCCCAGAGAGCTTCTGGCTTCTAGGTCATTTGGCTTAATTTAAGCTGAAACTGTAAAACAAAATGCTCTATTTCTGCTTTTTTGAAGCTAATAGAAAGTTCACTTTTTTTTTCTCGATTTTGCAAACACTACCTGATAAGTTGTGGGGGGATGTTATGAGAATGAAAATGAGACGGACAATCTCATGCTTTTGAGCTTTTCTATGCAAAGGGGGGCTTATGTAATATTGGTCCCCATTTTGCAGATTTTAGTTTACTTTCAAGAAAATCAAATAGAAGAATGATGGGGACGTATCCCTTCCCATTAACCAAGAAAGGTGAGTTCTTTCATCTTTTTATACTTTATACTTGATACATTAGGATTCTTTTTTTTTCTCAAAATTATACGTTATGATTCAAAAACTGTCATCTTTGGCTAATTTTCTCCCTCATTTTCTAATCAGATGTAGATATTCACAATTTTGATGACTAACTTTTACACGACATTCTCCGCGTTCCGAAGGTATCGAGATCGTAATCCACTAATCTTTTTTCATTTTTGTATTTCCTAGTACACTTGCTTAACAAAGAAAACATTCTCTGATGCAGGGGAACAACAAGACTGCGTTTTTGATTCTGAAGATTCTTTTATTTGTTAGGATAAAATAGATTCTTGACAGGAAGGGAAGGAAGCAAGAGATATATGGTCAAAACAATCAATCCCATTTTTTCAATTTATTCTTTTTTTGATTTGTGAAAGAGAAGTGTGAGAATCTGATGTAACATTCATTGCTAAAGTGATAGGGAAATTGTTAAGTAGTATGTTCTGTGCATTGTTGCCAATGATTTTACTGAAAAGTTTTCTTGGTTGAATCACATCTATTCCCTTTGTCTGCTTTATCTTTCTTTTATTTCACTGTAAATAAATGAAAAAGAAAAAAGAAAAGGGTACTGAACTAACAAAACAAAGCTAGAAAAAGCAAAAGACAGGGTCTCCAGATATTGCAGTTCAATTTGTGGGGTGAGTGGTTGGGTGGGGTGAAAGCTATCACTTATAAACTCTCTCTCTCTCTCTCTCACACACACACACACAAATACACACACGTATAGGAACGTAAACGAAGAAGAGCCCGTTCGCTTTGAGTTCGAAGTATTCAAGTTTGAGCCGAAGGTTTGCGGTCTTGTTGCGGGCTTCTATTTCTTACAATTATCTTATATATAAATATAAATAACATATTAATTATCGATCTCCACCCCGAAGACAAATTCGAGCTTGTGTCTCAAATATGAAGCTCGAACCAATAGTTTATTCATAAACTCGAGCTGAACAAGTCGAGTTGAGTTCAAGCCCTACTTTCTTTGTCCGTTAGGTTCGAGATGGAGCTCGAGCATGAAGAAAATGTCAGAACTCAGCTCACACTCATTTACGGAGTAAATAGTGGACTTTTTACAGATGCCAAAAGTTTACTGCGTGAGACAGGGAATGGACTAGTAGCAGCAATTATTGCAAAGAAGCATGCAAATATGGTTCAGTTTTGGGGGGGGACTGGTGTAATTATTTATTCTTGAAATCCCACTCCAGAGTAGGAAGGGGGGGTGGTAACCAAGATTCATATAAAGGCTGCTATAGGTTCTTATAGACCTTAGGGTTGCTATATCTAATCACATTTAACTAACTATGTATAATTTATTTAATGAGTAGATTATATAAGGAGAAATAAAAAAGGAAATGTAACAGATTATTAAAAACCGAAGGTTTTGCCAACTCCCAGGTACACTAGAGTCATCAATTGAGTTGTTTTTGAGACGGACTCGAAAGTGATAGTCACACACTCACACTCATTGAAAGAGCGAACACTTCTGAACACCCTCTTGGTCACATCATTCAAAATTGTAGAAACTTTCTTCATTTTCCTTGGAAGTGCAAGCTTGTTCACATCAAAAGAGAAAGGAATTCCTACGCCGACCTACTCGCCAAGATGGGTCACAGCATCTCGGAGTCTATTTCGTTTTGGAATGACCCGCCTTCTGAGAAAAAAAAAAAGAAAAGGAAAAAAATCGATTTATTTATTGAGAAACGAAAAAAGAAAATAGGAAAAAAATCGTGGACGGCAGGATTCGAACCTGCGCGGGCAGAGCCCACATGATTTCTAGTCATGCCCGATAACCACTCCGGCACGTCCACTTTGATGCTTACTTTTCCCTTTACGTTCTATCCATCTGTTCTCTTCATGTATGAAATTTTGTATTTACTTAAAAAGAGGAAATGCAAATTTTATTGTTTTTCTATTTAACAAGATCAAGGAACGTCAAAAATAAACAAATTATATCTAAAAACCTTGTATTTTATAGAAATTATCTAAAGTTTCCTTAACAATAATTGAATTTCTTTAAAAACAAACCATTTATAGAAAAAAAAAGGCCTAATTGCATTTTTAGTCCTGTAACTATCAACTTGTAGCATTCTGAGTCCTAAGGCTATTTTTACTTGCAATTTTAGTCATATAATTTCAAAATAATAGCAATTTTAGCCATTCAGTCACCCCTACTTTATCGCCGGAAATTGGCAAGTGGCATGTCGGAAATACACGTAAGTTTCAGTTTTCTCATTATCCATAATAGCATATGCAATGGGGGTAGACATTATTATTTGCATCTACCCCAATTGATGTTGATATATCTGGATTTGAGGTGGAGCTTACGTGTATTTCCGACATGTAAGTTGTCAATTTCTGGCGAGAAAATATTATATAAGTAGGGCCCGACGACTGAAAGACTAAAATTTCTAGTAAAAAAACCTTAGTTAGGACCCAAAATACTACAAATCGATAATTACAGGACTAAACGTACAATTTAGCCGGAAAAAAAAAACAAAAGAAACGATCAATTTACTCGACCTTGGTATTTTTAAAACGTTGAGCATCATGAAACCTTATAGACATGCAAAAAATGCAGCTTTTCTTTTGCTGCTAATGCTGCGTAGTTGAGAAAAGGTCACTTCTTTTATTAATTATCACCCTCCCTTTTTAATTTTTTCTGCAATGGCAGAAAGAAACAAGAGAACAAAAAAATTAATTTTAATGTTAATAAAAAAGAAACAGAAAAAAGGAGAATTTGCAGGTAATATTATGTTCAGTTTATAATTAATTTGCAGAGTGTGTTCTTTTTAATTTATGGAAGTATTGTCAATGTCCGACTAGTTATGTTGTTCTGCAGCAAGACAAGAGTGAAAGTTGGAAATCATATTTTTGTTCTCTGCTAAAGAATTTTGCTTAGTTTATTTTGTGCAAGCCACTAATGGTGAATCTCTACTTTTGATGATGATTGTGACAGTTGACTATTGTGATGGGATTTTATCAGTCATAATTCATAAATATAACAATTAATTTAAAGAATTATATAGAGTTAAGTGTGAATATTTTCACATTTTGCAACTTTATATTTTATAGTAAACCGATTGTGTAAATATTTTAGAAATTTAGAATTTAAGTGTAATTCATGAAAATTTTTTAACAGTGATTTAAGTTTAATTTTCGGTTACATTCGATGATTTTGAAGTTTATAATCGCGTCCAATGCGTTCTTGGGTTCGGGGCATGACAGGTGGTATCAGAGTTGACTATCAGTCGTTAGAGCTAAGTGCTTTATGTGTGAGAGCCACTTCTTGAGCCTGCGGGACTAAGTGCTACACGGGTAAAATATTTTTTTGGACAATGATTTATGTCAAATTTCAGGTTACACTCGGTAGGACAAATTTCAGGTTATACTCGATAAATTCGAAACTTATAATCGCATCCAATAGACCCGGCTATGGAGTGTGACAAATTGTCATCTAATTTTATATTTTTGCGTTGTTTATCACCTAAATTCATTATCTCATATTCGTCTCAATAGTAACACCGGCGAGATAAATGAAATTAATTAGGACACTTTTTAGATGATGCACATATATCTCTAGAATTTGTTAAATTCTTTTACTTATTAAAGTTATAAACACTATTTATTAAATTATAATGTTTTTTTACTGAATATATGAATTTTTTTTTTAGAAAATTTATCATAAAAACACACTAATTAGTATTTCTATGCGATATAAGTTTTATTATATTATATTATTTGTTATATTCGTGATTCGATGCTATGCTAGTTTTATTAGAGGTAGATATTTCGGCCTAATCCAAGCCCAAGATACACGAGCCGTAAAACCTTTCTCTCTATACCTAATCAAGCCCAAATAAGATGGTCCATAACATGTAAATTTTACAAATGGACTCATTTCTTTTTTGCAATTTTGAAAAGTTATTTTTCTCACTATTTTCTTTAACAACCAAAAAGTTGGGAAATTTGGATTTTGGTTTTTCTTTTCTTTGCATTTTAAAACATTTTCTTTTCCTTAGTACATAAAAAACAGTGTTAGTCTAGAGATGAATTTAATATGGAAATTATGAGTTCAACTTTTCATATTACAAATCTCATACAATGGAGCATGAATAGAGTGCCACGATGAGCAGAGTTCGAGAAATCATCAACATATTGGCTTTTGCAGCTTCTGATTGTACATAATCCCGGCGCTCAGGTATACTCAACTTGGGCAGATCACTGCTGCTTAGACTTGAATTGCTATCAACAATTGAAGTATTCTCTCTTGAGTTTATAGGGATTTCATTCACTTTTGGAGGCAAAGGCACAAAAATGTCATCCTTTGGCAAATCCGGTGGTGTCAGCCCCGGTTCCGATAGACTTGGCGGTTTTGGTGGCGGAAGCACCACCGGTGGTGGCTGGTTCAGCTGTGGCAGGGCAGAAGCTGGTGGTGCAAGACCAATAGGTACCGGCCCTAAACCTTAAAACCATATGATCAAAGTCATGTTCAGAAAACAAAATAAATAAACCCCAGAATCAGAAAAGAACAAAAAAATGAAAGGGTCAATTGTGAATACCCAGAGGTTTGCAAAACATATATAGTACAACTGTGAAATCTTGAAACACTACAAATACCCCCAAAGTCAACGATTTTACGTTAGTTTTAGGGGGGTTTATTCGTAATATTTTGCAAACCTCAGGGTAAACAAAAAGGTTGTTAAAAAAATGGTTTCTTTACAATCTTACCATTGCAATGAGCTAAAGATGGCATTGAAATGTAACAGTTTGAGAAGGAGAGTTGAAGCTCATTGCTGAAAACAGGAAAATTAAAAGGTCCTAATAATGAGCAAATACAATAATATCCAGCTTGGATTGCTTGATTGAGAGATGAACAGCAAGAATCAAGAGAGAATGGAATTGCATTACTTGAAGCTAAGCAATGCTGCAATTCTATGCCGATAAGGGAGCATCCATGAATCTGAGGATTTACTGTTATCGACGAAACGGGAAATAGAAGAAGAAGAAGTGCAAGAGAAATGAAGCAGCAGTAATGCACTCCCATTTGCCTTGCTTCGTTATAGGTTATAAGAGTTTAGGGGAAGTATTTAAACTTACATTGTTAGATGTGAATTAGGGTGGTTTTTGCATGTTTTTGACCTAACTTAGGTCATCAAAATCATGCCTTTCTGTGTGTTTATTCCAGTATGGCTAAATTTATATTTAATTTTTTATAACTTTAGATGTAATTTATATGGTTTTGTCTAAATGACTGAAGTCAACAGTCAAATTCATGAAACGGGAGTGGGTGGCCTGTTTGAACAACCTTTTTTTTTTCAGTTCCAGAACAGATTTCATGGTGCTGAATTTTGCAGTTCTTAACTTGTTTTACAGTTTTTATAACTATACACAACAAATTTATTTAGGAAAATTACTAAAAATCCCCTGAGATTACCTAAAAAATCTAAAACACCACAGTAACCTTGAAACCTTACAAATACCCCCCTGAAAATGCAAAAATATCTTTAAACCTTACACATACCCCCCAAAAAAACCTTACATTTACCCCCCCACAGGGTGGTTTTCGTAAATACCGTAAACCTCAGGGGGGTTGGGGTAATTCGTCCATTTATTTATTAACATACCATATTTTCTATGTGAATATCTTCCTCTCATTTAAAGAGACTGAAAGTGTCATACAATTTTTTGTATCAAATAAGATCCTTAATTTGTAGATGGTTTTCAATGTTTGCTATAAAGATTCTAAACTCCCTATGTAGTTATCATTATTTGAGGTAATCCATATCCCAATTGCTCCATGAATAGTGATAAACAACATTCAAACATTAAACTATAAAACAGAACATTATAATTTCAGTAAAATCAATTTATTGTACAAAGAATGAATCAACATCTTCACACAATTTTATCTCAAAAATCCCCTAAAATAATCTATCCAATCCCAAAGAATATATTTGCAGAAAACATGAATATAACACAAGAATCTCAGAATATCTATCAATAAAACTTCAGCAAAATGACTCCCAACACAGGTACAAGAAGAGATGGCAAAGCACTATGGATTGAATTTGCAGATGATGGAGTCAAAGTTGGTCTCATTCCAGGTGGCGTAAGAGTCGGCACAAACTCACCATCCGATGGCGGTGTTTCGTCACCTTCCGGTGGTGAAAATGATGGCGGTGAAAAGGGTTGTTGGTTAGATGGACCTGTGAAAATTTGTAAAAACAATTACTCAATATTATTTGTAGCTAATTATTAGAAGTTATATATGTTTTTCACCTTATAATGTGGAGTTTTAATAAGTTTTATAATGAGTTTTAGTACCTCTAGGACTTGGAGGAGATAATCCTGGAATTATACTTGAAGGTGGAGTTCTTGGATCTGGCAATAAGAACATTAGGAATTGACTTAGATTATGTATACGGTATATTTGATTTGCATTCAATCTGATTAAGATCATGGCTTAAAAATTGTTAAAATTGTTGGATGTTTACCTTGAGCTGGAACTGGACTGGGAGCGGCTGGAATTAGGAATAACAAAGAGATACAAATTATTAATAAGTAAATATAATTAAAGGGCAATTTAACAATAAAACCATGAGGTTTTGCACTTTTTACCGAAAACCATCCAAACTTCCTCACCTTATGGATAGTCCCTGAGGTCTGCAAAACATTCGTAGACACCATCCAGACCTTGAAACATTACAAATACCTCCCAAATCAATGGAAGTCAACGGTTTTCCATCAGTTTTAGGGGCTATTCGTAATATTTTAAAAACCTTAGTGTAAGTTCTGTAATGTTTCATGGTTTCAAGGTGTGAATGTCATCAACGTACGTAAAAACTCAGGGAGGTACTAGTAAGGTTTCAAAGTTGGATAGTATTTTGGATTTTTAAGTAAGCCTTAGGTTTTTCTTTTCGTAATTATCTCACAAATAAATGCACATATACAACATTGGTATAAAAAATGTACATTATGCTGAACTATCAAGTATTTAGCGTCACTTTTCTTTATCAGTTTCAACTTTTAAATGAAATAATCGTTCAAAATCATATTACAATAAACTTTTCAAATTTCTTGGAAATACGTACCTTTGCACTCAACTGGCACTCCGGACATCCTACAAGCACGCGGGAGAGAGATAGCCAAACTCCGATTAAACGGAACTTGAAAAGGGACACCGCCGGTCACAATAAGGCACAAGCAATCTTGTCCATTGCCCATAAGGTCTTTAAGAGCACTGCAACAACCTGAAGTTGGTGACGATGAATTTGAGCCACTCGTAAGAAATCCAATGCACGGATTGAAGCTTCGGATCATCGCTCCGGTGCATAGACTACTCGACTGGCCATCGACCGGAGCAAGTGATGAGGTCATCAATGCTACGATAAGAGCAAATATTAAGTGTGTGAAGTTCTTCTTCATGGCTGTTTTGTTTGAGCTAGGAAAGATTGTTTTTTGTGGTAGATTGTAGTATGGTTAAGGGCTTGATGTGTTGATAAGTTGAGGGATTAATGGTGAAGTTGATTTATATGTGAGAATTGAGGAAATAAGAGAACAACATGTGGAATGGAAGTGGTTTTTGAGGATCAACTACCTTAACTAACTTTTTGTGTAATAATGGAGATTTAGGTCACCTTTTCATGGTCCCTTTGGTCACTTTCATGTTGTTTGCTAGACTTTCCTAGGAAATAATATAAAAAGAAAAGTACTAGAAGGTTTTGCATGCTATTTTTATGTAGCGGAAATTTGATTCGGTCGGACCAGTGTAATTAGAAATAGAAATACCTTATGGTTGGTATATTTTAGAGAGACTGCACAATTAAATAGAAAATCAGTAATGCACTTGTCATATAATTGATTGATTTTGAATAAGTTAGATTCAATTAGAATTTTCTTTTCAAGTAAAAATTCCACTTATCTATTCCTACAAAATATACAATTATGATTGTTAGATTTGTTTTTAGTTTTTTTATAACTTAGTAGTTCGAGCTTATAACTCGATAAATGCACTTTTTAAAAAAAGTAAAAGAAAAAGCCACTTTCAAGTTCATAATTAATAAATTTTGTATGTATTTGTTGTTTGGCAACTCTGATTTCTAATGTTTTGCTATAAATATCCCATTAAATTGAATTTGTGGCTTTCATGATTTTGGTTAATCTTGAACATGAGTACATGACGACTGTTCCCTAATTGTTTCTAGGAAAGTGCTACTATTGTAATCGTTTATCTACCTCATCCAACTAAGAAGACTATTTATTGAAAACTTTGAAGTAAATGAAAGTTGACAAGCTAGCCCTGCTGAGTTGCATGTTATCAAATCAATTTTTTTATATGTTTCTAAAAGGAAAACCATTATTAGAAAATAGGTATAATTACACTTACACCCCTCGACTTAGTGGTGAATACAACAATACCTCTTAAGTATTTGAAATTATAAAGACACCCTCTCTACTATAACTCCGTCTAACACTTATATAGAGGATTATAATTTACACTCATAGACGTGTGACTAATAAAGATATAAATACTTATAAACTGCCTCTGAGATGTATGTAATGTCGGGGTAATCATAAAAAAATAAAAGTAATCCTCTGTTTTATTACAGAGCTTTGATTCGTTTTGTATCCAATTTATATAGGAGGTCTTCTTATAATTTAAATCTACTAACCCTGAAATTCGTTGAAATTACAAATCAATTCCTCTAGTTTGAAAAGTTATCGTGTAGTTTCCTATCAATGTTTTCAATAAATGTATAATTTTTCCAAAAATACACCCACTTAAATTTTCAACTTGAGATATTTTGGAAAATTTACTCATTTATTGAAACATCAGGGACTATATGATAATTTTTTAAATTAGAAAGACCGATTTATAATTTCATCGTATTTCAGGGATAGTAGATGTAAATCCATATAACAAATGATAACTGTATTTTCCTCAAAAATATTAATATTAGAAATGCCAAAAGAATATTATAAATCTTCCCTACAAGATAACAAATCAATTAACTAATGAACTATAGGAACAATGCCAAAGAACCATTACAAATAATTAATTAAAGTCAAAAGAATATCTATCACCCCTAACAATCCAATCACTAAACTATATATACATACAGAAAAACGATCCAAAAAATATATTTCTCTAATTGTACATATATAGATAATAGGATAATTACGAAAACTTCCCAGAAGTTAGGTCTTTTTCCTTCTGAAAACACCCTGAAACCTTAAAATATTACGAATATCCCCTGAGTCAATGATTTTTCGTTAGCTTTAAGGGGGCATTCGTTATATTTTGCAAAGCTCAGTGTAATTTCCGTACAATTTCAGGATATTTTACATAAATGGCGTAAATCTCAGGAGAGACTTCGTAACTAATAGTTCATCAAAACTACTAGAACTCCCGAAAAAGCCACAAGAATTATAGATGAAAAGGTGCAAGAAGGCTGGGCTGCTGATGGCGTCACTCCTGCCCGGTTGCCAGTTGGAGTTCCGACGTTAGTCGTCGGAGCTGGTGGAGATGGACTTGTATCGGCTTCTGGAGCCGATCTTGGTGATAGTGGCTCAGGAAGACCTAAATTCAGAAAACATATTAAGAAAAAAAAAAAGAAACTTTTTGGAAAATATTCAATTTAAATGATTTTTTATTATGATTTACATGGAAGGGTTAAGAGTGTCAAAACACCCCATCCTTCGATTCCGATTATTCCAACGTGTTATGTTTTATTTATTTTTGAAATTATAGAAAATGTGAATAAGAGGCTGAAATGAGTTCCGATAATGATAAAACTTGTGTGATTGGGTTCGAAAAGACATAGTACACTGACAGGTATAGTCAGCTTGAATTGCAGCTTTCGCTACAACAGTACCAAGCTATGTACTTTAGTTTGTCCCAAAAAATTCATTTTTGCCCTAAAATCCAGCGGAATATTATATAAAATTCCACAAAATTATTGAAAATTGGATAATAAATAGTACCTTTACCACTAGGGGAAGGAGCAGAATTTGGTGATAGTGTTGGTCCATTCGCTATTGGGCCTGTCAATATTAATATTGTTATACATACTTTCTAATCTTTAATAATAGCTTGAAAATAAACCATATAAAGAGTAATGAGAGGATAAAAAAATACCTGGAGCTGGAACTGGAGAACCAGCTGCCGCTGTCCAAATTTGAAGAAACAAATAGAGATGATCAGTTAATATATGGTTTTCCAACTATTTCAGTTACATAATATATTGGGATAATTACAAAAACCCCCGAGGTTTGTTAAAATTAATCCGAAAAATGATTGAAACCTTGAAACTTTACAAATACCCCCCTGGTAAACTGAAATCTTACAAATACACCCCTTGAATCATAAAAATGTATACGTAATACCCCTGAAAATTTTTACAAATACCCCCCTCAGGGAGGTAAGTGTAAGGTTTCTCACCTTTGCATTGAAGGGGCACGCCAGGCATGTTGCAAGCACGAGGCAAAGAAATGGCGAGAGCTTGATTAATAGGAACTTGAAACGGGATACCAGCAGTGACAATCAGGCACAGGCAATCTGTGCCGCTGTTCATTAAGGACTTGAGCGAGTTGCAACAATCCGTGGTGGGTGCAGCCCCGTTGGAACTACTATTTGTCACGAAATTCATACAAGGTGTAAAACTCGTCATCATTGAAGGCGTACATGGAGTCGTGATTTGACCCGATGCAGGAGAAAGTAATAGAGCTGTCGTGAAAATTGCAAGAACTGTGATGGAGAATCGATGTGTCATTGTAATAGAGTTTGTGTTTTGTGTATTTTGCAGGGATTTAAGGAACTTGTGGAAAGATAGAAAAAAAATTTGGTGTTAAGGTTTTGTGAGAGGGTATACGGTACGATGATAATTGGATTTATAGATGGAGAGTTTTAAGTGATCAAGGAAAAAGGAGGGAAGTGAGATTTGTGGCTCAACTACTTTTAACTAACTTTTTGGGATTCATATCAGATTTTTTTTTTTTTTTTTAATGGGTTTTTTGTACACGAGTATTAAAGATGCATGTATCTTCCATGCACGAGTTAGAGTATAAACCCAAAATCTTATATAAGGGATATATATTGTCTCATCCCACTGAACTAACTTTAAACCAACTGAATTTTGGTACCAAATCTTGTTTTTTGGCCTATGGGTTTGTTGGATTTCTTTTTTCTTAATTTCAACAAATTTGGTCGAGTCTATTTGATTATGTCAAATTGATAATAATTCTTTTTAACCTTTTAGGTGACCATCTCTCTTTGATGGATATCGGCACGTGTCATCAACCAGGGCGGGATGAGAACAAAATAAAGAATAAATAATATGATACTATATATGATTTAATAAATAGGAAGAAAATGTATAGACATTATCCATTTTGTTAAGACTAATTAAAATCAACTCTATTGTATTTAAAAAAATAGGATCACGATTGTCATAGATTCATAGTCACTAAGATAAACCTAGCTCATTATCCTTATTATTAAGAGATGATATAGTGTTACGTTTCCAGTGGGTTCTCATTAAAAGTATGAAATTTTAATGAGAATTTATCCAACATTAATTATATAAGTTTTCAATATTGAATTTAGATGTCATATAATTTATTAAATTTGTAACACATCTCAGTATTGGTGTAAATTGTAAACTATCACGAATTGGTATGATTATGTTATAGATTATGATGTACTGAGATTTTCTACAAATATTACGGTATAGGGTCGTATGGTACAATTTTTACAGGATCCATTGATTTTTTCTCACGGACAATTAATATTTTACATGGATTAATTACCTGTCCTTCATCACATAATATAAATTAAAAGACTTTCTCAGCATGCTGGCACGAGGGATCGGACAACCATAAACTACCCTTTTAATTTCCATTTGTTCTTTCCACAAATGTAATTAAATACAAAAAAAAAAGCTTATTTTATTTTTAAAAATCTTGAAATTAACACTTATATAACATTTGACAATCTTTATACTTTGGTATGTATATCCAACCTTTTAAACATTTAATTAATGTTCGTCTTTGCTACCAAAGTAAAAATATGGCGAAATCTAAAGAAATATTACGTTTTTAACTGTGACTGACCATATAATCTTGTGCATCGTATCTTTATGAACTCATCCACATAAGTTTTATCGCGATTGGAACTCCTTTCGGCCTCCCATTCATGTTTTTTTTTAATCTAAAGATCCTAAGCTTCGTCAATATATTTTCTGATTTCCGACTACTCACTATGATATTATTTAATTCCTCTCCACCATAGCTTACCCATTTAACACTCTACAAGATCCTCAATTTATCGCTTAAGTTTAAAAGAAAAAACAGTATTTGCCGGAATCCAATAGAATATTTCATTAAATTCCACCGGATTGGCACTTGGATACCAAAGGCAAACAATAATTAAAGGTTAGGCACTTACTTATCTACAAAAATTTAAAAGTTGGGTACCAAACTGCAAAAGTAGTCACAAGTTGGGGTACTTGATGCAATTAACCCTAAAAATACGAATGATGAAGATAGAAACAAATAAATAGAGCTCGCATTGATAATTTAAATAGATGCCACTACTTCAAAACATGAAAACACCAGAGTTGAGTGTATAAAAATGTTGTTTTTCCCTAACAAAACAGAAAGAATGCATGCAGAAAGTCTATGGAGCAAGGCTCCGAGGGTGGCGAGGGAAAAGTGATGTTTTCCGAATGTTGAGCGCACAGAAGAGCATCACCACACGCTCCAATCCAGCTCCAAATCCACCATGTGGTGGTGCTCCATACCTTAAACCAAACACCCAGAGCAGTCAGATCAGATTTATCAATTTCGTGTCGGGTATAATTGTATTTGTTTGACTAAGACGGTCATGATCAGTTGAAAATTAGGAAACTCCTCTAGGGTTCGACTGTAATTTTCCCAAAGATTGTCAATAAAATAAACAGATAGTGTAGTTAACAACAGACCTGAAGGAATCAATATATGTGGATATAGTCTTGACATCAATTCCCAAGGATTGTGCCCGCTCTGCCAAGAGCTCAGGCGTGTGGATACGTTGTGCTCCTGAAATAATTTCCTCACCTAACAAACAAACCAAGTAAAAAAGATTTACAATTTATGGATCATGAAAGATATTTAAAACTATTTAACTTGCATTTACAAATATTTATTGGAAACAAATGCAGAAAGTTTATGATTTACAGTTTGAACTAATAAGTTGCATACTTACCTCGGGTGAAAACATCAAACGAATTGCTATATTTGGGATTGACATGGCATGGTATGGTATAGAATGGTCGAACTGCAAGATGATAGCGGTGGATGTATAAAACTCAGTACCATACCTACAAAAACAATGCAGATAATATCATAAGTTTTTACCAATATATCTACACATCCGATACAAGGTAACCTTTTAAATTGGGATAATTACAAAAAAAAAATTCCGAGGTTATGTCTTTTTTCTGAAAACATCCTGAAACCTTAAAACATTACAAATGTCCTACCCCCTTGAAACATAAAAAGGTATACATAATACCCCTAAAATCCTTACAAATACCCCCTCAGGGGGGTAATTGTAAGTTTACAAGGTTTCATGGTTTTTTCCGTAAACAGCGTAAACTTTAAGGGGATTTTCATAACTTGCCCTTATAAATTAGCATACGTACAAGCTGGCCAAGCTGGCCAAGCTTTCTCTCTGATTCAGTGTTAAGATCTCCATAGGGATCAATTTCAACCCCAGCTTCCTGCACAAGCACAAGTCAGAGTAATTTAATTGTTTATGCATGTGCTCAAATTTGTAGACTCATCGCATTGATAGCTCTAGCTTTTAATTTGCTAGTAAATATATAAATAATGGGGTCCTACAACATTACTAGAGTAAGATTATATATATTTTCAGAAATATGCTTTTATGCTTTTCTTATTTTCATATGATAATCCACTATAAACTAATTTAGAAAACTGTGACTTAACTCATTCCCAATTTCGAACATTGTAAAAAATCATCATACTGAATTGAGTATGCTTCTATTTAATCCCAATTCAATTATGGAGTATGCTTCTATATATTGTCTTTATTAATTTATTGATTATATTAAACATTAGGGAGACTCTAGTAATGTTGTCCGGAAGGTAAAGTTATCCACCTCTTATAAGGACGATTTCGTTCTCCATCAAAATCGATATGGGATACTATAGTTACCTTCAGCATTTGAACGCCCTCTTCAAAAGTAAGCCGCAGGGTGTTTTCTCAGGTACTGCATGCATATTCCAAGTAAATAATGAGTATCAACTATCAAATAGAAGGTATGTAGATATCTAATGATTCATTCCTTCATCAGTTTCAAATCATTACAAACAGCATCAAAACAACATAAAATTGATAGATGTGTGAACCTTCAGCTTCTCAAAAGGATATTGTTTGCTGATGGCTTCAAGCTCCTTGGAACATTTCTCATTCAGATAATCGAACATGGTAACAAATAAGCGACCGACAATGTCCATCACCTGCATGAATAAGCTCAGTTATGACCTAAAAAGTGAACTTGGATAATAAGGGGTGCTTTTGGAGAAGCTAAAGCACAAGTTTAAGTTGTAAAAAAAAGGGGAGTTCTTAAAGCTGAGAAAAGCTATTTTCTAGAGTTGAAGTCTCCACAAAGTAATATTTGTACGTATAATATACCTCTGAGTAATGTATCTTAACCTCCATTTCCACATCAAGTCCTATAAATTCACACAAATGCCTATGTGTAAACGAGTCCTCTGCCCTAAAGATTGAACCGATCTCAAACACACGGCCAAAATCACTACAACTGGCCATTTGTTTATGAAGTTGAGGTGACTGTGCCAGGCATGCAGGCGTTCCTTTGTAATCAAATCTGAAAACAGCTGAGCCACCTTCACTGGAACCCACAATCAATTTTGGTGTGTGGATCCCTAAAAAACCTTGGGAACGCAAGAATTGACTAAATATCTGCACGAACATGTGAAAAACATAGTAAGTTTGGCTATGAATATGGTAGTAAATGAAACAATAACGTAGCAAGATCAGAATACTAGTACTCTTACATTCTCAACTTCAGACTGAACTCGAAAGATTCCCTGATTGGCAGGAGTCCGAAGTTCAATGACTCTGAAATTCAATCGAGTATCTTGATTTACACGGACAAGTTGCTCCCCTGCCTGCATTTTCAACAAATTAAATACCCATTTTAGTTTCCTAGTTTAGGATGCATTTATGATTGAAAGTGAACATTTTCTAAAACATAGCAAGATACCTACCTGCAAGGCCGTTTCTATTTCGACCTCACTTCTAGCTGCATCCTCGATATTAATGGGCAGTGTGGGAATTTTAACACATTAGACTTTTCGAGCTAGAATTTCAACCTATAAAAATTAAAATAAATTAATGCTTCCGACTTTGAAGGTAAATAGTCAAAAAAGTTCCCCGTAGAACGCGAGCGTTGAGGCTTTCATCGAAAGAAAGAGAGAGGCCCGGCTGGTGCTTTTTCCTGTGTTAGCCAGGTGAAATTGACTATCAATAGATTAGGTTTAAGGTATGTTGGAAGGTTTAAGGTATGTTGGAACTACTAAAACCGTTATTCCCGTTTTTGGGCTATAAGACTCTTCGCTGGAAGCGAGCTACGTGCACTATCAATAGATTACTACAAAAACGATTCCTCCCCCGGAAAAAAGTGGTCCGTCAACTGAACTTACCTTGTTGTGATAGGGGTACCGCCTTTTCATTCCCATCATCAACCAAAAGAGAACACACTCATATTCCTAGAATAATTTCCTAAAAATGATTAAAATATATAAAGATTATTCTACGACATAATAAATGTCTTATACAATTGGTATATTCTCTCTTGTTCATATTGTAATTAGCTTTGGGCGTATATATGTTTGGGCCATTATTTTGTTTCTTATTTTTATGTATTAGCTACGCCCATTAGTTTATGGTTAATCTTAGCCGTTCCGGTCCTTATAACAGGTTCCAGGGACGTTGTTCCGGCCGTTATAACGGCGTTCCAACGTTCAGACGAACCATTATCCTGATACGGTGAGACCACACAGAACACACACAAACCTGCTGAGTAGCACCAGTGATTGGTTGATCAGGCACCGATATTTCCCCTTCGATATCAACAATACTCTCCTTGCTCAAGCTAGTGGTGAACTTCACCATCTGCGGGCTCACCACATCTTACTTCACAGTCAAAATGCACTGCACAGTAAGCCTTCGCTCCCTCACTACCACAAACGCCGTCTTCTTCCCCACGGCGCGGATCGCCTGAGCGCTCCCGCGTACCAACACTGTCTTCCCCTTCAGCTGGTCATTCAAATCTTTGGCCTCCGTCCAATCTTTGCTGGAGATTCCCTTCGATTGAAGATCGTGTAATGCGATTTCTCCGTAATTAGCCGCAGTGGGTCGTTCCCTTCGATTTTAACGGCCGAGATGGCAAAGGCCTCTGTTTTTTCTTGCACTTCAGAATCTTGCCTAATTTTTTCTTTGAGAGTTTCTTCACGGAGTTTTCTTCGCCGGTGGAGTTCTGCGACGCAGGGCGGAGGGAAGGGGGCATGTGGGGCTGCCGCCCCCTCAACCTCCAAGAGCCCCTAAATGGGAAAATTTTATATTTGGTCCCATTTGTTTGGACCGATTCCATTCTATTCAAATTTTTTTCATTTGGTCTCGTAAGATTTAAAAAGTGGACAATTTAGATCATTCCGTTAAATTTTACCAAATTTAACCGTTTTCTCCGTTAGTATTGACTTTTAGCATCTTATTTTATAAGGATAATTACAAAAATCCTCTAATGAGATTAGCTTTTTTTTTAAAAATACTTTAAAACCTTAAAATATTATAAATATCCCTAATCAGCTGAAACCTTAGAAATACCTGCTTGAAGCATAAAAATGCATATATAATACCTCTAAATAATCTTACAAATACCCTACGGGGTACATATAATATTACAAAGTTTTAGGGTGTTCTTGGTAAATGACATAAATTTGAGGAGAATTTTCATAACAGGCTTTATTTTATAATGACTAAATTTCTTGATATTCAATTTAATATTAAATCAAAATCTTTGATTTTGTAATATATTTTTTAATATACATGACCCCATTCTATATAAATTTATGACTTTGTGAGGGGGGTCAATTGAGCAATTATCACATTAAAATCAAACACAATACCAAATTAATACATTTTATATACATATATTGAAATTTTCAAAAGTTGTGGGGGGTTAATTGCACCCCTTCAACTTAACGTGGCTCTGCCACTGCCGTGGGTGAGCTAGGTCATGGAGAAACTGCGACTGTGGAAAACAGGCCAACATTTGGACATCGTGGACGAGTGAGAACCGGGCGATAGGTCACTCCTATAGCTTGTACAAGCTTGAAACCTTCTTCCTGGGTTCTCACTCGTCCACGACCTCCATAAAGCCAATCCTAACGGAGAAAACGACTAAATTGGGTAAAACTTAACGGAATGACCTAATTTGTCTACTTTTTGAATTTTACGGGACCAAATAAAAAAATTTGAACACAATGGGATCAAGTTTTACCTCGGTCCAAACAAATGGGACCAAATATGGAATTTTCCCGATAACTGACTAACGGCCACGTGACACGCACGTGCACTTTCCGTCTAAAACTTAACGGAAGGACCTAACTTGTCCACTTTTTAAATCTTACGGGGCCAAATGAAAAAATTTGAACACAATGGGATCAAGTTTTACCTCGATCCAAACAAATGGGACCAAATATGGAATTTTTCCGCCCCTAAACCATATGTAATTTAAAAAAAAAAATTATTTTGCCCCCCTCACAAAATATAAAAATTCTATTTTTCTAATATAGTAATACATTAGATAAATAAATACTAGATACAATAATTGAATTTGTTAACAAGATTGAGCCTTATATAATAATAATAAATACATATGGCCCAGTAGAAAGATATGATAATATTTCAGGCCCAAAATGAAGATTTTTTAAAGTATTAGAGTAATACAACTTATCTTTTGTCGTGTTCCTACAAGTTTTTAATGCTTACATTTCTTCCCCAATTTTTCCTTTACCCGCTTATTGTCTACTGCACTGCCGCTTGGATGAAAATATTGAAAATACTCCTCAAGATTGTGGGTCCACCGGTCAACCATCCAAGATAATAGGTATGAAATATTACCTTTTGTGCTTTATTTGATTGTTAAGGCCTAGGGGTTAAATTCTTTTATATATAATCTTTATGGAAACTGTTAACTGTACAATTACAATTTACAAAGCTAGAGAAATAAAGAATAATTGTTGTTATGTTAAGATATGAAAAGTGAGAATAATGTTTATTTGTCTCTTATTTATGTGAATTTATACCCATTTTATGCTGAAATTTTTCCTTAGGCCCTATCTAAAATTAATTCATGTTGAAACTATGTGCAATTTGCTTTTAGGGTTCCAATTTTTGATGGGTATGGTCTTTATTAAGAACTCACAAGCAATTAGGAACTGTTTAAATACTAGATTTGTCTGGTAAATTGTAAAGTCTTATATAATTTTAGAATTATTGATACTTATGATGTTTTGTTTTGCAATTTTAGGTATTTTATGAATAGACCCACAATGAAAACTTCATTCTTTTTTTAAGAAGAAGCGACCTTCTGAAGATAGTACTCGTTCTTCTATCCCCAAAACTGAAGATCCACCGCCTAATTCAACTAACATATCTGAAGTCTGCAATCAAAGTTCAAGAAAAGTTCAAAGGATTGATCGAGATTCCAACAGTCCACATATTGAGCGAGATCCTGCATTACGCAAGTCTATATGGGATTATCCACCAGAAAAAAAGATGAAATTAGACGTGCCTATCTAAACTTTGGCCCGTATCTACCCATTCCGGAAAAATCCTCAAAATATGTAGATAAAAAGGGTTGAAGGTTTCTACTTGCGTGGTACAAGCAATTTCCTGATTGGTTGGAATTTTTTCCTACAAAAAATGCTACATATTGTCTTCCTGTGTTTTTTTTTTTATCAAATCATCTTCACATTTTAGATCGAATGCATTTATTCTTCATGGATTTCAAACTTGGAAGAAAGTGAATGGTAAAAGTTGTGCTTTTAAGCTTCATGAAGGAGATAGCCCAAATTCTTCACACAAGATAGCTATGAGAAGTTCTCATGAATTGATGAATCCATTGCAGCAAAAAGAAAAGATTATTGAAAAGCAATCATCAGAGATAGTTGCAATGAATCGTCTCCGGCTAAAGGTTTCTATTGATGTTGTAAGGTTGTGTGCACTTCAAGGGATAGCTTTCAAAGGCCACAACGAACACCCAGATTCTGATAATCGTGGCAATGTTATAGAAATTATAAAGTACACAGCTGAATACAACAAGGAGGTGAGCTTCGTTGTTTTGGAAAATGCTCCTCATAATGCTTCTTACATTTCTCCCCAAATCAAAAAAGAGATTTTATCACTCTAAGCGGAAGAATTCGAAGTTACATTAGGGATGAAATTGGTGATGCAAAATTTTCTATTCTTGTGGATGAATCTCGAGATGATGCAAAAAGAGAGCAAATGGCCATTGTTTTAAGATTTGTTGATAAACAAAGTTTTGTTCGAGAAAAGTTTTTTGACATAATTCATGTAGAAGATACAAAATCTTCTACTTTAATGAAGGAAATATCTGGTGTTCTTTCTCGCAATAATCTCCTCCTTTAGAATATTCCGGGACAAGGTTATGATGGTGCGAGTAATATGCTAGGAGAGTGGAATGTCTTACAAGCTCTGATTTTGAATGAGTGCCCATATGCATATTATGTTAATTGCTTTGCTCATCGATTACAGTTGATCTTAGTAGTAGCTGCTCAAAGTGTTATACCGATTGAGCATTTTTTTGGTCACTTGACTGTTATTGTGAATATAGTGGATTCGTCATCCAAACGTCATGATCAATTACAAAATGCTCATGCAACTCAAATTGCAGAATTGGTCTCTACTAATGAGCTTGATACTGGTCGGGGACAAAATCAAATTGGAACTGTGCAGCGGCCTAGGGATACACAATGGAGCTCTCATTTAAGGTCACTTCTTAGCTTACTTAATATGTATGATGCTATTCTTCTTACTTTAAGTGAGATTGTCAATTATAAAGCCAGTTTATGTCCTCGAGCTGCAGCTGATGGAGCTTACAATATAATGACATCATTTGAGTTTGTGTTTATCTTGCATTTTCTTGTTGAATTATTGCAAATTTCAGATGATCTTTGTCTAATCTTGTAATATAAGTCCCAAGATATTGTAAATGCAATGGATGCAGTTGAACACACAAAGGAACTCATTCTGAGGTTCAGAGAAAATGGCTGAGAAGAGTTGTTTGATAAAGCATCCCCATTTTTCATTTTTTTCCAGTTTTGAAAAATGGAAAATCCTCCTTCGAAATCAAAGAATATTGAAAAGGGGTCTTCCCCCTTTTTCTTTTCCACAATCCATGAATTTTCGCTTCATTTAGTTCAGTTTTAGTTTAGGTTTATTCTGTAAAAGGTTTTGCGAAAAGTGTGATATAGATATCCCTGACATCACTTCTCTTCGTCACTCAGGTAAAGGTCGACTCAAGAAAAACAATCTGATTACCTTAAGCCACCATTATAGAATCGATATATTCACTAGCACAATAGATTCTCTTTTACAAGAAATGAACCGTCGATTCGATGATAATGCAATAGAATTGCTCAGACTCAGTTGAGCTTTAGACCCAAGAAATGGATACAAGTCGTTCGATATTGGCAACATTTGTAAGATTGTTGAGAAATTTTATCCTGATGATTTCATTGGTCATGAAAAGTCGCACATGGAATATCAGTTGGAGCTGTTCAAACTTAATATTCGACGCAATGTCCATTTTCAGAATCTGTCATCGGTTTCAGAGTTGTGTCAAGTACTTTTCAAGACTAAAAAAGCAACAAATTACTATATTGTGGATGGACTTATCAGGCTTCTTTTGATTCTCCCGGTTTCCACTGCAACAACAGAGCGTGCATTTTCATCGATGAAGATCATGAAAATAGGTTACGAAACAAGATGGAGGATGATTTCTTAGCAAGTTTATTACTAGTGTATATTGAGAAAGAAATTACTAGAACAATTGATACTGACTCACTTATTGATGAGTTTGAGCGTATGAAAAACCGTCGATCACAATTTACGACGTCTGTGAAATAAGTAGTTTAGTTGATATAATTTTTAAGAACTTAGTATATTCTGAATAATTTTTTGTCGAGAAATATATTTTATATATTAATATTATAATTATATTTAAATTTAATTTTTAATTAATTATTTTTTTTATTTGTCCAATCTCCCCCCAACTAAATTCCTGACTCCGCGCCTGCTGCGACGGTTCTTCGGACAATATTGTTGGAGATATTGTTTCGGGTTTTATGTTAACGGCCGAGACGGCGGCTGCGGCGGAGGCCTCTTGTTTTTTCTTGCACTTTGAGTTTTCTTCGCCGGTAGGGTTCTGCGATGGTTCTTCAGACGACATTGTTGGAGACATTGTTTCAGGTATATGTTAACGGCCAAGACGGTAGCGGAGGCTTCCTGTTTTCTCTTCCACTTCAGAAGCTTGCCCAATTTTTTCTTCAAGGATTTCATCATGGAGTTTTCTTCCGCGGTGGGGTTCTGCGACGGTTCTTCGGACGACATTCTTGGAGATGGAATGTGTTTTTTTTAGAATTGTTGATGATATCTCTACTGTGTTATTTATTCCTGATATAAAAATAATCAAATAATTTTCTTTTTTGAAATGTGTTATTTATGACTATTTTAGGAAACTTTAGAATTATTATTACTTTATAGTTGAAAAAAACCAATTTACTATAGAAATATTAAAATGCATTTTATTTTTGAATTATTTAAGGATAAAAATAAATAACTTAACACAAGGAAAATATACGTACTTTTTCTCGATTGTTTGGAAGGTTTGAGTGTATAATGAAGGGATATATATTTAGCAGTGAAACATAATATTATATGTCTTATTTCGGGGTGAGATATGGTGAGAGGAAGAATATTCAATATATATTGAGCGGTCATATAAAAATATATTGAATAAATATAAATAATATTTCGTGTTGTTAGCTCGGAAGCAAGTCAAGAAAAGATCGTTAAGTAAAAGCGGTTGCTATTTAATCAGCTTCTGGAATAGGGAAAGCCCTTTCCTTTTCTTTTGATTTGGAGGCCGGAGATTCTTCTCGGGATCAAGAGGTAAAAAAAAGTCAATAAGATAAGTGAAAGACTGACTCTCTTTTACCCGTTTGAGTATACTACTATTGTATTGAAAGACGGCATTTTCGGTCAACTCGGGGACACCCAATTCCTCTACAACATCGAATTCCGCGGCAGGGGCGATATCAGATACTGAGAATTTGGCATTGCTTTTACACCGTCTCAGTAGTGAAACATAATATTATATGTCTTATTTCGGGGTGAGATACTGTGAGAAGAAGAATATTCAATATATATTGAGCGGTCATATAAAAAAATATTAAATCAATATAAATAATATTTCGTACCGGTGAGGATGTGGCATTGCTTTTACGCAGTCTCAGTAGAGTTACTAGAGAAAATACTTTAGAACTTATCGATGATATTTGCACTATGTCTAGTTATTTTATTAGTCATTGTATTTCACTTATTCGTCTGATGTTAATAAAGTAGCTCATATTCTTGCTAAAAATGCAGCATCGAATGAATAATTCTATAGTATATAATATGCTACTAATTAGGGTCGGTTTTGGGTGGGCAAGGATTGGGTCTGGGTTGGGTTATATTTAAGAGTCGGGTTGTGCTTGAAAATGACCAAAAAGCCTTTAAATATACACGTGTCATGCGTGCGAAGGAATCCAAATAAAATATTTCGCGAAACCAACTCAGAAGAGACAAAAATCATAAACTATAAATCCCCAAAACGTTGGAGGCAGTTTGAAAAAAAAAATTAGAAAATAAAGTATAAAAAACACCAAAAATCGGAGGCGAATTTTTTTTTCCCTAATTCTTTTTAACCTTTTAGATGACCATGGAATCGGCACGTGTCACCTGAACAAGGGCGGCATGAGAATGAAATAAAGAATAATAGTATAATACTATGATTCAATAAATAGGAAGAAAATGTAAGCACATTATCCATTTTGTTAAGACTAATTAAAATTAACTCTACTATATTTTAAAAAAATAGGATCACGATCGCCATAGATTCATAGTCACTAAAATAAACCTCATTATCCTTATTATTAAGAGATGATATAGAGTTACTAGTTGATTCTCATTAAGAGTATGAAATTTTAGCGAGATTTGTCCAACATTAAATATATAAGTTTTAAATTTTGAATTTAGATGTCATACGATTTATTAAATTTGTTACACATCAGTAAACTATCACGGATTTGTATGGTTATATTATGGATTATGAAGGACGGAAATTTTCTACAAATATTACCGTATAGTGTCATATAACATTTATAGGATCCATTGAAAATTTCTCATAGACAATTAATACTATAGATGGATTAATTACCATATCCTTCATCATATAATATAAACTAAAAGACTTTCTCAGCGTGCTGGCTTATGAAATGTAAACACGAATACGGTAATATAGACCTGACATGATACAAATTTATTTTGATATTTTGTACTAGAGAAGGGTCCAATACGGTATTGAAAATGACACGGATTTATTTTGACATTTTGCACTAAAGAAGTATCCGATACAATATCGAACATAACATGACACGATAAGATAGAATTTTTAGAAATGTGCTTGCATCATAGAACTATAACCGGCCATGTTGTCTTTAAGAAATCACCCATAGCTCGGTCCACCAAACAACTACTCTTTTAATTTCCGTTTGTTCTTTCCCCAAATAAGTACTTATAGATTTAATGTAAATAAAAAAAAAGAGCTTATTTTATTTTTGAAAATCTTGAATTTAACACTTATATGCATATAATATAATCCTAAATAAATTTTAAAAAAATAATTATTCTTCCAAGGAAGATTAATATACATCTACCGTCCTAAAATTTTGTGATTTACAAACTTATTTTAAAAATATCAAATTTTTTATTCATGTAAAAACTTTGTCATATTAGTCCGGTCCATGATTTCACAAGAAACCATTTAATTTTACTTGAAAATGAGACTGTTGACATGGAAATTTAATTGCCATGGATAAATATCATAAGTGATATACTTTGATAATATCTCTACAATAAATTCATATATTGAAGAGATAATTATCTATGTATTTTTATTTGATAATATCTCTTTAAAAAATTAAGAGATAATTATCTAAGTGATATTATTTGATATTTTCTTTTTTAATAAATTCAAGAGAAAATTATTAAAAGACACTTGATTGAAGTGGAACTCTCTAACCAAACTTCTATATAAAGGGGTTATTAGCAGTTCATTCAACACATCAACAAGATCAAGAAAGCAAGAGAAAAGAAGTTCGCAAAAGCAGAAATTCTCTACAACATTCAAGGCGATTAGGGAGAATTCAAGGAGTTCTTCAAGAAACTCAAGGCGTTCTTCCCAAAAGTCGTGAAATCAAGGCTTTCGATCCGTGATCAATGTATTAAACCCCACGATCGACGTTATTTTTGAGACAAATTCACGGTGTCTACGGTGAATTTAGAGACGTTCTTCACGGTGTTCATCAAAATCGGGCATTTGATTCGTAATTACGTTAAGAAACCTACGAATTAACGTTATCAAAATTCAAGTCAACGAGTAAGAAGAACAAACTATCAAATCCACTACAGAGTGTTTGACTTTTTTCAAGAACGAAGAATCAGAGGATCAAGATAGAGATTGAAGACCACTTTTTTATTTTTAAATCCTTCAAATTCTTTGTAATTACCCTTTTTCATATTTGGAAATTTAATAATACGAAAATTTGTGTTTACAAATTTTGGAATGCCCAGTGGGGCATTCTCTACCTCTCATCTCTTCCTTTATACTCATCAAGAACTTTCAAATGGCTCCTAAAAAGAATCAACTTGCTCTGCCAAAGAGTGGTGATGTTGCTGGAGTGTGTTCATCCACAGATGGCAATCTCGAGGATACTAAGTCATCAGACGATTCAACTTCGGCAACTCCCAAAACTTCTAACGTCAATCTGAATGTGACTGGCATGACCTTGGAAGAACAAGTTGCCCAGATGGCTCAAGCAGTGGCGGATATGCAAAAGACCTTAAAGGATAAGGATTTTCAAATCGCTCAACTGATGGACAAACTGAAGAACAACAATCCAGATGATGCTGGCCACCGTGCTCTACCCCCTCCAGTTCAGACCACTACAAACAGAAAGCATATGAATGTGACTCCTTTAAAGGCTGATATTTCCACTACATCCGTAGCAACACTGTCTGTGCAAGAGCTCCAAAATATGACTGCCAACACAATAAGAGCTCAATATGGTGTGTCATATCAGAATTATATCGCATACTCGAAGCCGTACACCAAACACATTGACGCGCTAAGGGTGCCAATGGGATATCAACCATAAGCGTTTCAGCAATTCGATGGAAAGGGCAATCCAAAGCAACATATAGATCATTTTATCGAAACATGCAATAATGCGGGAACTTACGGAGATCATCTGGTAAAGCAGTTTGTACACTCGCTCAAAGGTAATGCTTTCGACTGGTATGTCGATCTGGAACCTGAGTCCATCAACAGCTGGACGAACCAGTGATGGATTACCTCAACCGCTAGAGAGCACTAAGTTTGAACTGCAAAGACAAGCTCACTGAAATATCCGCAGTGGAGATGTGTATCCAAGGGATGAACTGGGGATTTCTTTATATCCTTCAAGGAATAAAGCCTCGAAATTTTGAAAAATTAGCTACCCGCGCCCACGATATGGAACTCGTCATTGCCAATCGTGGAGTCAACTTCTCCAGAAACGATCAAGAAAAGAAAGAGTATTCGTTTCCAGACTCTGATGTCTCACATATCTTTGATGAGTTACTGGCAAAAAAATTGATTAAGCTACCAGACTCAAAACACCCTGAAGAAAGTGGAAGGGTGAATAACCCAAAATACTGGAAATATCACCGCATTGTCAGTCATCCGACAGAGAATTGCTTTGTGTTAAAGAATAAAATTATGACTTTGGTGACGGAAGGAAAAATCATCCTCGACAATGAAGATACTGTTGGTGTGAATACTGCAAGTGTAATAACCTTATTGAACGTCAAAAGTGCCATCCAAAGTAATGTGATCACGTCACCTGTATTGATGGGGCATCAATTGAACTTCAGTTTGGAAGCTTAGACCCGATCTTGGTGAAAGAAATGTTGATTGGTGAAACTTCGAAGTCAAAGACAAACTCGTCAATTGAAATTAGAGATGGTGACAAGTTGATTCCTGTAACACGTCAACAGAGCTCAAAGTTGCAAGTCAAACAATCTCCTATGTTGTCAAGGAAGTCAAATCTGCCCAAATGCACACGAAAGAGTGTCGGGGGCAGTTGAAGTTCACAACTAAAATTCAAATACTCCTTGATAAGAGTCTAAACTGTCTGAAAATTCTCCTTGATATATAAGAGAATAAACTGTTTACAAATCCAAATCAAGGCTCCTTGATACGAGCATAAACTATCTACAAATACAAATCAAATCTCCTTGATACGAGCATTAATTATCTCAAATCCAAGTTCAAGTCTTCTCAACATGAGTATAAACTGTTTAAAATCAAATCCAAGTACACTCCTTAACACGAGAATAAATTGTTTACAAATGCAAAATCAAACAAACTCTTTGATATGAGTATAAAATATCTACAAATTTAAGTAAAGAACTCTTTGATGCAAGTATAAAAAGTCTAAAAGTTGAACTACGTCATGACTTGATCCTCTTGATGGGGTACGTAGGCAACTTGAATTTACTTTCAAGTCCAGTCACAAGTTAAAAAAAAAAAGTCTTTTTCATCAAGTGAGCAAAATGAGTACTTCAATTTTCACATCGCTTGCAAATAGTGGCACGTTCTTCGCGGAATCTTGAAGTGGGGGCATCTGTTGACATGGAAATTTAATTGCCATGGATAAATATCATAAGTGATATACTTTGATAATATCTCTACAATAAATTCATATATTGAAGAGATAATTATCTATGTATTTTTATTTGATAATATCTATTTAAAAAATTAAGAGATAATTATCTAAGTGATATTATTTGATATTTTCTCTTTTAATAAATTCAAGAGATAATTATTAAAAGAAACTTGATTGAAGTGGAACTCTCCAACCAAACTCCTATATAAAGGGGTCATGTGCAGTTCATTTAACACACCAACAAGAACAAGAAAGCAAGAGAAGAGAAGTTCCAAGCAAAGGAAGAAATTCTCTACAACATTCAAGGCGATTAGGGAGGATTCAAAGAGTTCTTCAAGAAACTTAAGGAGTTCTTCCCAAAAGTCTAAAAGTTGAACTACGTCATGACTTGATCCTCTTGATGGGGTATGTAGGCAACTTGAATTTACTTTCAAGTCCAGTCACAAGTTAAAAAAAAAAATCTTTTTCATCAAGTGAGCAAAATGAGTACTTCAATTTTCACATCGCTTGCAAATAGTGGCACGTTCTTCGCGGAATCTTGAAGTGGGGGCATCTGTTGACATGGAAATTTAATTGCCATGGATAAATATCATAAGTGATATACTTTGATAATATCTCTACAATAAATTCATATATTGAAGAGATAATTATCTATGTATTTTTATTTGATAATATCTATTTAAAAAATTAAGAGATAATTATCTAAGTGATATTATTTGATATTTTCTCTTTTAATAAATTCAAGAGATAATTATTAAAAGACACTTGATTGAAGTGGAACTCTCCAACCAAACTCCTATATAAAGGGGTCATGTGCAGTTCATTCAACACACCAACAAGAACAAGAAAGCAAGAGAAGAGAAGTTCCAAGCAAAGGAAGAAATTCTCTACAACATTCAAGGCGATTAGGGAGGATTCAAGGAGTTCTTCAAGAAACTTAAGGCGTTCTTCCCAAAAGTCTAAAAGTTGAACTACGTCATGACTTGATCCTCTTGATGGGGTATGTAGGCAACTTGAATTTACTTTCAAGTCCAGTCACAAGTTAAAAAAAAAAGTCTTTTTCATCAAGTGAGCAAAATGAGTACTTCAATTTTCACATCGCTTGCAAATAGTGGCACGTTCTTCGCGGAATCTTGAAGTGGGGGCATCTGTTGACATGGAAATTTAATTGCCATGGATAAATATCATAAGTGATATACTTTGATAATATCTCTACAATAAATTCATATATTGAAGAGATAATTATCTATGTATTTTTATTTGATAATATCTATTTAAAAAATTAAGAGATAATTATCTAAGTGATATTATTTGATATTTTCTCTTTTAATAAATTCAAGAGATAATTATTAAAAGACACTTGATTGAAGTGGAACTCTCCAACCAAACTCCTATATAAAGGGGTCATGTGCAGTTCATTCAACACACCAACAAGAACAAGAAAGCAAGAGAAGAGAAGTTCCAAGCAAAGGAAGAAATTCTCTACAACATTCAAGGCGATTAGGGAGGATTCAAGGAGTTCTTCAAGAAACTTAAGGCGTTCTTCCCAAAAGTCGTCGAATCAAGGCGTTTGATCCGTGATCAAGGTTTTAAACCCCGCAATCGGCATTATTTTTTAGACAAATCCACGGTGTCTATGGTAAATTTAGAGACGTTTTTCGCGGCGTTCACCAAAATCGGACGTTTGATTCATAATTACGTTAAGAAACTTACGAATTTACGCTATCAAAATTCAAGTCAACAAGGAAGAAGAGCAAACCATCAAATCCACTACGAAGTGTTTGACTTTTTTCAAGAACGAAGAATCAGAGGATCAAGATAGAGATTGAAAACCACTTTTTTTATTTGTAAATCCTTCAAATTCTTTGTAAAGACCACTTTTTTCGTATTTGGAAATTTAAAAATACGAAATTTGTGTTTACAGAAACCTTTGAAATTTCTAGAATAAAAAATAGTAGACTAATTTGTAATTACTTTAATCTAAACTTTAAGAGTGTTTGAATGTAAATTTCCTTTCTTACAATGCCTCTCAACAGGCCCTATTCCAAGATCTGGTGAAATAAATAATCAAAGACTTTTGAATGTTGAAAAATTCGATACGTAGTAACGTAGTAGCCCATCGCCAACCCCTACGGCCGCTCAATAAATTCAGAGTTTTCATTTCACATTTCATCCTAAATTTCCCTATATAATTTCCCAAGATCTTAACCAGGATTACTCGTCAACAATTAGCAAATTTCCATCACAAAAAACTCAATCACCGTATCAAAAATGGCAAACCAACAAGTTTCAATGGGCTTAGCCCTTATTCTAGCCACCATACTTATAGCTAGAGCCGCTGCGCAATCCAGCAAGTGCACTGATGTGCTGGCCAGCTTGTCGCCGTGCTTTAACTACATCTCCGGCAACGCCTCCGCCCCGTCCTCCGCTTGCTGCACCCAGCTCGGCCCGGTGGTTGGGTCTCAGCCGCAATGCTTGTGTGAAGTGCTTAATGGTGGAGCCTCAAACTTGGGCATCACCATTAACCAAACTAAGGCTATGGCTATGCCTAAGGCTTGTAAAGTGCAAACTCCATCTGCCAGCCTCTGCAATGGTAAGGGCTAACCCTGATTTTCTTGAATTTAATAACATAGTCATAAAAATAAGAGCCAGTTACCAAAACCCACTAGAGGTTTACGCCATTTATAAAAATACCCTAAAACTAACGAAATCACAATCGTTGACTCAGGAGTATTCATAATGTTTCAAGATTCCAAGATATTTTCCGAAAAAAAATCTAACCTCAGGATTTTTTTCATAATTTCCCTAAAAATAATTTGATGGTTGAGACTTTGATTATATATTTGCAAATTTATGGTTTATTGTTTCATTTTTACTAAAAAATTGATTTTTTTTTCTGTATTTTTATTCACATGAGGTCTTCTGTTTCCCTTAAGTCTAATATGGAAGCAAACGTTTGGGTAATTTTTATAATTTTTAGTAGTTCAAGGGTGTCTTCGTTGACGGAGCAAAACTGTAGGGTTATTTTTATAATTATTTCTTTACAAAATATAATTTTCCTCGATCATTTTTGGTTGCGAAAATTGACACTTATTTAGGGTGGTTTTTGTAATTTTTATAGTTGGAGGGGGGATTTTGTCAGGGGAGAAAACTCTATGAGCTTCTTGATAATTATACTCTCTACAGACACAACCATAGATACATAACACGACACGGTTGTGCTCATACAATTATCTTTCAATATTTAGCACTAGATAGACGTCCGGTACAGTATCCGACCCGACATGATACTGTATAGATAGATAGTTTTATCTGAGTAATACATTATATAATTAACTTTATTAATTATTTTATTAATCTCAATTGCAGCTGTTTCTCCATCTGGCAGTGCTCCTGGTACAATTCTAAATCATCTTTCAAAATCTTTATTGAAATTACACAAATTTTGAGCTACTTATTAATATTTTACATTTGTTTTTGACAAAAATTGACTATTTGTATGTGATGCAGGTGGTGGGTCGAGAACTTCCACTAGCCTCACTCTATCTATTATGCTATTTTTTCTAATTATTTTCACAACTTCAATTCTCAACATGCCTTGATTCTTCATACTATATAAATCTTGCCTATTAAACTAACATGATATGTTGGTATACTGTTTGAGTTTGATATGTATTATACGTTTTTCAATTGTTGTTTTAATTGGGTAGTTAATTGTTTTGATATCGGAGATGGGTTTGCAAACTCTACTGTTTTTGAAGAGGTTAAAGTTGTAAAAAAATTGGAGTTGTAAAAATAGAGAATGTTAGGAAAAAAAAGTATAATATTAAAAAAAAATAGTTGAGTGTTTGATAAAAACAAATTAAGAAACACTTTTTATGGCTCTAATATTTTTTATTTGTTTCCGAATAATTTAGAAGTTAGAAGCTGAAATTAAAAGTATATTATTTGGTGTTTCAGATTTTTAACTTATTTTTGTTTAAATTTAGGTGAAATTGTGAAGGTTTGAAAAACCTAAATACTTAAAAAGAAGGCCAAAAACAAAAGGTATTTAATTTTAGAGTTTGGATACACTACCTATAAACAAACAAGAACGTATAATGTGGGTTTTACAGATGAATATTTCATATTGTAGAAGTCTTTTTCCATAGTGTTTCAATCCTGAAATCAGTATCATATTAAACTACAGTCATAAATTATAGGGTTAATTTTGTTTAGACCCCTCTAGGTTATTAAATTATTGGTTCTCCCTCTTCTTTTTAAAATTACCACCAAATTCCTTATATAAGTATATAATTACCAACACATCCCTAATATGAGTTTAATTTTAAAAAATTAAATTACAATTTTAATCCTTCCTGAATATAATGTTCCCAAAGCACCTCTTTTATTTAAGAAAAATTAGCAAGAGTATTATGGGATCAAAAATATGCTAAACATATTTAAGGGTGTGTTTGTTAGATCATACCATATTTTTCAGGATCTGGATCGGATTGGGTTTCTTTTGTAATTTTATATTTACAGAAGGGATGTGTTGAAAATTTTAAAATGAAAAGAGGGTCAAACTCTAATTTCAATATCCTATAAATGCAACTAAGTCTAAATTATATTAGTAGAGTGAGATAGACGTTATACGTATATTAGTAGAGTGAGATAGACGTTATACGTACGTGTCGAAATAACTATTGAAATTATTCTTGGAACATAGGGATGGCGATGCTTAAGAGAAGACTTATTTTTGAGGTTGTTTTCGATTTTTACTTCAATTATTTAATCCTCCACGTTTAGTTCGGCCCAAATAAAATTAACAACTTGACTATGCAGACACAACCCTTGGTACATAGTTTCTTACGTTAGTCTTCTTGACATGACACTTTACCCTCATCAAGAAAATTATACAATTTTACTAATTGTTTAGTGCAAATATTTAACTATGTTAAAGTGGAATATTCTTATATACTCGGTATAAAAATACAAAATAGTAAAGATCGCGTCCCATTAATAGTAGGATTTATGTTTGTCACATACGGTTGAAACCCAAACTGATGTACTTATTTTGCAATTAGATTACAAAAATACCTCCATAGATCTTACGGATAATTACATCTACACTCCCGACTTAGGGGTGATTACAGTAAGACCCCTTCTACTATTGGAACTTACAAAGATACCCCATTGACTATGGCTCTGTCTAACACTTTGGTCCTGCTGTTAGTCATTTTATTATTTCCAAGTAGATGCTAACATTTTATTAATTGAACAGCAACTTAATCACTTCGCTCAGTTCATGTATAACAAACACTATAACAATTATATTATTGGTAATTTAGTAATTTTATAACTTTTCGTTAAGTTATTTTAAGTTTTCGTTATGGTAAGAGGATCTATCTGTAATTTTTAATAGTATAAAAAGTTTTGCTGTATTTATTCCTAGGTTGAGGGAGTATAAGTGTAGTTATCCCTAGATCTTATCATCAACCAAATTTCTAGGAAAAATAGTTGTTTTATTCATCATTTATATTGAATAAATGACCAAATTAATTTATACTTAATTTAATCAAATACATAAGATAGTAAAATCAGGCATCCCTATGCTTAAATTATTTCGTATATAACTACCTATAATGTATAAATACTTTTAAAAATCATATCCCATCATGTTATGTTGTATTTCATACTACTACTTCTCTAATATAAATGTTCAAAAAAATCAATATTATATTATGTCTGTATTTCATAAACATCGCAATAGAGTAGAATAAGGGATATCGCATTTTATACCAAGAAAACATAGATGAAATTTATTTACCATTCCCAAATCCCAACCGGTGCAAATCTAACCCTGGTTAGTAGTTTTTACAACAATGTCGTCATCGACTGCAGTTCTCTGCGAGTAATAATCCAGAGAGAGAGAGAGAGAGAGAGTAGTTTTTGTTCTGGGAAAAAGAACTGCCATGAAAGAAACAGCCATTTAAAGAGAAAGAGAAATGGGAGATGGATTTATCCAAACCACTGATTTTCATGCACACGTGTCTCTAAAATTATCCACTCTGTTACACATTTTCTCTGTAAATCCTGTGGGCAAGTAAACCAGTTTTTACAGAGCTGAGAGTTGAAAGAAGACGAAAAAAAGAGAGAAAAAAAAAATACTTATCCTTTTTGTGGGGGCAAAGAAAAAGTGTTCCCACTATGAGTTCCTAAAAGGGTACTGAGAGAGTGAGCAAAAACACAAAAAAGGAAAAAAAAACTGAAGAAAACCACCGTTCGTAATATTTTATTTTATTTGTTTTGTTTTCTTATCCCCAATATATAGTTCTAGTTTTGATTTTGTTTTCTCTTCAGGTACTTTTGGATCTTTATAATGAAAAGGGACCGGTTTTTGGTGAACTAATAATGGTGGGCACTGGGTTGGGGAAGAAACAAACGAAAAACAGAAGTGGGAAAGGGATGAAGAAAAAAACAGAGAAGCTTTATGTAATCTTTTTTGTTTGCATGTATTAATTCTAGTACTGATTACTGATGAGGACTATTTTTGTGGGTTTTCTGTGTCGGTTTCGGGGAGTGTAGTGTGTTTCTTTGTTTCTTTCGATTTTTTCGACTTTTTATATATATTTTTCACTTTCGGTCTTAAATCTTAATCTGCCTCTGTTTCAGACTTAAGAGTGGTTTCTGAGAGTTTCTAACTTTAAGGTTTTCTTAAAGATTAAGTCTTGGCAGTTTGATTGTAGTACAAGTGTTAAAGTTGAGGTTTTGATTTGGTTTGAGGATGCAATGATTAGGCCACTGATTTTTCCCATAATCAGCATATTTTTCCTGGAGGGAGTGTTCTAATTTCAGGTTTGTAAAAGAAATCCCTCTTGACTCTGTGTTTGTATGTGATATTTTATGTTTGAGGTGAAAAGTTGACATCCATCACATTTTACTCTTATGCAGGGCAGAAAAGTTCTTAAAGAACGGGTTTTGATGGCTGATTACGACTCTTTACAATCTTCCAAGCAAAATTATAGACAGCCCACTTCCTCATTTTTGTATTCACCCAGGCTTTCCGCAAATTTTGTCTCAAAGTTAACAAATGAAACTGAATTCACCATGAATAGCCCAACTTCAATCCTTGATACCAAGCCTCTTAAAACCCCCTTTTCCTCTGATACGAAAACTCCCAAAAGCAAGAACCTTTGGGAGAAATTAGATTCAAGAGGCCTCATAGATGCCCTAATTGATAAAGAAAATTTATATTCATCGAAGCCCGAAAATCGAACTGTTCTTTTCGGTTCACAGTTGAAAATCCAAGTCCCTCCTCTGCCTCACTCTGTTTTTTCCCCTGCTGAATCCCCAAAGTCTCCTGGTGATTTTGGTATAAAGACTAGGCATTCTCACTTTGGTTCGTTTTCACCTTCTACTTGGAAGAAATGTTCACCATTTGGTTCTTCAAATTCTGTTGGTTTTAGTAGTGAAATGGAGCTTTCTGAGGATTATACTTGTGTGATAAAACACGGGCCGAACCCGAAAACTAGACACATATTTGATGATTGTGTTGTTGAGAGCTGTTGTGGGGTTGTGAAGTTTTCTCAATCAAGAAATAATAATGGGTTCTTTTCGGATCGTTCGATGGGTTATCCAAATGAGAGTTTCCTCAGCTCTTGCTACAATTGCAAGAAGAATCTTGGACAGGGGAATGATGTTTATATGTATAGGTTAGTTTGGATTTAATTTATCTGTTGCTATTTTATTAAATGGTTATCTCATATATTTGTTTGTGTGCTTTAATGTAAATAAAACCTCTTGAAATTGGAAGCTTTACACAAGCTTGAACTAATAAGCTATGATCTCCATTATCGCTTATCAGTTACTACACTGTTAGTGAAGTATGCTCTCTTTTTCCCCCATCTAATTTGTATGTACCTTTAAATTGAATTTGATGTTTAATATTGTTCTTGTTTCAGAGGCGAACAAGCTTTCTGTAGTATCGAATGTCGTTACAAGGAGATGATGATGGAGGAGGAAGGGATCGAAACTTTGGAATCTGAGGATGTTTTTGGTACTTCTTCATGACTCCTCGTTAACGATATCGTTATCCTTTTTTATTATTAATCTCATCAAATGATCGATAATCAGATGTAGGTGATTCAAATCTAGAGTATATGTTGCTTGGTTTGAGTGTGCTTTTAGTGTTTTTGTAGAGTATTTGTAGATCTTGAAATCCAAGATTTTGGTGTTAAAGGAGCTTTTCTTTCTTTTCTTAAAAAGAAAAGAAAAAAAAAGAAAGAGAGATTTTGGGTTAGATTTTGTTTGGAAGAAGGATATATGAGTTGGTATGTTATGTAGTTCTTGGCATTGGATTTTGATACAGATGATTTTCATAATAATTAATAATGTTAGGAACTGTATTGCAGATTATGTTACTTGATATCTAGAGTGAATGGTAAAGAAAATAAATTTACCTCATCTGAGATAGTGATTTAATTTGTTGGATGGTGAATAAAAAAAGGGAAAAAAAAAAAAAATTCCCCTATACTATCACGTTTTTTACCCATTGTTTCCTGATTTTTTTTGTTCCAAATTGACTCCTTACGTCAACGGGCTTTACAAATTGCCGGCCTCCTTTGATTATTTTATTTTCCGGTAGAATATTCTATTTTGATACCCTCAATTTGTAAAATCTGTGAACGTAAGGATGCAATTTGTAAAATTCGTGAATGCAATGAAGTAATTTGGAAAAAAAATTCTTAAAAACTCACGTACACAGCATGCTCGAGCATCAAAACAGAATATTCTACTGAAAGTAGTTAGAGGAGGCAGTTTGTAAAACCTACCGAGCTAATATGGAAAAAAAAGAAAAGGAAACAAAATGTAAAAATCGACAATGCATAATGCATAAAAAAATTTCCCCTAAATAACGGTAGATGGCAAATTACAAAAATCTCCATAATTAATCAGATGCAAAAAAAAAATCTCTTAAAAAATATTTTATTAATCCGAATTATTAATTAATCTTATTTATATCATTATCATTTCTTTAAAAAAGGGGTAGTTTTGTTGGGAAACCCGGCCCATCCCCACTGAAAATGAAAAGAAATTTTTTTAAATACTTGTTCTCTTATCAGCAAAAGTCTTATCATTAATAAATCATATCTTTAATTTCTCCTGTATTTGTATAATAATGATTTCATTCTCATAAATCGTGTACAAGTTTTTCAACGCGTCGTGTTCGAGTTTCTCGATTAATGTCTTGTCAAACATTGATTTCTCATCAATCAATGGCTGTAAAAAATTTCTTACATAATATTATAACCTTCAATGACCCCAATTCCAAACCCTTCAAACAAATTATCGTACACGAATATATCTAAAAATCTTACATTATTGTATTGTATCACATTCAATACGGATATTTTTTTAATATAAAATGTCCAAAAAGATCCTTGTCGCAGTGTACGTGTTTCCTGACAAACAAGATAGAAATCTTGTGGAAGAAGGAAAATGTAATGGAGAATCTCATGATTAATTCCCAATAGAAGATGTCTGAAGTAGACATATCTATTGTTTATCATTAAATAAAATTATATTAAAGTAGATTTTATGATCACATCTAAAGTAATTGCTAAAGTATTCCCTCTTTTTGGTGATTAGAGTTGAGCTCATTGGGCCTTTTAGGTCATATCTGAATTTTATCTGTGTCGAATTTTAGCAAGTTTCAACCAAAAAACAATGAATTTACAGCCCGTTTATAAAGTCAAAAGACATATTATTAGAAGTATTTAAGACTCAATTTAAAACCATCCCAAAAATTTAAGATATATATATGTTTTTTTTATATATCCTAAATATCTAAAATCAGCTTTGATCGTGTGGAATTTCGGGTGATGTATATCTTGATCGAACGCTCAAATATTTTTTCTCATAGAGGAAAGAACTCGACCTGCAGTTCTGCATACTAAAAGAGATAAAGCTGGGAGTTAAATGGAGGGTATGTATAGGAGTAGTTCAGCATCTTAATCCTCGATCAAGGAGGCTTAATCTAATACCACTCAAGACGTGCAAATTAGGGTTGTAGAGGCAAAGTGATTAACCTGTTTTGACCATACTTTAGGACATATTACCTTAATGCATCGAATGCAGCATGTTTTGTTGATTTTATGACTAATATGTAAAGCTAAGATGCACGGATACTCCAAAAAATCTTATCATGTCGTGTTGTGTCGTCTCCGAAACCCGTATCGGACAGTTCTCTAATGTAAAATATCGAAAAAAATATGTATCGCTGTGTTTCATAACATGTAAGTGGTGATTTAAGGTGATAGGTCCACGAATGAGCTGAGTTGCCTGCTGAGGAGTATGTGGAACTTGTAGGAGAAAATACACAACAGGAATAATATCGATAGTTTCATCGAACCAAGTTTATTCGATATCAATCCGCATCAAGAAGGCTTGTCCGACCAGGGGGTCAGTACTCCTCCAGGTATTGATCTCTACTCTGTTTTGAAACTCAGACAGGACCGGTGAGCCATGACGTCCGGGTGACCACTGTCCAGGCCACTAGAAACCAGTTCTTAATTGAACCATTGCGAACCGTTGGGAACTTTAATTAAACTGTTAAACCGGGATTGGTTCGACGAGCGACTTAACCAATGGTTCAATATTAATTTTTTTTTTTTTTGAACTTTTTTAAAATCATTGGAAAAAGAAAACGTATATACAAAGAAAAAGACGCGTAGTAAAAAAACACAATAAACTTAAATCTCCAATTCTAATTTAAGTTGGTTGGTGCAATTATTTCTACATCTACCTAGTGATGATATTTTAGTTATTATTTGAGAAAAAATATATGATTGATATGATGGTTGAAATTTTTATTCATATTATTTAGTATATTTTCTATGTATTTTTTTAAAATATTACTAATTTTGTTATATTATTTGATATAATTTCCTATTTTTTCAATATTAGTAATATTATATATATTTAAATATAATTATTACATAATTCCGACGTTCGACCGTTGATCCACTTAGTCGAACCGGTGACCAATAGGGTCTCCGATTCGACGCCGGTCCGGATTTCAAAACCTTGGATCTCCGACCTATAAAGTCTATCAGATGCAGGTAGCCAGGTCGCGCCTGTGAAGAAAAGAGAGAATATCAAGGTTTGACCGAGCTCGATCTGCTTCAAGAAATAAGAGTGTACTTTTTCAGCAAGTTTTATGAATCGGTTGGTTCTAGGTTTATTTCATTCTACCCATCTGAGTATGTGCTGGTAGCCCTAAAATATTCAATGCAGAATTTGATGATTTCCCCAAAAATATTCTATATTACATTACTTGCCATCTTTCTCTAATTAAATTGCAGGGTCTTATATAAGGCAAATTACTGTTGCATTTGCTGGGAAAGAAAATCAAAAGATTGGAGCAATTAGAGGAATATTACCGTTAGCTCAATTGAAAGATGGGGCCTTCTTCATCTATAAAACGGGATTGAAGATCAGTGAGAAGATTACCAAGTCTTCGAGCAATATCATCCTTTTTACCCATAGAGTTATTTAATTTTTCTCATAGTATATTCTCTTGTTATTTTGTGTATTTTAGTGGAAGATAGTCTTATTAGGTGGATTAGTCTTGCTTTGTTTCTTAGTTATTCAAATATTATATTAAGTACCTAGACGTGCTTCTTAAACACCTTTTATTCTTGTAATTATCCTAGTGACATTAATAATATTTCTTTTTCAAAATCCTAATTTTGCATACTCAGATAGCGGACTACTTCATTTTTCAACTTGTGTTTTTCACGGTTGGAGTGGGGGAACCACTGTATATAATTGTGTCAATTTTATTTCCTAAGTTTTTATTATTTATACCAATTTCACCCCCTCTTAGATTTTCATATGCTCAAGTAAATTGTGAACCATGGGATCATAATTTAATGATATTATAAAGTATAATTAAGTAAAATGATAATATTATCAAATATAATCTAACGGCTGACGATATAGTTGGGTAGTTGGATAGATACCCAACTAGTTAAGATGACAATAGCGGTGGTTCTATTAATCACTTCCAAATATGAGTATGAGTCATGGACATCAGAATTGTTTCATTTCAAAATATTTATTCTATTTTTACTATAATCACTTCCAATTACCTTATTTCTCAATGCGTAGGACCAAATTAACTTCTTGATTAACAAAAGATAAAAAATAGAATTAATGTGATAGAAAGAGACATTTCCTCTTGAATTAACACTTTCCCACAATTCCTCACCAAAAAAAAAAAAACACTTTCCCACAATTCTCGTGGCCATACTATTTTCTCTTAAATTGTAAAAGAAAAACAAAATATGTCAATATCAAATATTAATGGTCGCTATTTATCCAGCATTTCTTTTCTTTCTTTTTCTTTTTCAAGAAACTAACCAACTTTTCTGTTTCTCTTTCGCCTGTTCGAACTCTTTACTAAACAGACTTCCAGTTTCCAGTAATGGCAACTAAGCCGTTGCGTCCATCTTCCTTTCCAATCTTACCCTCCCCAAATCCAAATTTCTCCCTTATGTCCCTTGCTCCTTATCGCCGCCACTGGCGCCGGAAACCGTCATCCTCCGCCGCCACCATCCGCAGCAGACTCCGTCGGAAACAACCGCCCGATTTTGACATGTCCACCGCCATCCGGCGAGCCTCCGAGTCCGCACCCTTGTCAGATTCCAGATATTGTAAGTGACTTTTACGTATAAATTATAATACTACAGTCTGCTTGGGGAATTTAGAATCGTGTGGTTGATATGCGGAAAAGTACGAAATTTTGTGGATAACGCAGTTAAATGGATTGGCCGGTATGTAGAGTGTAAAGCAAAATACTAATATTGATAGTTTAATTCGGGATAATTGCAATTTACCCCTAATGATCTTCGAAATGGCAAAATGACCCCTACAGAAACTGGATAGGCAACTAAACTCCTCATGGTTTTTCCAGCTCCCTTTTCATGCTCGAATTTTTCCCGTTTATTATCTAATGATGATATCATATTCTTCATCAAGCTGCAGCGAAAGGTGATGCGTTGACGACCACGGTGGATGAGGATACGACCGCCTCATCACACAAGAAAAAACATTCTTCTTATTCGATGAGATTCATCGGAATTGATTTAACTGCAGATAACATTGCAGTTGCTATGGTATATTTCGTGCAAGGTGTTTTAGGTCTTTCGAGGCTTGCAGTCAGTTTCTACATGAAAGATGATCTTCATTTAGACCCTGCAGAGGTACTCATATATGCTTCATTAGTCTACATTGAGAATCATTATATTTGTTCCAATTCTTGCTGAATCATACGTTTGATTTTAGGCAAAATTGTACGAATCGGCTTTTGTATATCTTTGTTTATGGTTTTCGTCCTTTCTTTTGTCATGTTTAGTCCACTATGTTTCAATTAACCCGTTTAGTCGTTTATTGTTTCACTTACAGTTTTACTCCATTATGTTTAATAAATAATTACATCTAGTCATTATGTTTTATATCCCCTGACTTTTGGTCTAATTACACATAGACCCCTTTTACTACGGAAAGGGAGTCTAGGTGTAGTTTTCCATAGTACAGAGGGTCCAAGTATAATTAGAACAAATTTCAAGGGGTCTAGATGTAATTCACCCTTTGGATTATAACAAACTACAATTGTAACATAGCAAAATAATGAACTAAATGTGCCAACTTTTCCATGCAAAAATTGAGATGTCAAAATATAACTAATAAACACCATCTATGAACATATCTGGTATCTGACATAGATGATTTTTTTTTTTTAAATTCTGCCTTTTACTTTATATGTTTTCGGGGAAATATACTAACGAGTGACATTTCTATGTGTTTCACTAGACAGCTATCGTATCTGGTATCTCATCGTTACCTTGGCTAGTTAAGCCTCTGTATGGATTCATCAGGTAGGAATAGGATAAAAACTTACCTTAATTATTTCTGTCGCGATTTTTTTTCTTTAAGTTAAAAATATTTTAATGCTGACATAGTTATTAATGTGATGTCCACAGTGATTCATTCCCGCTTTTTGGGTATCGAAGAAGGTCATATTTGGTAATTTCAGGACTTTTAGGAGCTCTGTCGTGGAGTTTGATGGCTACTCTAGTTGATAGTAAATACAGCGTTGCGTTCTGTACACTTCTTGGATCTCTTTCTGTTGCATTTTCAGATGTAGTAAGTTTTACTTTATTTTGACTTTATAAAGGGAGATTATTGTAATTTCATCACTAATTTCAATATTTTGCAGGTTGTAGATTCTATGGTTGTTGAAAGGGCTCGTGGCGAATCACAAAGCATGTCTGGTTCGCTTCAGTCTTTATGCTGGGGTTCTTCAGCTTTTGGGGGAATTGTGAGTTCTTACTTCAGTGGCTCATTAGTGGAAGCTTATGGTGTGAGGTATGCTACATCATACATGATCATTTTCGATTGTCACTTTTTACAATTAGCGACGCATGTATAATGACAATAACATTGTAATTGTGATTTTATTCTCATCATAGATATGTCACTAATTAACAACAGTGACAGCTTAATCACAATTTCTGTTTTTTTTGCTGTTATTAACATTGTTAAAATCCCTTTTATGGAATAATTTTCTTTGTTCAGTTTATATGTAAGATTAGTGATAACTTTCTTATTGCCACCAATATTCCATTTTTCTTGTAGTGCCTAATAAGTAATACCTCTTACATGACCCCTGCAGGTTTGTTTTCGGATTAACAGCTTTGCTTCCACTAATAACATCTGCTGTAGCTGTCCTTGTGAACGAGCAGCCAGTTCTTAGCCCAGCAAGGGGGGAAAATCCTCTGTTATTCAGTTCCAGCTTTTTCAAAAGCTCAAAAAGCATAATTACGCAATTATGGGAAACTGTAAAGCAACCCAATGTTCTTCTTCCCACCTTATTTATCTTCCTATGGCAAGCAACGCCACAATCGGATTCAGCCATGTTTTATTTCACGTACGTTATCCGTATGAGTATTTAATCTTTGGTTTTTCATAATTTCATCTAATTTCTCTTTTATAAGAGCTTTTCTGTTTCCAGTACAAATGAACTTGGATTTAGTCCAGAGTTTCTGGGACGAGTGAAGCTTGTTACATCCGTTGCTTCATTAGCTGGTGTTGGCATTTTTAATGGCTTCTTAAAACGTGTCCCTTTGAGGAAGATATTTATCGTGACTATTGTTGTTGGTTCGGCTCTCGGAATGTCTCAAGTATGATATTTTCTTTTTTTTTTTTTTTTGGTGCTATCAAGTATGATTTTTTTGATTCCCCTTTATAATTGGATTATTTGTATCTTCCAATGTACATTACATATTTATGTGGATATTGTGTTATCTTTCAGGTTTTGCTTGTTACTGGAATGAACAGGCAGCTAGGTATAAGTGATGAGTGGTTCGCCATTGGTGACTCGTTGATCATAACAGTTCTTGGTCAGGTATTTCTTCATCTATAGGCATTACTTCTCTCCTCAGCATGTAAAAAGCGCTTGGAATACCTACAACTTTTTTTAAGCAGAAAAAAATGGTAATTGCTAAAAGCATTTAGGGGGTGTTTGCAAAAACTTTTACCTTTGGAGAAACTAAAGTTGTAAAACGTTAGCTGTAAAAGTTTTTGAAGAAAAAAGTACAGAAAACACTTTTGAATAATAGAATCAGATAATTACGAAAAACCCCCTGAGGTTTGTTTGTTTTACAAGAAACACACTCAAACATGAAAATTACAAATACCCCTCTGAGTCGATGATTGTCAGCCATTTTCTGTCAGTTTTAGAGGGGGCATTTATTATGTTTTGCAAAATTTCAGGGTAATTTTCGTAATATTTTCAAGGTTTAAGTGTGTTATTCATAAATGGCATATACCTCAGGGGTATCCCTAATTGACCCTAATATAAAAAAAAAACATAGAAGTTAGAAGCACCTTATTTCAGCTTATTTTAAGCACAACCAGTCAAAAAAATACTCAATTTCGTTTTTTCCAAGCTAAAAATAGAAAAATACATATTCTTAAGTTTGCTAACACTGCCTCCATATCCCACTTGCAGCAGCTTCTAAGTTTTTTCATAAACATTTAGCAATCTTTAGCAACTTCTATTTTCAAACAATGACTGACCAATTGCTACAAAAAAAATTCTTATAATTAAGCACTTCAAAAAAGCACAAGCGCCGTTTACCATGACAAGTTCCGATTTCAGGTATCGTTCATGCCTGTTCTGATATTAGCAGCAAAAATATGTCCTCCGGGCATGGAAGCTACTCTTTTTGCAACCCTAATGTCAATATCAAATGGTGGCAGTGTAGTGGGTGGTTTGATAGGAGCTGGATTAACTCAGCTCTTTGGCGTAACCAAGGACGAATTCGACAATTTGATATATCTCATTATTCTTTGCAATATCAGTTCACTGTTAACTTTGCCTATTCTAAGTCTTCTTCCTAAAGAAATATCTGATGTTGAATCTAAAGATAGTAGTGATACTGATATTAAATCACATCGAGTTTGAAAAGTAGCACCAAATTTGTTGGAATTTTTGTTGTAGTGTTTAGGAATATAGTAACACAAAAGGTGGAAAATAGTGTAAATATCCAAATGGGTACCAATAGCAGCTACATTCGCACGGATTGGACATTATACTAGTGAAAATTTTCTCAAGAGATTATAATGCTCCTTGTTTCACAATTCTGTCCTTAATACCAAATCAGGCCCCTTGCATTTTCTCAATTTGTCGGGATTCGGACCCGAATAATTACTTAAAAATAAAAAATAATATAGCAAGATCCTCTCTACTTTTGGAAATTACAGACACCTCCTCTACTATGGCCCTCTCATTAGTCATTTTTTTTTTTTTTTTTTTTGGTGTAAATTACTGATTCGGGTAATCCTACATTGAGGACCCTTAATCCAGTTCGGGGCTTAGTCATAGTTAAGGCTCTTCACCTCTCCCAGCAAATGTGTTTAGTGGGAATCGAACCTGAGGCTCTTCCCACAAACTCAACCTGTGTTGCCAGTTGAGCCATATCATGTTGGTCATTAGTCATTTTCTTGTTTCCAAGTATATGTTAACGTTTTATTAACTGAACAACAAGTTAATTACTTCGCTCATTTCATGTATAGCAAACACTATAACAATATATTATGAGTAATTTAGTCATTTCACAACTTTTCGTTAAGTTTTTTAGGTTTCCGTTCAGGTAATTAAGAGGATCTATCTATAATTTCCAACAGTACAGGGGGTCTTGCTGTATATATTCTTAAGCTGAGGGGGTGTAAGTGTAATTATCCCATAAATAAATGTATAAACATTTGCGAGGTTGCAAAGTGTAAGGACAACATATAATTAACCCAAAAAATTATATAGATTTGCTGGAAAGAGGCTCGACTCGCTCGAACTACAAATTAACAACTTGAAATAAGATGTCATTTTCTGAAAACTATAGACTTATAACAGATTTAAATGGGGAATAATTTGTGCCCAGAATATCATGCATATAGAGACAACACTAATAAGGGACCTCTCACGTGGCAATTAAACTTATTGGAGTTCACATGGGAAATCATGGACCAGATTTCAGTTCTCGACATTGGTCTCGTCTTGTCACATTTCAAATTCTGGAAATTAATAGAACCAATTTCAAGAATTGATCAATTTTAGGACAGTATCAGAAAAAGAAAGAAATAGTTGGTTTATAACATTAATAATCTTCCAAATTTGTGCCCTACAAAACTATCTACAAGTACCTTCTTGGATCAATACTCTTTTTCATTTTTTTTTTTCTTGATCGATGGCTCAATCATAAGCACGGACAACTTTATCAATTATCATGTATTTAATTTTCTGCATGCGTGAAATATCAGTTTTTTAAAATTTATCATCTACTCTTTAATAAGCTTCATTTTATCAGTGATGGAGACAGGGGAGCTAGCTGGTGGTCCGTCGTCCTTAGTTTTTAGAAACCTTTTTCTATTTTCGGTCTATTTTGTAATCATTTCTCATTGTATACAAATCATAAAGAATGGGCCAATTACACAAAATCCCTTGAGGCTTGAGGCTTGAGGCTTGTGTCTTTTATAATTTTACCGTTGGAATATTGTAACCTTACACTTTCCGGCATCCTGAGGGGTATTATGTATACATTTTGATGTTTGAAAAGAGTTATTTGTAAGGTTTCAATTTACTAAAGAGGTTATTTATAAGGTTTTAATATACCAATGATATATTTGTAAAATTTCAAGATTTCGATACTTTTTCAGATTTTTAAGCAAACCTAAGAGGGTTCGTAACTTCTTTATAAGGCTATGGAAACCATTACTTTTAGGAGGGTAAAAATTAATTTCTTATCTAGCTTGCTAGCTGTTTCATGTTGATAATGATTATTTGTAAACCACATTAATTTTGTCAATACATTTTGACGTATATTTTATGGCATTGATAGTACAAAGGAATAATTCCATCATTGTGCAATTCACATAAATAATGATGATATTATTTTATTTTCTGCTATTCTAACTGCAGCCTATTGCACAGTGAGTGACTCCAGCTGCACCACCAACTTTTAAAAGTTAAAGAATGATTCTTCTTTTTAATCTCACCTCTTATCCAAAATACCTGTCATTATCCTTTCCAACAAATGTATTTAGTGGAGATCGAACCTGAGACTTTTCCCACAAACTCAGTCTGTGTTGCCAACTGAGTCACACCATGTTGATAGTAAAAAAATTATTATGCAAGTATAAGGTTAGCTAATTCCAACCACAATTGGACTCCATTCCACAAAAAATTGAAAGTTAAAGGATGAAATATGAAAAACAAACTTAGACAGGATTGAAGTACGAAAATAACCGACTTAAAAGGATGAATTTTAGGATTAAAGTCCCTAATCATTGATGATTCGAAGTCCTTTCATTTATCAATTAACATTCTACTACTTATATGAATTATGATGCTCTTATACATAAAATCAATAAGCTCTTATTAATATGCACAATAATTGGGATTATAATAGCTTAACACGCCAAGCTAATACCAATAATAGCAATGAATTATAAGTTAATGATAACCAAAACAAGACTCTAATAACAAGACAAACCAAATCTAGCGACTCGAAGAAGCAACAAAAAAATTATTATTATTTTTTTCTTTCTTTTTTTCATACTTGTTTTTGTTTGATATTGTTAAGATTGTTAAGATTGTAATCTTCATTATTTTGTTAGTTAGTTACTGTATTATTTTTTCTCTTATTAGTTTGCTGTATAGGCTAGTACCTTGTGCCTTATTTGTTGTACTGTTGGATTACCTATTTTTGTGCTGTTATCGCACTTTTGGGTTGAGCACTTCTTATTAGCTTTGTTAGATATATATCAGAAGTGCTCCCGTTCTCTGTACAACAATTTTTATTATTTTCAATATACAATTCTGCGTATTTTCAGTTCTTTCCTTTTCTTTGTATCCATTGTACGCCTATCCATTTTCACATGGTATCAAAGCGTAAGATCTGGACCTGATCTACCTCACGCTCCACATCTTGTTCTTCGTTAACGAAGTTCTTCCCCAAATAATCTCATCTGCGAGATCCCCCTTTCTGATCAAATTATAGATCGGTTTTGCCCTAATTTTACCATATCTTTTGAAATCGTATTATCGCGATTTTTTCTCTACCCTAAATCTTACATACAGAAAATCTTTCTGATTAATTGATCCTTCTTTCCTCGAAGATGTCGAAATCTGAAGATAGCAAATCCGCCAACACCGCTGCAGTTGACGACACTTTCAACATCAAGGATAGCGACCAAACTTCTACGAATCTGATATCTATCGTCTTGGACAGTAAGAACTACATATCTTGGAGTAAATCTATGAAACTTGCACTGAATGTTAAGGGAAAATCTGGATTTATTGATGGATCCATTGAAAAGCCTGAGAAAACTGATCCGACCTACAAAACATGGGAACGCGCTGATAGTCTAGTCAGAATATGGCGTATTAATTCTATTGCTAAGAATCTCACCAAAGGAGGAATCCACGAACGCTCCTCTCGTGAGATTTGGTTAGATATGCAAACTCGGTTTGGGCAGAGCAATGGTGTTTTGCTTTATCAAATCAAACGTGAACTGGCGCTGATATCTCAGGGAAATCACGACATTTCAGACCATTTCTCTAGGCTTAAAGAACTCTGGGATGATATGATGTCCTTGTATGACATTCCTTCATGTACTGCTGGCGCTTCCTGTAGAGTGTTAGGGTTTCTTGAAAAGATGTTCAGTTCTGACATGCTATTTCAGTTCCTAATGGGGTTAAGTGACTCCTATAACCAAGTTAGAGACCACCTGCTGATGATGGATCCTCTCCCTGATGCCACCAAGGCATACTCTCTGACACTAAGAGTTGAATCTTAGAGGGATGCTCACATCATCAATCAAGATTCTCATCACAATTTGGCTATGTCTACAAGAAATGCCAATGGAAAAAGGCCTGCTATGGGAAGAGGTGCCATGGGAAGAGGCAATGTCAGAAGAAATCCTACTGATAAAGATGACAGACATTGTGATGTCTGTAAAATGGATGGCCATACCTCAGATACTTGCTTCACCATTCATGGAGAGCCTGATTGGTATAAAGCCATGAAGGCTGCTAGAGCAAAATCCAGATTTCCAAACTCTGGAACAAGTCAACGGGGAAGGGCTAATTCTGCATCTGACAATCCTATTGATTTTACCAATGAAGGAACCTCTATATCCTCTAAAACTGATGCTACATCTAATCTTGCTTCTTTGATTAGACAGGAAGTTGCAAAAATGCTTGCTGCTCAACAGACTGGACAGAGCTCAAGCCATGGTGAACATGCTCACTTTGCTGATTACTCAGGTATTCCTAGAAACACAACTTTCACCTGTTTTGATCATTTCAATAACTATGATTGGATTGTGGACACTGGTGCATCAAGCCACATGTGCGCTAACTATAATATGCTTATTGAACCTAAAAAAATTAAGAAATCTATTCCCATTACTTTACCTGATGGCAGCATACAATTTGTGACTCACTTAGGTTCTGCCATGCTAAATGATAAACTTCTCTTACAAAATGTCATGTACATACCCAATTTCAAATACAACTTGCTCTCCGTGAGCAAGATTCTTGAAACTGATAACTGCAATTTCTGTTTTTCCAAAACTGGGTGTGTACTGCAGGACCAGACTTCTAAAGAAATTTTGGCAACTGGCAGAGCTTTGGGATCCCTCTATATCATAGCATGTAAACTGTTTTCAAATTTCTCTAATAACAATCTTGCTGCTGTTTTTGGTACTACCAGTAATGTGAGTAGTTTGAGCAAGAAACATTTTACCACTTTCTCTTGTAAAGATGCAAACTCCCTTTGTAATGTGGCTCAACATAATGATTTTGCATTATGGCACCATAGATTTGGTCATATATCCCCTAGTACTATGATGCATCTTAAACTCCCTAGTTTAACTGTGATGAAGGAAATTGAGCCCTGTGATATTTGTCAAAGGGCAAAACAACATAGGCTTCCATTTCCCAAAAGCACTATACATAGTAAGAATGCTTTTGACCTCATACATGTTGACTTATGGGGCCCTTACAAAACTGCCACATTCAACAATTGCCATTATTTCTTGACAATTGTTGATGACTGTACTAGGAGTTTATGGACTTTTTTAATGCCTTATAAAGACCATACTCTTAGTATCTTGAAAAGATTTTTCAAACTTATTCAAACTCAATTTCATATCACCATCAAAGTTGTAAGAAGTGACAATGGAACTGAGTTTGTAAATAAGGAATGCACTGAATTTTTTAGTACTGAGGGAGTGATACATCAGACTACCTGTCCCTACACACCTCAGCAAAATGGTGTGGCAGAGATTAGACACAAAATGTTACTTCAAATAGCCAGAGCACTGATGTATCAATCCCACATACCTATGCATTTCTGGGGTGATGCTATCCTGACAGCTACTTACCTCATTAATATCATTCCCACTGCTGTTCTTGATTGGCAATCACCCTCTGAAAAACTTTTATCCACCAAACCCAATTACCATCATTTGAAGTCCTTTGGTTGTCTCTGTTATGCTGTTGATAATTTTCCACATAAAGACAAATTTGCCCCAAGGGCACATAAATGCATTTTTTTGGGTTATGGTATTGGGAAAAAGGGTTATAAGTTGTACAACTTGGAAACTAAAACAACTTGCATATCTAGAGATGTCAAGTTCTTTGAAAATATCTACCCCTTTTCTCAACAACCTCAATCTCAACAGCATCTTACAGATACCACCCCTGAACTTCCTGATGCTATTTTTCTGGATCCAGTTACTACTCATGACAATGATATTCCCAATTGTCATGATAACACTGCTGGAAATATTGATCATGTGGATGATACCACAAACATTTCCCCTACTGTTGATCATATGAATGATACTATACACATTTCTTCTCCTAATACTGCTGCTCCTCCCGTTAGAGTAAGTACAAGAATTAAACAACCTTCTGTTTTATTACAAGACTATGTGTGTTCCCATGCTTCTGAATTTTACCCATCTGTCTCTAATTCTAACATCATAGATCTTTCTACATTTCCTTATGCTCTCTCTTATGTTGCTTTTATGAATAATATTGCTACCTTAGCTGAGCCATCTAGTTATAGGCAGGCTGTTAAATTTCCACAGTGGGTAGAAGCTATGAACAAAGAGCTTGAAGCTCTTGAAGTTAATAATACCTGGCACCTTACTACTTTGCCCCCTGGCAAGAAAGCCATTGGCTCAAAATGGGTTTTTAAAACAAAATTTAACCCTGATGGAACCCTTGAAAGATACAAGGCTAGATTAGTAGCCAAGGGATTCAATCAGGTGTTAGGGATTGATTATTATGATTCTTTCTCCCCTGTAGCTAAATTAGTGATAGTTAGGATATTTCTTGCTGTTTCTACTGCTAAAAATTACTTTGTTCACCAGTTAGACATCAATAATGCCTTTTTACATGGTCATTTGGCTGAAGAAGTTTACCTACTTCCTCCTGATGGCTATCATAAGGCCAAACCAGGGTAAGTTTGCAAACTTAGTAAGTCCCTCTATGGCTTGAAACAAGCCAGTAGACAATGGAATTTGGAATTTACTTCCACACTTGCATCTTATGGTTTTGTGCAATCCCCATCTGATCATTGCTTGTTCACTTACTGTAAGGATGCATGCTTTCTCATGTTACTAGTGTATGTTGATGATGTCCTCTTGGCTAGTAATTCTGAGACTGCTATTCTCCAAGTGAAACAATTTTTACATCAACACTTTACTATTAAAGATTTAGGCCCTACTAAATACTTTTTGGGCATTGAAATTACAAGATGTGCAGCAGGAATGTTTATTTCTCAACACAAATATCTTCATGATATTCTTACAGATGCTGGACTTCTTAATTGTAAGAAGGTCTCTACACCTCTACCTTCAGGTTTTAAGTTTACTGATGAAGCAAAGCCTCTTTTACCTGATCCTTCTAAATATAGAAGACTAATTGGCAGACTTCTCTATCTTAATCTCACTAGACCTGACTTGAGCTTTGCGGTTCAACAATTAAGTCAGTTTGTGGGTTCTCCTACTGTTGTTCATTGGGATGTTGCCATGCATGTCCTTAAGTATCTTTCTTCTACTCCTAAAGCTGCCTTATACTTTCCAGTACAATCTACTTTGTCTCTTTCTGCATTTTGTAATGCAGATTGGGCAACCTGTTCTATTACTAGGAAATCCATTACTGGATTTTGTATAAAATTGGGTAAGTCACTCATTTCTTGGAAGAGCAAGAAACAAAGGACTGTTAGCAGTTCCTCTTGTGAGGCAGAATATAGAAGCATGGGGTCCACTGTTCGCGAGTTGCAGTGGGTCACTTATATCCTAAATGATATTCAGGTCCCTGTTGCACTACCTATTCCTTTCTACTGTGATAACCAATCTGCTATAAATATTACAGAAAATCAAGTCTTTCATGAAAGGACCAAGCACTTGGAAATTGACTGTCATGTTGTCCGGAACCAATTCAAGGCTGGCTTTATTGTTCCACTTCACATTTCCACCGTTGGCCAATTGGCTGATGTTTTTACTAAAGGATTGGCTGGCCCGCGGTTTCGTACTATCTTGTCCAATCTGGGTTTTCAACTCCGTGAAAATCCACCTTGAGGGGGGATGTTAAGATTGTTAAGATTGTAATCTTCATTATTTTGTTAGTTAGTTACTGTATTATTTTTTCTCTTATTAGTTTGCTGTATAGGCTAGTACCTTGTGCCTTATTTGTTGTACTGTTGGATTACCTATTTTTGTGCTGTTATCGCACTTTTGGGTTGAGCACTTCTTATTAGCTTTGTTAGATATATATCAGAAGTGCTCCCGTTCTCTGTACAACAATTTTTATTATTTTCAATATACAATTCTGCGTATTTTCAGTTCTTTCCTTTTCTTTGTATCCATTGTACGCCTATCCATTTTCACATGATGGTGACATCCACATATATATACAATTCATGAACACCTGAATTAAAATAAAAAAACTGTTCGATTATTGGTGCAGAAGTGAATTGGTTGAGATAGAGGAATAAGTAGTTAGCCGTATAGTGCATGTGGAAAGCCATGTGAAGAGTGGATTAAATAAAACATTTCATAACTTATTCATATATATATAATTTTATGGAAGAAGAAAACAAGAGCCCATGTGGGAGAAATAATTTGGAACTTCTTGAAACAATGCATCTTGAGCTAAAATTATGTATAGCAATGAACTAGCTAGGCACTAGAATGTCTTGTTACCATCGAGTGACTTAGCTTCCCGGTTCGGCTCTATGTATCACGCCCTCAAATCCGTGGGTCTGTTGGATACGAGTATAAGTTTCGAATTCACTGAGTGCAACTTGAAATTGGGCCTAAACCACTGCCCAAAAGGATATCAATTGGTTACACTTGAATTCTAGCTTATAAACTCTTTCTTTTTCTAGCTTATAAACTCTTTCTTTTTCTTGTAAACTTTCGATGTGGGATGCGGTGCTACAATCACCCCTCCTTCAGAAACACTCTTTTTCTTGTAAACTTTCGATGTGGGATGGGGCGCTACAATCACCCCTCCTTCAGAAACGCGACATTCTCATCGCAGCGTGACATAGTCCATGACCGCTCGCCAGTGAAGACTCTAGAGGTGGCCCCCACACATGTGACACTTTGCCTCGCAGGCTCAAAGGTGGCTCCCACGTGCGTGACATTTTGCTCTGATACCATTTGTCACGCCCCCAGACCCGCCGGCCTGTTGGACGCGAGTATAAGCTTCGAACCCACTAAGTGCAACCTGAAATTGGGCCTAGAGGATATCAGTTGATTACACTTAAATTCTAGCTTATAAACTCTTTCTTTTTCTTGTAAACTTTCGATGTGGGATGGGGTCCTACACTATGCAAGCTTAATCAGCAGTTTCGAGTTCGAGTCCATACTAATACAACTGTCTTTGGTAGGGTGAGTTTTACACCTTAGCAGTCCAACCCGACTCGATCGACCTATACAAAAAACACTAAGAATGTTTTGATAAAGAACTGGTAAAGCCATTTAGGTTGGGTTTCCATGATTGATGAAAGTAAAGTTAGTTCCCAACTTGGTAAAAAATTGTAAGTTTTTTCTGAACCCAAAAAGGACTTAGAACAGGAAATTCCAACGTAGCCAATATTGTAATTGCCGGTTGCCCACTGGACAACAAAATCCTATAATATTAAGACAATCACTGCAGTTTTAATTTGTGTGGTCTCAAACGTTGTCGTGGTATTCAGGTTTCTTAAGCGGAACAACCCCACATGCTACCCTAAAATTATATTGTAGTTTGGCGAAAAAAAAACCCAGAAAAAATAGAACTGTACAAAAGTTTCGGGAAGTTTGCATTAATTATTTTTTCACCAATTAAACTATGTAATTTGTTATTGAATTTCGCCTCACAATCCTTGTCTTTATTCTCCAGATACATGATTTGAAGATAAGCCTCACGTTGCCTTTAATTTAACTTGCAATTAATTCGTCGGCCGCAACAAAAAGTGATGTTTTATCTTTTATATACTTAATAATTTGGGATAGTTACACAAACTTCTGAGCTTTGTTTAAAACTCGAGAGCTTAAAAACCATCGAAATCTTAAATTTATAAATTTTCTCTGCTAAATTAAAATCTTACAAATACCACATTAAAAGTAAATATAATTATAAAAATTGTAAAATTTTGATGGTAAAATTACAAAATACACATACCTCATAAGATTTTGTACTGTTCTACATGTAATTGAGCTAATTAATAATGGTAGTAAACAGTATAAGTGTAGTATGTTGCATGTGCATGCATATTTCTATCCTAACCTCATACAATATAATATATCTGCATTATTGCATTTAGAAATATATAACTGTGTGGTATGCTTGTGTCTATGATCCACCAATCGGATACTTTTAAAAGTTTTTCTACTATGTCGTGTCGTGTTTGATATTTGTGTCAATCGAATATTTCTCTAATATAAAATATAAAATAAAAATTATAATCATACGTGTCTATGTATGTCATGTCGTGTCTATATCACCATGATCGTGTCCATATCCATATTTCATAGGGTTGTGTGCATCAATATAACTTACCCGTAGCGCAGTTCATATATTATAAATTAAATCTATGTATATCTTTGTGATGCATGAATTCAAATTTAATATTTTTGGTGGAATTTTTTTTACTTGTTTACTATTAAAAATTCATAAAATGAATAATTTATGATAAATGTTTTCTATCTGTTCATAGATATTAGATGAAGTTTATTAATTATTTTGTGATAGATTTTTTAATCTCGATCGTCAGTGACTGAATTGCTACGGAAGTAAACTTTATGTCACTAAAGGATCGAATTTCTTAATTTAGTCGATCCTATCCAATTTGACATCTAACTAACTGTATTATGATCGTTAGATCATAATTTAGTAATATAATAAAGTGTGATGTATAAAATGAAATCATGATATCGCCATATATGATCTAACCGTCAAAGTATACTAATTTACTAGCTAGCTAGGCATGGAAAATGTCTTAAAATAATATATATTATGATGGATTTTATCAACGTCATAACAGGCACCATGCTTTTTTTGCGACAATGGTCATACTAATTATACTATTAATTGTCACTTTATACTGCTAATTACACATGGGATCCGAGATCATCTCTCAACTGTTGAACAATCATGTGAAAATTGGTGCACTAATATTTGTTCCCCATTAGAAATTCATCTTTAAATATGTTAAATTAAACATTCTTTATATATATATATATGGGTATATTTTTCTGTTACTGCATGTGATTTTTTTTTTCTTTTTATAATTTTCAAGAATTTACCTTCGTAGTCTAGCTAATTTATGAGGGCCATTCATGAAAAATTGGGTCATGCATGCCATTTGCAAATCAAGTCAACATAATACAAAATAAAAAAATGAAAAAAAAAAATCACTACAAATTGAAAGCTAGCAAACCTCCTATGATTGGAAAAGGTAGCCCTAGCTAAACCAACCACTAATTAAATGGTAATGTGGAAAATCTAAGAGTATCATAACTTTAATTATTGAAATGTGTCATTTTTGCAATGATGGTATATATCAAGATTACGTGAGGTAAAAGAAATTATTATAAGTAGGGTACGTATTATGGTGATAGTGATCACTAATATATTTTCTTTCACATCATGTACCCTTCCATACCACCTTTTAATTTGTAGCCAATTGTAGTTTAGTTTTATGATTAGGGTAATCGAATTTTTCGGGCTCAATTTAATAATTTTAGGTATAATTACATTTACACCTCTCGATTATTATATACATAAGAAAAAATACAGCAAGACTCTCTCTACTATTGAATATAAAAAAATAACAAGTTTTTACTCATTTTCCAACATTTTATACACAAACATCTTACGAATTAGAAAAAATGTCACACTTTTTTTAATTCATTTTTCCAACAATTCATACACAAACAATAGTATCCAAACAGTAAATATTTTTGTCCCCTTCATATATGACATATATTTAGCATGTGACCTAACAATGAATTGCCCACTTTAGTTACTATGACCAACTTAGAACCAAAAAACTTTGTTAAAAAAACATATCTTTTTAATGAAAACATATCTTCAAGATATGTGCATGCACTAGTACTACTGGTTGGGTTTTAATTTATCTATTAAAATAACATTTTTTAATTAAATATTTGAGAAAATGTTAGATTTTCCACCTCTTCGGTACTATTTTTTTAACTTTAATCCAATAGGAGATCATTCAAGAAATTGTAGGGTCTGGTCTGCTTCATATGAAGCTAACATTCATGAGATACAAGTTTGACGGTTCGACGCTATGTTAGTTTAATCAGAGGTCTCGAGAAATACAACTATCAGAGGTCTCGAGGTGTTCGTGACACTAGCTAGTTGTAGTTGAAAACTAACCAGGAACCAACTACAGTTTACATATTTCCATAGAGTTGGTTGGCAAATGTCAAAAATACATTGACTATTAGGGTCAAAATTTCCAGTTACCCCCTCATAGCTGACCAAATAAAATAAAATAAATAAATACCCCTCATTTGCTGCATAATTTTTGCTTTAACCGGTGAATCATAGCATAGGCAGTTGAAATGATATGAATGCCAATTGCCAGACAATGCAGTGATTTCTACATTTATTCATGTCTATGTTAGTTTCAGCTGTGCCACGTTTAACTGTCTCTCATCTTACAAACAATAAAATGTGAATTAAGACAATAAAAAACAAAACATATATTGTCAGTCATAGCAACCAAATTAAGTGGCCCTCCCACAAATGTTATTTTCTTAGTGAAATACGTTTTTCTAAATTCCATCTATACAGGTCAAGTCGGTTCGTGCTATTAAGATATTGTAAATTTTTCTCTACCAATAATAATTGCATTCTTAGGAACTTGAGCTTGAAACTTCTGATTAAACTAGTAAAATATCGAACCACTAAGATGGTTAATACGAGCTCTTTATACTAATTTTATTTGATGTTCTTTTTTTCCCACTCAATACCTGAATTAAAAGTTTAACAGTACCAAGGAACCTTTCAAAGTACAGTTATCAGACTTATCAATTAATTAATTAATGCTAATTTTTCAATTAGGACGTGTTTTCTAGTATATTTATTTCTTTTCAATAATGTATAGTTATTGCCCGGCCCACTCGACCCCTCTGGGGCGGGGCGAAAATAGTGCAAGTCTAGTGGTCAATACATGCATGCACACAATTGATCCAATGGTAAAATAATCCTAGTCTGGATCAGTCAAAACTAATATAATTAAATAAGGAGTATTTTACCTTGTTATGTGATTGGTCGGGACTTAGCCTAAGGTACTGTCTTGCTAAGCTTATTTTAAAGAGCTTATAAGCTCTCACATTTTATAAAATATTTTTAGAGCTTATAAGATGTTAAATCTTATTTAAGAATAAGATCTAAAAGTGTTTGGATAAAAAATAAAACAATGTGCTTATAAGATGTTAGTAATGGCAATTATTTAATTAACATGGTCAAAATATAGGGTAATATGTTAAGATCTTAAAATAAGTTGGGAGTCCTAACTCATTTTTTAAGGAGCTTATAAATTCCTTAACATCTTATTTTAAGAGCTTATAAACTCCTTTTAAAAAATATTTACCAAACACTTTGCAATATCTTATAAGCTCTTAAACATCGTATAAGATGTTTTAAGGAGCTTATAAGATCAGTCAAACACCCTCCAAGTCAATTCTGGACTAGAAATTTCCTTAGCTAAATCAACCTTAGCTATTATAACTCAACTTGGATTAATGAATAAATGAATAATTATTATATTACTCTTTGCAATTTTACTGAATTTACATGGTGCCCTTCTTTTTTTTTTTTTGGAGTTCTTAATTCTATTTATATGGGTTGAGTTTGGTTGGACCACTTAAGATATAAAATTCTCTCTACTAATGACAGTTACATTTCCAGAAATACTCGAATTTGAGACTTTTGATTAAACTAATATAGCGCCGAATGACTAAACTACGCCAATTCATACATGTTGTCATTCTAACTATACGTGTACCTACCTAAAGTAAACAACTCCCAATCAACTATAGAAAAAAATTCTCCCTAAAGAAAAGTCCCAAGAACAAGACAAAGCCAAGTAGAGAATTCAATTAATTAATTGATTAATTCATATGAATTCATGTATATACAAATAAATAAATTAAAAAAATACCATGGTTACACCCTTAGGGGGGGCCACATTGTCCCATATTCCACTGCCCAATGTCCCTTAGAACATGGAGCAAATTGTGGCAGATTTCCCTACTATAAAATCTCTCATTCTTCTCCCTTCTTCTTCCTACTAATTCTGCAAATTTTTAACCCCATCACTGAACTTTTCTTGAAATATATATATTTTTTTCTCAAGAAAAACATATATATATACTGAAAAGGATGGACATTGAATTAGTCAAGTGTGAGTGTTGTGGGCTAAAGGAGGATTGCACACAAGATTACATTACTGAAATAAAGTCGAAATTCGAAGGCAAATGGCTGTGTGGATTGTGTTCGGAAGCTGTGAGAGATGAAGTTAATAGAGGTAACAATAGAAAGCAGCAATTTGGTATGGATGAAGCTGTTAAAGCTCACATGTCGTTTTGTAGAAAATACAAATCAAATCCAGCCGTCCGTGTCGCTGATGGGATGAGGCAGATGCTGAGGAGAAGATCAGGTGAATTGTCAACTTCTTCTTCTTCATCATCATCATCATCTAAGAAGTATTCAAGATCATCAAGCTCATTATCATCACAAGTCGGATCAGATTATAATTACTAGATCGATCTTAATTAGCAGAAACTTATGATATTTTGGTTCGAATAAGGTATAATATTACTGCATGTTTTTTCCTGGATAATGGAGAGTTACAGCTTAATTGTCTTTGTTTGTACAGAGGGGGGCTAATTTTTTCTACTGTTTAATTACTGTGTTTGTAATCCTTTTCCTCTTTAAGAGAGAAAGATTATGATTTTTTTGAGGAAAAGTGATTGTAGCTTCATTTCAAGGAAGTTCTTTTTAATTTTTTGGTGACAGAAGTTTAATTATGTTTGGTTCATTTACGGATACCACCCAGAGTTTTGTATTTTTACCCAAAAATCATCCAAACCTATCAACCTTACGATAGCCCTCTGAGATTCGCAAAATCTCGAAAGCAGCATCCAAACTTTGAAACAGTCAGTTAGTTTTAGGGGTATTCATAATATTTTACAAATCTTAAGGTATGTTTCGTAATGTTTCAAGATTTCAAGGTGTAAATATAAATAACATAAAAACATAGGAGTACTCATAAGATTTCAATGTTTGGATCTTGTGTTGGATTTTAAGTAAACCTCGGGGTTTTTTTCTCGTAATTATCCCATTTTGTTTTAGCAAAAACATTATTTTCTATGGTTCATGCAGCAAACACAAGAGTTGAAATCTGTCCTTAACCTTTATAAAGTAATATTTTATGCATATTTTGTTAAAGTTCAAAATTGTGTACTTAAAAAAAGGTAAAAGTTTTTCTGTATGTTCTACGAAAATTCAACTTAAAAATCCCTTCCTCCCTCCCTCCCTCAAATCAAAATTCTTAGTTTTCTCCATGATCAGCAAGTTCTATGCTAGTAAATATGACAAATCACAAATGCATGGTATGATGAGTAAATATAGCATATTCATGCAAGGTGAAAAGGGGGTTAAGATAGTAATTAGTTATAACTCATGCTGAGTAGACCAGGGGCCGAAGGGGGCCGCGGCCGCCGGTAATGACAGAGCATCATGGGGCAGTACTGGCGGAGCCATGTATACTTGAGGGGTGCAAATGACCCCTCAACTTTTGAAAACCTTATATATTTCATTATAATATTTATATAAATTTATATTTAATATTATAGTGTATTGACCCCCTAATAATATTACAAAGTTATATATAGTGGGTCATAAATGATGTTAATAGTATATATGTTAAATTTAAAATTTTAAGTTGAACTTTAAAATTATTATAAATAATTAAGTTAATACATTACAATAAATAAAAAAGATATCAGCACATATGTACTTATGAATAATTGTAGTGATACCACCTATGAAACACATACGGACATGGCAACACGGACGTGACACGACACAAACTCTGCGATATAATTTTCTTTTTTTTATATTTTACACTAGAAAAGTCATGTCCAACACGGCGTCAGACACGACACAACATTACATAGTAGAATTTTTTGAAATGTTTGTACATCTCCATGCATCATAAGATATGATCCTTTGAAAACATTTTCTCGCTCCGACACTGCATGGGGCCGAGTCTGGGGCCGCCTCCCCTGCAATTTTCATGACACTTTATTCTTTTTTTTTTTGCCTTCTTCTTTTTAAAATTCATTATATTTGCGTATAAATTCTATAAACTTCATAAATTATTTGGTTCAAACTTCAAATCAATTAAATGAAATGTATATGCCATTTATTATATAATTATTAGTTAGGACTTAGGAGGGACATAATTAATTATTTGCCAACATTTTCCTACATATGAGTATCTTTTCTTTTCCTTTTTCTTGGCTGAATTACAAAAGAAGAAAAAAAAAAACTACCCTACAAATCTCTTTTTCAATAAAAGGAGAAGAAAAAAGGGGGAGAGTGGCTAGAGGGAAGAATCAAGTACATGCATTAAACTAGAAATAAAAAAGTCAACTACCCACTTAACCAAAAAATAATTCAAGAGAATTATGCTATATGCTTTGATTGCTAAGTATATTGTAAGATTCTGACATGTGTCTTGTGATTAAAATCAGGAAAGGCTTTAAGATCATGATTGATAATCATAAGACAGATGTCAGAATCTTAAATATTTTTCCCACTGGAAAAGACCCTAGCATCAAATAAACCCTTAATATTGTACCTAAGATTGTGATTATAAGAAGCATTTCAACTCTAAGATTTTGTTGGATTTGATCTTAAGCTTATTCAAGAACGTTTGAGTAGATATAAACTAGCGACAATTACACAAACCCCCAGGTTTGTTTAAAAATTTGAAAAATTATCAAAATTTTGGAACTTTACAAATACTTCTGGTTAACTGAAATTTTACAAATACTCTCCTTGAAACTTAAAAATATATACATAATACCTCCTGAAAAACCTTACAAATACCCCCTTTAGGAGTAAGTGTAAGATTATGAGATTTCGATTATAAAATTATAAAATACACAAATGAAAAGGGATTTTGTATAATTGAACCTATATAATAATAAGCCCCCACAAGATGCATGAGTTTATATCATGATTAAGTGTCTTCTTTCTTTAAGTGATTAGTTTAGCACCTTGGTCAAAAAGGTATTATTAAATATGACAACAACCTCAACTAACTTCTTGACCAGATTTTAATGATTACACCAAAATCTCTTTTCACAAAGCAAACTCGACGAGAATCTATCCGAGGGAGCAAAAGGCCTTAAGCTTTATTCCACCTCTTAACATATATGCAGCATTTAGAAAATTCTAGTTTGATATTCATTCGGTCAAATCAGTATTAATCACGAAAAAAATATATCATATAGAAATTTATGTTGTCTTTATAACTATATCAAAACTACGTGAAAAAAGTTTAACAAATGGCTTATATTGAGATAACCACAAAAACTATCGAAGTGGCATAGTTTAACTGTTCAGTGCTATGCTAGTTTAATCAAATGTCTCATGTTCGAATCCCTAGGAACGCAGCTACCATTGATAGCTAAGAAAAATTTCACACCTTAGATGTCCGATCCAACTCGACTCATATCTCGACCCATATAAGTAGGCTTTAGGAAACAAAATGATAACCACAAAATTTAATGGACATGAAACTTATTTTCCTAAGATTCTGTACCAAGCAAAAACAGAAAACCCATCACACTCAACGAATAAGTTCCCTTTTTTCAAATCTTTTCAACTACTTGATTTACCTTAATAACCACTCCTTTATTTATGATTGGAAAATTTTGACATTCTGAGATGCTAGAATATAATACGTTTAATCTTTTGTTACTAGTTCAATTTTAGTCTGATGATCAGATTTCGATTGATTGAAATTTGTAATGCACGGACACAGATACGAAAAAATTTTCAATAGAAATGCAAAAATGGGCAGAACAAGAGATATAATTTACTATTTCATCTAAATGTTACAGTAGAAGAATTAATTTAGTCCTTACCAGTAGTCCTTGCAAGAACACAAACCATCTCTACAATGGTGAAATCTACTTCTATCTCTCACTACTATTTCCTTATCATACACCTTGGATGCCAATTTCATAAAGTTGTGGCAGTCCTCACATATCCTAAGGTTTTTGATTATCCGAATACAGGAATGTTTATGCCCGTTTATCAATCCATAACACAGAGCTAATTTCTCACTGTGCCAAAGAACAACCTCTCGTTTTTCATCTTCATCCAAATCTACCAACACACTGTTGGTATTGGGACTATACCCCACTTTTTTCAGCTTCTCAACCACCTCGTCTAACTTCGCATAAATCTCATCCGAACGTTTATGATTTTTATCTGCTGTCAAAAACTCGTGTATCTGATAATCCATTTCGATCATACTGCATCCTCGTTCCTTTAGTATACCTTTTGTTTTCATAAATTGTCTCACAACTCTAACATTCTCCCACCTTCTCTCTTTTGCATATATGTTGGATAAAAACACGTGCGCCCCATCATGATCGGGATCCAACTCAAGAAGACGTTTTGCAGCAAACTCCCCCAATTCAAATTCGCCATGTGTCCTACATGCAGCCATAAGGGATCCCCAAATGACGACATTTGGGGCCATTGGCATACTTTCTACTACATTTAGGGCATCTTTGAGACGATTGCCTCTACCGTAAAGGTCAACCATGCATCCATAATGTTCTCGTTTTGGTGTAATTCCATATTCATTTACCATTGACTCAAATGCTCTTTGTCCCTCTTCAACTAATCCCGCATGGCTACAAGCATAGAGAACACCCATAAACGTTACCCAATTGGGCCTCACATTTTCAAGTGTCATCTTTTCAAAATGTTTCAAAGCATTATCAACATCGCCATGAATTGCAAAGGCACTAATAATGCTAGTCCAAGAAATAACATTTTTCCTATGCATTCGATTGAATACTCGTTTTGCTTCCTCAAGACTTCCACATTTTGCATACATATCAATAAGGGCATTATTTATAGGCAATGCTCTTCCAAATCCTTTCTCATCCACAAATTGGTGTATTGTTTTGGCTTGATCCAATGCGCCAAGATGAGCACATGCTGAAATAACACTCAACATGGTTACTTGGTCGGGTTTAATTCCACGTTGTAGCATGTTGTGAAATATTTTAAGAGATTCTTGAGGCTTATCGCTCTCTGCATAACCAGATATCATTGCACTCCAACAAACTAAGTCTTTATTAGCCATTTTGTCAAATATTAGTCGAGCTGCTTCGACATTGCCAACTTTTGAGTAGCCATGGATCATGGTGGTTGAGGCCACTACATTCTTGGGCTTCAAGTTATCGTACAAACTTTGAGCCATTTCCATAGAACCAGAACTTGCATACATGTTTACAAGTGCACTCTGCAAATGAGAGTCGATCACTATGTTGTTCTCAGATATGAAACCATGCACTACTTCTCCAATAGCCAAGTTTCCAACGCGAGCACAAGCAGAAAGAATAGTGGTGAAAAGTCTCTGATCTGGTTTTGTGCCAGAGCTCTTCATCTCTTCCAGCAGGGCCAAGACATTGTCAAAAAGTTGGCCTTGACAATAGCTGTTTGAACGTGTAAACAAAATCACATCAGGAAATTCCCCAGTAAAGAAGGACCAAACCATTTTAAAATCAAAAGTCACTCATAGTTATTTATTGTATAATACAGCAGATGCATAATTTGATCGTAAGTATATTTTCCACTTATATATTTCTGTTACCGTATGCTTTTAACTTTTTTCTGAAAAAAAAAAAAAGAATATATTGCATACTTGTACAAGGTATTAAGGTATAACAGACTTTTGTTGGTATGCACATCATAGTTGTTCAAGGTAAATACTATGATGTTCAAAGTAATTAGGTAAATACTAGAATTTGACATGACTGAAAAGTTTCAGGCTACTGGATACGAAAGAATATTACTTGGAATGAAAATTCCTAAGAAAATCATTAATAGAGAAACTTACCCATCAATCATAATATTCCAGGTGACGACATCTTTCTGCGACATTTTATCAAACACGAGACGGGCTTCTGAAATCAACCCACAAGCAGAATACATTCCCACCAACGCAGTTTGCACAAAAGGGTCGCAATCATAACCAAATTTCGCCGCCAACCCATGAATCATTTTCCCTTCGCTAAGCGCAACAGACTTCGACGTCGCCTTCAGTAATGGCGGAAAGCTGAACCTGTCAATGGGGAAAGCGCCGTTCTGCATTGTATGGAAAAATAAGAGCGTGTTATGGGGATTGTTTGAACGTGAGAGTTGTTTGAGGAGGTTATTCGAGAGTTGAATAGTTGGTGGGCGGTGGTGGGGGATGGAGGCGAGGAGAGAGAGAGCATAGGAAGGGAAGGAGATAGAAGAGAGAAGGAGGTGGAAGAGGTGGTGCTGGTGGTGGGGGTTTTTGAGGAGTTGGGTGTGGATTTGTTTGAGGTGGGGGAGGGTGGTGGCGGTGGAGATGAGGTGGGTGAAGTTGGGTTGGTGGCGGAGGGGTGCGGAGGCGGAGGCGGCCGGAATGGGGTTGGAGAGGAGGGGTTGGGCCATGGGTGGAATACCAGCCAAATGGAGGGGGAAAATGTGACATCTTTGTTTGCAGTTAAGAATAATAACTTGAAATTATTTTACAATATGATCCTTATAAAATTAAAATATTACAAAAGGGATTTTTAAAATTTTGCAAGTTATAAAATAATAAAATAGAATTGTAAATAAAAAGTAATTTTAAGGGATAAATTGTAGGTGCTCTAAGGCTAGAGCAAGGTCGACTAGAAATTTCTTTATAATTTATTTTCCAAGTAAATAGAAAATGCAATAAAAACGTAATTTAAGAAATAAAGTATTTCAATCAAATAATTATTACCGCTACGAAGTAGCGTAGTTTAGCGGTTTAGCTCTATGTCTTACACCTTAGTGATCCAACCCGACTCGACCATCAACAGACCTCTTAGTCCGTGACATGACAAGTGGTAGCAGACCTTTTAGATTACACTCAACGGATTGTCTTTGTTTATTTGAATCTATCAAAACAAATTAAACTATAAATACATCCCCGTCTTCAAGGCTTTACAAAAATGATAGTGTTTGCAAACCACTATGATAGTGTTCGCAAACTATGATAGTGAAATTTAATGCTGCATCTTTTTCCCAGTATTTTGGGATTGTTTGGAAAATCAATTTATGCTTATTTTTAACAGAAATAATCTAGAAGCATAAAACACCAAAGAACAAACTTTTAGTTACAGCTTCTAATTTCTAACCTGTTTTCATAAATAAGTGGAAGTTTATTTGAAGTGTTTCTCCATTTTTATTTTCTTAACACCAACTCTTTTTAACAAAAACACTCTCATTTTTATTACTCCAACTTTCACAACTTTAGCTTCTTCAAAAGCGAAAGCTGTTGCAAAGACCCGCTTTCCAATGAAGTGGAAAACAGAATTGTAAAATGGGCAGAAGGAAATATAATTTACATTAGCTTATCTAAATGTACAACAGAACAATTAATCCTTTTTTCTTTTGAAAACAACAGAACAATTAATCTGATTCTCATAGTCCTTGCAAGAACACGTACCATCTCTAAAGTGATGAAATCTACTTCTGTCTCTCACTACAATTTCCTTATCATACACCTTCGACGCAAATTTCATAAAGTCATGACAGTCCTCACATATCCTACGGTTTTTAACTATCCGAATACTGGATTGTTTCTCCCCACTTATCAATCCATAACACAGAGCTAACTTCTCGCTGTGCAAAAGAACAGTTTCCCGTTTTCCTTCATTTTCATCCAAATCTACCTTAACACTATTAGAATTACGACTATATCCCACTTTCTTCAGCTTCTCAATGACCTCATCTAACTTTTCATAAATCTCATCCGTTCGTTTATGTTTTCTGTCACCTCTCCAGAACACGTGTATCTCACCATCCATTTCAATCAGACTGCATTCTCGTTTCTTTGAAGACCCTTTTCCAACATTTTCCAACTTCTCTTTTCCATATATGTTGGATAAGAAGAAGTGGGCCCCATCATGATCGGGATCTAACTCAAGAATTCGTTCTGCAGCAAAACTTCCCAATTCAAACTCACCATGTTTCCTACAAGCAGCCATAAGTGATTCCCAAATGACATCATTTGGGGCCATCGGCATATTCTCTATAATCTTTACAGCATCTGTGAGACGATTGGCTCGTCCATAAAGGTCAACCATGCATTCATAATGTTCTAATTTTGGTGTAATTCCATACCTATTTATCATTGACTCAAACTGCCATTCTCCCTCTTCAACCAATCCCGCATGGCTACATGCAAGGAGAACACCCACAAATGTTAACCAATTGAGCCACACTTTTTCAAGTTTCATTTGGCGAAAATGCTTCAAGGCATTATCAAAATCTTCATGGAAAGCAAAAGCAGTAATTATTCCGGTCCAAGAAGTGCCATTTTTTTGAGAAATCAGATCAAAAACTCGTTTTGCTTCCTCAAGACTCCCACACTTGGCATACATATCAATGAGGGAGTTATTTATAAGCAAAGATTTTCCGAATCCATTTTCATCAACAAATTGATGGACTCTTTTGGCTTGGCCCAATGCACCGAAATGCTTCAATGCTGAAATAACACTCAAAATGGTTCTTTCATCCGGTTTAATTCCATGTTTCTGCATGCTGTAAAACATGTTGAGAGATTCTTGAGGCTTATCGTTTGCTGCATAACCATATATCATTGCAGTCCAACAGACTGAGTCTTTATCAACCATTTCATTAAAAATTAACCGAGCAGCTTCAACATTACCGACTTTTGTGTACCCATGGATCATGGCAGTTGAGGCCACTTTATTGTTTGGCTTCAACTTATCATATAAATTTTGAGCCATGTACATAGAACCAGAAGTTGCATACATGTTTATCAGTGCACTCTGCAAATGAGAGTCAATCACAATGTTGTTCTCAGAAATGAAGCCATGCACTACTTTTCCAGTAACAAAGTCTCCAAAGCGGGCACAAGCAGAAAGAATAGTGGTGAAAAGTCTCTGATCTGGTTCTACGCCAGAACGCTTCATCTCTTCCAGCAGGGCCAAGACATTTCCGAAAAGTCCACTTTGACAATAACTGTAGGAACGTTTACACAAAATCAAGAAGTCAATCATTGTTATTGGCAGAGTCCTCATTTGATCGACAATATACACACAATCATTACCAATCATAAGTTCACAGCAAATTTGAGATGATATGACTCAATACATTATGACGATATGCTAGTTTCTGGAAGCCGAATATCTTCAGGTAAAATTCATATTTCTCAACATATCCTTCAAAAATATACTCACCCATCTATCATAACATGCCAAGCGACGATATTTTTATCCGACATTTTATCAAACACAAGACGGGCCTCCGGAATCAACTCGAAAGCAGAGTACATATGCACCAACGCAGTTTCCACAAAAAGGTTGTTGGAGGCGCACCCAAATTTCGCCGCCAACCCATGAATCATCCTAGCTTCTTTAAGCGCCATAGCTTTCGGTGCCGCCTTCAGTAATGAAAGAAAGCAGTTACAGTCAATAGGAAAAGCGTTGTTCTGCATTGTCTGGAAAAATAAGAGCGTGTAATAGGGGTCGTTCGACCTAGAGAGGCGTTTTAGTATCTCACCGGTAAGTTGAGGCGTTAGTGGGCGGTGGTGAGGGATGGATGCGAGGAGAGAGAGAGCGTACGACGGGAAGGAGAGAGAAGAGAGAAGGAGGTCGAAGAGGTGATGCTGTTGCTGGGGGGTTTTGAGGAGTTGGGCGTGGATTTGTTTGAGGTGAGGGAGGGAGGTCGCGGTGGATATGAGGTGGGTGAAGTTGGGTTGGCCGCGGCGCACCGTCGCCGTGGCAGTGGCGGTGGCAGCTGGCGCCGGGAGTGGCTGAAGGTGGGTGGAGAGGAGTGGCTGCGCCATTAGTATGGAGGGTAATGTGAAGTTTCTAGTAGCTATAGTGGCTTGATTACCAAACGATCCTTATAAAATGAAGTATTACAGATTGTACCTACAAATTTGAAAAAATACAGATGACTTCATAATGTTTTTAAAATTACACAAATAACTCAAATGATTAGGAAAAATTAAACAAACTATCCCTTACATAGGGTACTTTTTATAAGTCTAAATATTTTAAAGAAGTGGTTTATAAGAAGATAAAATATTTTGACCAAACAATTCTAAATTGCACATTGCTATAAAACTAGTGGCTAGTCATGTGTACGAATACTTCTTTCGTATAAATTATAAAATGTCAACAAAATTTATGTCATTGTGTCCATATCCGTGTTCGATAGGTGGCAAGGTTCTACCAACAAGTTCTTCATAATTTATTTTCAAGTAAAATAGTAAATAAAAATGAAAAATAAAGGATTTCAATTTCACCAATGAATTTCGTAGTGTAAAGCTCTACAAGACTAACTTCAAATAAAATTAATTATTTTGAATTTTTTTAATTTAGTTCAAACTTCAAAATAAGTTATAATCTAACAGTAGCTCTTCAAATTGGAAAAAAGAAAAAGATAATAATAATGTTTAAAAAAAAAAAAACTCAATCAAGGCAATCAAAGTCGCAGGAGACCAGAAAAGTCGCGTTTAGTAGAGGATGATAAAGCGCGCTATTCAGCTTAACAATTAAAAAGCAGGTGGTATAAATTGATTCAACCGAGCTATGAAAATAGAAATTAGCACCTGAAAAACTCTTTAATGATATCCATTTTTACTTGATCAAGGAAATGGGTGAAGCTCTTTTCGATCTTGAATATGCTCTTCGCTCCAAAAAGGTAAGTCTTTTGATCTTTCGATACACAGTAGAAGTATCGTGGATCATTTTATTTTCTTATTTGCGCTAAAGTATGCTGATTTTTATTGGTAATTTCGGCTGTTTTGGAACTAATTGCTGAAATTTTGAAGATGGGTTTCCTGGGTTTTGGTTTGTTCTTCTGGAAATTGTTTTGTTTCTTTAGATGGTAGGTTAGATTGATCGCGTGTTAAAGACAAGGTGTAGTTGTATACCGAATTTATTATGCCATTTTGAATTAACTTTTCTGAAAAAAAGGGGAACCTGTTTGTTATGTGAGCTACATTTTTCTGCTTTTCCAAGATACTTCAATTCCATTCAGAAAACAGAAAGATGAAATTTAGTTTATTTTTAGCTTTGTCTTTAATTTAAACGAATGAGCAGGAGCAATTGACTCTTGAAGAAGCAAATATAATGCTGAACTGGAGGGCTCAGGCTATGAGAGACTTTACTGTTGGTTTTGGTGGCGGCTCATTTGTTACATGGCTAGGTATGTGCATTAATGACGATCACATTAACTTTTTGTAATCTGATTTTGTTTAATACTTCGTAGAATTTTGATTGTTTTACGAAACAAAGTTGTTGTGCAAAAACAACACAACAAATGTGAACTTGAAATAGCTACATCCTTACAAAAACCTTCTTTGCAATCTGGTTTTGTTCTTTAGCTAATATTAGATTTGCCAAGTTTGTATTATTGTTAATATGTTTGTTTCTCTTGAGCTTTTTGATTGGTTAAGTGCTATTTTTGTTTTGTTATCTGTTATGAGATCTTTGATAAATTTTATTGCTGTCACCTAATCGTACTGTCCTTCCTTTTTCATTTCATCAGCAACTCAAAGGCTGAGAAATCTATTCCGCCTTAACATTACTCTGGGTAAGTGAAATCGTTCTAAGTCTGTTCTTTTTCCATTTTACAGTGTTTAACTTATGGTTTGTATGTCTATCCCCTCGCGTTTAACTTGTGGAATCTTTTAGTAAATAATTATGGAGCTTAGTAGTGACTAGTTTGCTTAGGTAGTATCACTATTATTATAAAAAATAATATAACAAATACCATTTTCTAGAAGATAATGGAATGTCACTGCTGTCGAGAAAGTTCGGTGTGAGGGTATTTTAGTCATTTTAAAATTTTTATATTTCCAATTCTCTATTACCCTTTACATTTTCAGACATTTCATACCTTCACAAATAATTTGCTTTCTCGAAATAGTTTTTACTTTTTGTACTTGCTGAAAAGCTTTAGCTCATGCAAATTCCCTTATATACTACTACACGTTTTGAGCTTTAGTACATTTCCCTAGATACTTCAAGTGCGTTTTATTACCTAAGATCTTATTAACAATTACAGAATTATCTATTTATTGAGTTTATACTTTGTAGGGACTGCTGCTCTTTGTGGATTCTGGAAATTTGGTAGGTCTGTTGAATCATCTGCTGAACATATCCTTTCATTGGAAGGGAGTCGGATACAGAGAGAGTTGGCAAACATGTACATTCTTTTTTACTTTTGTCTCATTTACTATAATGGGAATATAAAATCCAATAATTTTAAGACTACTAATGCTGAATATATTCTAGCTTTCGTTTTTGTGTAATTTTTGTTTCTCTGACTTGTGTCGTTAGAATGTTGAACAAGTACCAAAATAATCCTTGGGTGTTGCAACGTCTCTCTAAGCATTTCTATTCCGAAGAAGTGTTTGACGACTCATCACTTGACCGCCCAAAACTTAGGTGGCGTTTCCGTAATTCTTTTGGGAATCATCATCAGAATTCAACTTCCCACAGTGAAGAAACTGAGTCAGAGTCGCCCAAAAGTGATGTCAAGAAGAAGGAAATGAGTACTACTAATACTACGACAGAGCCCAAGCCAGTCTATGTGAGTGAATCTACTATACTTGTCTAATATTTAATAAAATTTGATTTTCTTTTTTTGTTATTTACCGATAGTTATTTTGTGGAATCTCGTTGTTTCTTCTTGATTTTTAGGTGAATAATGTGAGCGATGTTATGGAAAATCCATTTGATCTCATTTTTGGGTTTCCTGAAACTTTGGAAAATGTTCCTCAACCTGATACTCCGAGTTCACCATCCAGGAGAGAGAAAAGGAGAGAGAAACGCAGGCATAGGAGGCATCGGAGGCACCATCAAGAGGAGGAGGAATCTGACATTTGAGCTTGTGAAGTCTCTGTCTATGATCATCTTTTTTATTCTTCACGAAGGTTCCGATGGAGAAATTGTTATGGATGGTCATCATATTCCTTTTCCACATGTATTTTTCTTGTTATGTTTGTTAATGAATATTTTTTACTTTAAAACCGATATAGACCCTGGAGCATATTTCCGTAGAATTGTACTTGTACTATACCTAAAAGGTATATTTTGGAAAGCCGGTTAAATAAGTCAATTCCATCTATAATTTTCATTTGTGCGTAAATTCTTGGTAGATCTTATTGGTCACTCACCTTGAAGCACAACATACTCACAAAAAAGTTGGTTTTCGATCACTAAACATAAACATAGTCCAAAACTCTGACTCAGTCATATTGATAAATTTACAAACAATTGAAATTCATTATACATTCACTAAGAAAGTGTTCTCTAATACAACCGCGGTACAAAATTGTGATATCAAACACTAGAGTTTCTCTCAATCAACAGCCAAAAACAGTTCCATTAATGCTCAATATCTATACCAAAGTGTTCCTTAAGAATCTCTTTAGGAACTCTACCAAATCCCTTGGCCACTTCTTCCATGTCCTTAAGTTTGAGGACTTCCTGTTTTATCTGATCAATTCTTATCATGACGGCATCAAGCAACGAATCCTTATCCTTCGATGGCATATTCCTCGAGAGGTCACATTTCTCTTTATCAAGCCGTTGATAAAGATTTAAAATATGGTTCTTCTGAGCTGTAAGCGTTTCCTCAGCAAGTCTGTATTCAATCTCTTGTGACTTCTTTAATGCATCAAGAACGTGTTGGATTTCATCCTCGAGTCTTAGTGATTCAACTCGATGGTCAAATTTTGAAGATAATGTTTGAGGTGAACCCATTTGACAATCTTGTGACTCGTTTTTTGGGAATCCTGAAGAACCGTTTGTATCTGGGAATAACCCTACTATTTAACGTTGGTCCATAATCGCAGTAATAACAGTAAAATGAAAGAAAACATTTGAGAAACTAACACTACATCGTTTGGTTTTAGGATTTTAGGGAGGAAAAGAAAAGAAAATGACGATGGAAAATAGTTGGTGTTTGGCTGGGAAAATAGAAAGGAAAATAAAAGAAACGAAAATTAAGACTAAATGATGAAGCAAATTATTTCTCCTTAAAGTGTAGATAGAACGATTTACCCAAGAATAGCATAGGTTAAAGAGAAAAAGGTTAAAGGAAAAATATACCAGCGGTAGCTGCAGAGGCTTCTTCCTTCTCCCAAATGTCTTCAAGGTCATTTCCATTCTTAAGCTGATGTTAAATATCAGATCAGATCTTGTCAAGGTGGGGCGGTTTAAAAAATCCTACAAACAACAAAGAAAAACTTCTTCCACAAAAACAATATAGACTACCATTCTCTTCAGATATACCTTTGACATAGCCAACTCAATACTATGCAACAACTGCTTGGCACTTTCTTTCAATGACCCACGAAGAACACAAATACCAACTTTCAGAATCTTCTCAATCTCTTCCCTGGAAATATTTGGTTCACAATTTTCTAGAAGCTTTCGGAAATGTAGAACGAGATCAGTTCTTGAATCACAGCGACGGCAATAATACTCTGCATCCAGACCTATGCTTCCTCCAACAGTTCCAGCCATGTAAGCTCTTAAAGCACAGTCGATATGGCAACTGTGTCCACAAGCAAAGCCCTCAATATTTGCTTCACATTTAATGTAACTGTAGCCATCGTTAGCTTTATGACTAACAGTTCTACAACATAGAATACAACAACAATCTCTGCAGAAGTCAGGTTCACTGCAGCAAATGTCGCAGAACATGACCTCTGAAACAGAGTCCTCTGTTTCTGCCGCTGTTAAGCTGCTGCAAGATCCATTACCGGCCTTACAACGAACTCCACCAATCTCGACATTGGGTCCTGGATCTTCTGCCGTCTCACCAGGAGATCTGAACACATCTTTATCATTTACATTTGAAACAAACATTTGCAATCAATAACCGACTAACCAGAGTTGCAACTAGAACACAGAATGTTCCATAAATTAGTAATGATCTCTAATGCATTCTTTCAACAATAGGATAATTAGGTGGTTATAGAGTTATTTCCGAATGTAGATAGATTTTCATTTATTGAAGAAGATGAATTGAATGTGTAACAAACTTAAAATTTCAAATCATCATGGAGTTCCTAAGTGTTCCAGAAGATAATAGATTGAGTCTAATGACAATGCTCTATATTGCAGTGAGATCCCAAGTTTCTAGCAACTGGAAACATTGACGTCATAAGAAAATGTATGTTTTCAAACCATCAAGTCAAATAAGTCTGCATAAGCAAGGGCAAGTTACTTGTCTGACCTTATGAAAATACATAAAATTTAACACATTATGGGCAACTAACATAGTCATATCCTCTGGAGAAACTGAGGCGAACATGGTACTTAAATTCAAGATTAGCAAGCAGGATTTTTACTTCAACGATCTGAAAACTACAAACATACAAGCATATAGTAATAACTAGTACACATTCACAACAGAGAAGCGACAGTGAGTTCAAATAGATTAATCAATTTAATATTATAATAAGCGCTTAAGTTAAACCATGCATCCAACATGAAAGAGCCTTCAAAGTTTAAACTATACCACACCTTTGTTAAAGGATTTTGAAGGGATCTTCCAACTGAATGAGGCAAAAAAAGCAGTAACATCTTTATCTGGGAATTTTGCTTGGACATACTGTCGAACAGAGAGCCTGCTTGCAAAACCTCTTGGAGTTCCAGCCTTATGGAGACTTCTTGGCGGATACAGGTATCTATCCACAAAATACCCAGAAAGAGAAATTCTTCTCCCAACTTTCCAGCCCCACTTATCACCTGGATTTGGCCAATCTTCAGGTGCATATGGATGGCCTTCACCCGAATCATTGACAGAGACGGGATAGAGGTCAATGTCCATAGGTTCCTTCTGTACCTTACGAGTCATTTAGCCTCTAATGTGTATGAATTGTCACAAGCCTACCCTGTTAAAAAGCATATATAAATCAAATAGTGCAAATTTCAATAAAGATATTCTCAATTCTGTTGAATTGAAAAAAAGAAAAAAACAAGAAACAGACTTTACAAAATTATAGCCTCGGAATGCTTTCAAGAACACATATGCATCATAAAACACATCCGATGAATACCCATTTCAACCAAACCAGGATACTGATAAAAGCTAGATTAAAACGCACATTTTGTTAACAAATTTTCAATCAAACCAAGAACTCCTTCAAGATTCAAATTGAACAACTAATACAGACTAAATAAAACAATTCAATTTAGCAAGTAAATGTGTTTCGAATGGGTGTAAACTTACAATTCCAAAAACCCTAGGACAGAGGAAAAGGGAATATTTTGCATTTGGAGCAGAAATGCTTAAATAAAGGGAAGTACTAACTATTAAAATTTAAACAGCATCACCGAACTTGAAATGACTATAATACCCCTGATTTTGCTTTCCATTGGCGCGTGGCTTTGTCTGACCTGATTTTGCTTTCTTTCTTTCTTTTTTTTTTTTTTTTTTTAAGAAAAAAATTACTATTGTTAATATCTCATTTTAGTAGATAATCAACTTTGATCCTTGAAATTCATTTTTTTTTGGTTGAGCACTCCAACTTTTATGGAAAATCATTATTAATTTTATTAACTTCTATATTAAAATAGTGTTATTACTAATTTAAAATTAAAATCATGTTTGCTTTATCACAATCTACAAAATTTATCCATCAACATATTGAATTTATATAAAAAAGTTCAATTTTATTTAATATCTTTGAAAACTAACTCAATTTCATTATTTCGTAGTTTCACAATACATATACCATAACAAATAATTGAATATGTATTAAATTTATAAATTCTATATGAAAAAATAATTGAGAAAATAATGTTTTACCTCACTACTATTACGTTATTTACAGTTTGTCTTTTAATCTATTTTTTAATCTCAAATTACTTCCTAATGTTTAGGTATAATAATATCACTATACTCATGAGTAGTACTGGTTGTGCAGCTTATTTAATTCAATAATATCATGTAGAATTTACCTTTGACTCTGCATTAAATTTTTACTTCTCTATTTATCATTTTCAAATAACTTTCGATTTAATCATCAAAATATTACAAGAAAAGAACAACATAATCACCAATAAAATCATCAAATCAAATAAATACAGAGAGATAATCAACTAATTAAGAAATGTGAAAGGAAACAATAGTGGATTTGATATACGGAATAAAACAATACAATTAGACAGGAGTTAGTGTAGACTAGCTGAAAGACGCAGCTAAATTTAAATGATAATTACACCACTCTCTTGAGATTTGCTTAAAATTTTGAAAAATTATTGAAATCTTGAAATCTTACAAATACTCTCCTTAAACACAAAAATATATACATAATATTCCTGAAAAACCTTACAAATACCCCCTCACGAGAGATAAGTGTAATATTACAAGATTCTGATGGTGAAATTATAGAAGACGCGGACCTCAGAAATTTTTTGTACTTAAACCCAGTTTAAAACTAGTTTAATCGAACTAATTAAGTTCAGACTAAAAAAACCCTAATTAGTATTATTTTACAGAAACAATATTTCCCTGCAAAAATTCGTCGCGTATCATCATCAATTGTTCCGCCATCTGCGTATAAAAATAAAAATATAAGTATATGCAAATTAAATTTCTAGGCCCAAAGACTAAAATTGCAATCGTCCCGTAACTTTAACCTTCTCGGATTTCAGTCTCGATGTAATTTTTTTAAGGGCATTTTCGTGTTTTTGGACAGTCACGTGTTTGGCATGTGTGAGAAACTAGACGAAATATTGACCCTAAAATTGAAGGGAGATGATAAAGTGTAAGTTTTGTGTAATACAGATGGTAAAGTGTACGAAAAATTAGTTTAGATGATGAACTCAAAAACCGTTGATAGTTCGGAGGAGAAAAAATCAATATCCCTTTAATTTTTGTGGTACTAATTAACTATATCTTAATTACTTTATCAGTAATTAATTGAATCCTAATCCCTAATTAAAACCTTCCTAAAGAAACTCAACATCCTAATTTAATTCAACTTCGATATTAATAAACCTCTCGAGTCTATATATACCGTATACGGCTTTACTGTCACTCACTTTCTAGTTCTTGAAATACATTCGATTCTGTTGCTACGATATCAATATGGATGGTTTCATGATTTTTCCGCCACCAATCATCACTAGTCTTCCCGCACCGCCACTTCTCCACCTCCCTCCCCCACCACCTTCCTACTCCGTCCCTTTCTCCGGCAAAACCCTTCGCGTCACAGTCGCCAAGAAAGCCGCCCACGTCCATCAATGGATCTCCACAATCCGCCGCCTCCACCGCCACTCTCCCCACAAACTGATTGTCGGCCTTGACACGGAGTGGCTTCCCAACACGGCCCCCGGCGACGATCACCCTATCGCCATCCTCCAGCTCAGCGTCGGCCTCAACTGCCTAATTTTCCAGCTCCTCCACGCCGACTTCATACCGTCATCTCTCCACGTCTTTCTGGCGGATCCACGGCATATTTTTTGTGGGGTTGGTGTTGAGGATGACGTCAAGAAATTGTACGATCATCACGGGTTGCGTGTCGGGTCGGTATCGGATCTTAATGAGCTTGTGAGATTGGGCAGTGGTGAGGATGCGGGTACGTATAGATATATTGGATTGAAGAAGATGGCTATGAATATACTGGGAAAGGAGATGAAGAAACCATTTCATGTGACTATGAGCAAGTGGGATAATGTCGATCTTGATTTTGATCAGGTGGAGTATGCCGCCATTGATGCATTTGTGTCGTTTGAGCTTGCTTACGTGATGTATGCTTATATTTTTTCTTGAAAAAGATTGGTTTTTTGCTGAACTTGTAAAGAATTTTTGTGTAGGAGGATTAATTATGAATGTGTTTTTTATTTTATCGGCACTGGTAATTGTTTACTCAGATTTGTAAATGCATTTATTTGATTGATTAATTGTGATTCTTTGTACAATCTTATCATTTAATAACGGGTAAATTGCAAATTTTATCATGTAAGGTTACAGTCCACTCGTCTATCAATTTTTTTAATTTTTCCAGTAATTTCCAATTTTTTACAATTTCCCTCGATCCTATTATTGCCTGAATCCCCAATTGTTGCCAGAATCTCACTAGAAAAACCACCAACTGCGTCACCGAGACATTAATCACAATAATGAGATTTTCCTCATTGTCCAAATCAAGATTCTTGGACCGAAAATGGTGAAAGATAGATGATTTGAGAAGTTATCTTCTTCAATTGATGCAAGAATCTTCATCTAGACAATGACAAGATAAAGAATCTACCGGTAAAGTATGTGTTTTTTCTGGTCATGAGATTCTTATGAACATAGGACGAAAAGTGCAAAAATTTGAAAGTTAAAAGGACAAAATTAGAAAAATGATAAACGATGGATGAGACTAAAAACTCAAAACGTCAAAGTTACGGGCGATTGCAATTTTGCCTAAAATAGTTATCTTTTTTTTTTTTTTACCTAAAACTCATTTATATGGGTCTAGTCGGGTTGTTCCACTAAGGTGCAAAACTAGCGGTTGTGTTCCCAGGCACCCAACCCTGAAATCTCTAATTAAACGTCGAACCACCCAACTCTAAAATCTCTAATTAAACGTCGAACCACTCAGCTACGTATGTCACTTTAAATAATTATCTACATTAATATAGAGAAAAAAAAATTTACCTCTCGTCTTTTCACGATTTTTTGGAATTGCCTCCTCACCTTTTTTTCTTGATTTTTTACCTCCTCACTTTCACGAATTTTTCAAATTGCCTCCTCATGCCAAATTCCGGTGGAATATTCCTGGAATATGTTTTCTCCTGCATCTCACGTGTTTTCTTAGGGATAAATCCATCTTTTTATATGCGACCCAACCCACTAAACTCACCCGACCCTACCCTACCCATACCAAATTACAATGTTTTAACTTATTTTTGTCAGAAAAAATTGAAAACATTTAACGGAAAAGAAATTGGGGCCATTAGGGTTTATGATACGCATTTTCAAAATCTCTCCCAAAATCAACACTATTTTTCAATGTTTGGTAATGGCAATCACTCGAGTTCTCGAAATTGCCAATGGCCTAGAGCACAACACCTAAAAACTCGGTATCCATTGCTAGAATTTCTACATATTCTCGGAATATTCCACCGGAATTTGGCCTAAGGAGACAATTTGAAAAATTCGTGAAGGTGAGGAGGTAAAAAAAAATTTTTAAAAAAAAGGTGAGGAGGTAATTCCAAAAAATCGTGAAAGGATAGGAGGTCATTTTTTTTTCCATTAATATATAACGAGAATATAATATATATATATAATGAGAAATTTGACCAAAAAATATAAAAATGAGAATATAGAGAAGATACCTCCTCAATGCTGCCATCTTCAATCTCTGTGTTGAAAGTAAGCAATAGTCTCTCATGAAGCAAATTCTCTAAATCTTCTTCTTGAATCAGTGCTGGTAAGAGATAGATAAATCCAACTTTAAATTAATATTAACAAAATATTTATAATGTAATAAATATAATCCAATGTTATCTTGACATTTCATTAATGATGAACTTGGGTATAGATATTTGGAAAAATTACAAAATTATGTTGGTAAAAATTGGTAAATGGATTTTTTTCACATTTGAAATTTTAGGTGGCAATTTCATCCAATCATAATTCATAAAGATGACTTGCATAAGCCACATGCATTTATGGTGGTTTTGAACGTTTTGTCATAGTATTGCCACAAAAATAACAGTTACGTACTGGGTAAAATTACAACTTATAATATAGGGATAATTACACATTTTTAAACTTTGTTTAAAAATCCGAAAAATCATTAAAACCGTATAAAACTTTACAAATACTTCCTGTTAAATTGAAACCTAATATATATCTCCAAGAAATAAAAAAATGTATACATACATGATACCCCTGAAAAACCTTACAGATATCCCCTTCAGAGTGAGTAAGTGTAAGGTTGCAAAGTTTCAGTGATGAAATTACAAACGGCGCATAGGTTTTGTAAAATTGACCCCAAAATATATATAACAACCCAAAAAGAGTTCATTTATCAATTCCTACAATTCTAGTTTTGTAATTTTCCAAGGATATTTATCTTGTAACTTCAAAATTTTAAAATGCTTTAATTTTTATATATGACCTAGATTTAGCTCTTAATTATGTGGTGGACTTCAATTAATGGAATTAATTACCTTTAGAATGAAAGACCCAAGAGAGTATATCAGATGTAAGTTGGTGAGATTTCTTTATGGTATCAGGTCCACCCCACTTATTCTGGACAGCCATTTGAAGGGCACACCACTTAGACAACACCTTTGAAATCCTTTCTTGCATTGCCAATGGTGGCGCCACCGGTGGTGGTGGCGGCGCCGCCGCCGGTGCTGCCACTCCAACTGATCTTCCCTTCATGGATTCCATATATATTTACAGTCTCTCTCCCTCTCTCTCTGAGACACTTTCTTGCTTGAAGAAGGTAAAATCAAAGCAGAGAGATGAGAAAAAATGTCAAAATGATGAAGTTTCTTGTGGTGGAATAAGTGGAATAGTACCATAGTGTTATCTACCAAAATGGGGAATTAAGGCGCGAAAAGTTGGGATCAAGAAGAGAAAATGTGGGACTCTTCAAGGGTCCAAAACTACACTAAAATTACATTTAAAATTAAAATTATCTACATGTAACACTTGTTTTACACATGAGAATAGAATTAAAACTGAATTTAATAGCAATTATCATCCAGAATGCATAATTGATTCAGGCCCAAAAAAACATTTTAGCATCCATGATCAAATAAAAAAATTATATGGAATAATTAAATTTACACCTCCTCAAGTTAGGAAAAAATACAGCAAGATCCCCTATCCTATTAAAAATTACAGAAACACCCTTCGACTATGGCTTTGTCTATACTTAGGTCCTGCCGCTAGTTATTTTCTTGTTTCCAAGTAGATGCTAATATTTTATTAATTGGACAATAATTAATCACTTCGCTCATTTCATATATAGCAAACACTATAACAAAATTACTATAGTTAATTTAGTCATTGTACAACGACCCGTTACATTTTTTAGGTTTCCGTTAGAGTAAGATGATCTATCTGTAATTTTTAATAGTATGGGATCTTGCTGTATTTAACCCTAAGTCGAGGGTGTAAGTATAATTATTCAAATTATAATTATCTTACTAATTACAACTTTTGTATTACTGAACAGCGCAAGAAGAGGAAAATCTAAAGTAAAAAATATATATTTTTTAACGACTTACAATCATATCAATCGGCTCATTTGGGCCTAGGATTAGATATTGGGCTTCACCCGCTCCAAGCCCACCTAGCAGCCTATGTACGCGCTAGACTGTCAACGGGTCGAATTCGAATGGGAGCTTGAGAAAAGTGAATCCCAATAAAAAATCCAACAACTGGATCCGGATCGAGACCAGCTTATATGATCAACTTCTCAATAAATGTTGGACGTGGTGTCATTTAATTTCTTATTTCCTTGTTTTTTATTTACCAAGAAAACATAGAACGGAAATAAGTAAAAACTTTGGACGAACTATACACACTACACCGCACCTTGAAGGTTTGTAATAATTAAAAAATATCCCCTTATTTTCAAGAATTACAAAAAACCCCCTAAGATTCCAAAAAATTACGAATTACAGTGTGTTTTTTTGTAAGATTTTATATAAAGTGCAGGGGTATTTATAAGATTTTTGTAACTGTTCGAAATTTCAGGAAATTTTCTATAATTTTTTAAAACATATTGGATATTTTGTAATTATAAAAAGCTTAGGATTACTGTGTATATGCAATTCGCTCTAAAAACTTCAATAGATATAAAACCTATGATGCACCAATATTTCTAAAAATTCTACTGTGCCGTGTCGGAAACTTTTCTAGTATAAAATGTCAAAAAAATCCGTATCGTGTCTGTGTCGCTGTGTCCGTATATATCCGTGTCCGTGTTTCATAGTATAAAACTAACCAACTCCAAAGAAAAAGTCGCAAAAAAAAAAAAGAGAGAGAGATAAGCTAGTCAAAGAACAACTATACTTGGGACAAGCTGTAGTACTGTACATAGATACGACCGATCAATGATCATCGGATCGGATCAGATGTATGAAAATCTATGCAATGATGATTAAAGATCATATTGTGTACGTATGTGTTTGTGTATTTTCCATTAATTGCATAAGCTGCCACAGTAAAGTTGCAGTTTGCATTTAAGGCCCTAAATGGATGCAAGTTGATTTATGATAGCTAGCATGCAACAGCACATGATCATGCATAATCATGTGTCCTGCCCTATTTACCTACATAGGTTGTACTAAACCTAGCTAATTCGTTTGATTGATCAGACATATATGAAATCTTGCTGTCCATCGTCTTCATGCATCTTTCCATTTTGTTCCTTTGTGATCAAACGTGTCAATTTCATATAATTCATCTCTCCGAATTGTATCAATCATATATATCATCAAAATTGAAAAATGATACTACATTTTACCCAGATAATTCTTGGATCCTCTGGGTAATTTCATGAAGCATCAACCATTATATATATATATATATGGCATGCATGATTATATTTACACCCTCGACTTAAAAATACACCAAAATCCCTTCTACTATTGGAAATTACAGAGAGCTCCCTTGACTATGGTTCTGTCTAATATTTAGATCATTCCGTTAGTCATTTTCTTATTTTCAAGTGTAGATGCTAACATTTTATTAACTGGACAACAACTTAATTACTTCGCTCATTTTATGTATAGCAAACACTATAATAAAAATGTTATGAGTAATTTAGTCATTTTACAACTTTTCGTTAAGTTTTTTTAGGTTTCTGTTAGGGTTAGAGGATCTATCTGTAATTTTCAATAGTTGAGGGGTGTCTCACTATATTTATCTCTAAGTTGAGAAGTGTAAGTGTAATTATTTTTATATATATTTTTACGTATTTAATAATGCTCGATCGGACAAAATGCTATAGTATTCGAATATTCAATTCAAAACATACAGATTAGATTGTCACATTTTGTTATGTGAATTTTTTTTCTGAACAAAACCACCATCTCAATATATATTATGCTTTTTCCACATTAATGCAGTCTAGCTATATGGTACTTTTGTGAAGAAAATTTACTTCTCATTAAGTTTCACCATATCGTGTTACTATAATTATCAATAGTGATAACGTAAATATTTTCTTGTCACTATTATATATGTATTATGATAATCAATTTTGTGATAAAATCATGTCTGTGTAAGTATATTGGTAATAACTTTCACACTATTACAAAATATTTTATTACTTGCTTTTTTCTTCTAGTAGTGTCTCCAAATTCTACTTCGAACTTTAATTTGTGTATATCTTTTAATTTATAAAATGTTCAAAACTGATCATTTTATGTTTTGGAAAAAGCAGATTTACAAGGGATATAGCAATTTAGTCTCAAATTGCTGCTATAGCCAGAAGCGGTACTATGTGCAGCTGTGGGGGCCACTGCCCCCCGCCCCCATTTTAAAAAAAATAATATTTCATATGTAATTATTATTTATACATAAAAAAGTTTTATTCCCATGAAAAACAAGCTTTTATCCTTTCAAGATTTTTTTTTAAATCTTTCGCCTCTTCAAGAAATTTTTTTTCTAGTACCGTCCCTGGCTATAGCTAGAGACTCGCGTGTGGAATTGATATTAAGTTTTAGTGGAGTTTCTAAGAAATGTTATAAGACTCAAAAATATTCTATTTCGTATCGTATCATATTAAATATCGTATTGGATAACCATGTGATAAATATTAAAAAAATAATTCATGTAATCATGTTCATGTTCATGTCGTATTTTATCTGTATCGGTCTATTATAGCCCACAAACACAACTTAGAATAAAATAATAAGTCGATTTATAATTAATGTGTCTATATAAAGTTTTTTAACATTTCCCTAGCTGCAAGCTATATAATAGCACGGTCAACTATAAATATTCATGCAAACGTTTTCTCTCACAATCACCTTTTCTAATTTCTATCTCAGGAAAATAGAAAAAAAGAGAAATTACAAAAGATGCCCAACAACAATATCCTCTTGAAGAGCTTCAACCTCTTCTTCTCCAAATTCCAGTGCCTTCCCACCATCACCTTTTCTCCTCCGACCACCATTGATGACGACGAACAGCCTCAGAAATTTTCTCCGACGACCACCATTGCTGAACCTGCAGTACTATTCAACAATTTCAACTCTTTACACGACGCAAACTCCAACAGCAGTTCAGCCACCCAATTATCCGCCGCCAACGACTTCTCCTCCTCATTCCACAGCTTTGAGAGTGGCGGCGCAGAGTCCCTTCCGGATTTTACCTCCGCCGTCGCCTCCCACCGCTTTTTCTTCTCCTCCCCCGGCAGTTCAAACTCCATCTTTGAGCTGCCACTGCCAGTTCCCAAAGCGCCGCCGCAGATGAAGGAATATTCCGGCGGAGTAGCGGTCCTGAGATATTCGGAGGACCCATATGGAGACTTTCGTGAATCTATGATGGAGATGATCGAGGCGCGTGGATTGACGGAGCTGCAGGTTGAGGTCGATTGGGAGTTCTTGCATGAGCTTCTCTTCTGTTATCTAACCCTAAACCCTAAGCACGCCCATAATTTTATTATTAGCGCTTTTGTTGACGTCATCATCTCTCTCTTATTGCCACCAGATAATGACACGCGTCCGAAACTCTAGTCCAATAACATCATGCCGTGTCATCACTATATATATATTTTGGAATTTTTTAAGATTTAGTTAATCTCATGTAAATTTCTTGCAAGAATTTTGTATCGTTATTTAAAAGGAGAAATTACATAGGAGTATCCATAAAGTATCATATTTACATATAGGTCCTTTTATTTAATTTTTACATCCTAGTCATTTAACCAGTCAACTGTTAGTCAGTTCAATTTGTATTTTGTTACCATTGTATTCGTCTTATTGATACGATGAATTTGCACTTTAAATTTGTCTGATTTGGTGAAGAAACAAGAAAGTTAGAAACTTAAGAAAATTTTCTTCAATTGTATGTATAGTCAAAAAATTTCGTTTCTTCACCGAATCAGAAAAATTTATATTTCAAATTCAATGTCTCGATAAAACGAACACAACGATAACAAAAAATAAATTGAGCTGACTAATGGTCGACCGGTCAAAGAAATATGATGTAAAACACGAAACAAGAGGAAATATAAATATGGTAATATATGGGGACCCCTAACTAATTCGCCCTTACTTAAATGTTGAAAGTTCGTTTGATAACAAGATTGTATTTCTATGTAAGCGTGGGGATTCAATGTATCGTTATATGTGATATTCCTATTGTTTTGATGTGTAAATTTATAAATGTTTAATTTTGTTAGTTGAAGTGCGATAAATGTTAAATAAAACATATTTAATTTCTTGGAGCTAGAATTAAATGTGAATGTTCTATTGTAATTATATCAAGAGGGCAATTATGAGACTGATTAATGTTAATTAATTGGTTATTTGTTTTATCCTAAGTTATAATATTTGGAATCTAATCACTTTTTAATTAGTATCATAAAGTTTTGGTGTTTTGTGTGCACACATAATCGCGGAGGAGTTGTCTCTAAAGGGTTTTGCAGGGCTGGAATTCAGGCGGCTTTGCTTATGGATTATGATTTAATTATGATGTATGAGATATGGATATGGACACGGATATACATGGTGATACGAACACGAAATGATACGGATAAAACATATGAATTTTTTTCAATAATTTAGACTAGAGAATTGTCCGAACACGGTTTTGAAAAAAAAAATAGAAAACTAAACGATGATAGTAAGATGTCATTATTTATAAATTGTCGTTTTATAGTTATTAAGCAATTAATTTAATTTAGTTATTCATATATATAATTCCCCAAATATTTATAATTTAAAGTATATATATAAAGGATTAATTAATTACTGATCGGAATTAACTGTTAGATTTTTTAGATAATCTAATATCTAATTTCAAGCCTTCTCCTATTTGATCTTAGGCGTGACATGTACAGTAATCCTCTCTCTAATTTTAAGTTATTTCTCGATGAATGAGCTTTGTAGCTCGACAAAGATAATGCTACATTGGGCTTTGCTTTCTTAAAACTTAATTCCAATTATTAAAAGTAGTGATGTCGATAAATTCTTAATAAACAAAAGGGATAATTATATTCACACCCCCTCGACTTAGGAGTAAATATAGTAAGACTCCCTCAACTATTAAAAATTATAGATAGATTTTCTTATTCTTAACGGAAATCTAAAAAACTTAGCAGAAAATTATAAAATGACTAAATTATTCATAATATTTTTGTTATAGTATTTACTATACATGAAATGAACGAGGTGATTAAGTTGTTGTCCAGTTAATAAAACATTAGCATCTACTTGAAAACAAGAAAATAACTAACGACATGCCATAAGTGTTAGACAGAGCCCTAGTCGAGAGGGTGTCACTGTAATTTCTAATAATATAAGGGATCTTGCTGTATTTTCTCCTAAGTTAAGGAGTGTAAATGTAATTACCTAAACAAGATCTAAAATCGAATTAAACTGTTCGTGTGCATCATTATAGAGGAATCTAATACCCAAAATCGTGCTGTCTGCACATGCCGATTTCTGTTTGGCCATTTTGTTTGTGTATTCTTGCAAATTTTGTTTGTACGTCAAATGTTAATTAATAAGTCCTTTCATAGTAATGTGATAATGATGTGGACAATTGTATTAGGTGAAATCTTGTTGGAATTTTGGAATCTTATTTCACTACAAAACCAATGTGATTCCAAAGAAGTTTTAATTTGTAGATATATCATCGATCATGTATGTTAAATGATATTATATTTCTTTTGAAATTAAAAACAATTTATGTTTCTTTTTTAGTGCTTTAGCTATATATACTAACAACTACACCAAAACAAGGTTGATTTCGTCACTTTATCTAAATAAATTGAACTTTTCATTTCAAATAGGATATATAGACTAGAGTGGGTACTGTTTGGCTTGGATTTTGAAACTTTTCTTATTTGCAACCGATATGTATACTATCCCCATCCACTTTCACCATTCACACCCAAAATTTCAACAAATTGCACTCGAGCCCCAGAACTCTACCACTATCGGAAAATGATGGCGGAACTGGCCATGGAAATCAAGAAAGCTATGAAAAGAAAAGGATGATAAAATAATTAATTAAGCTTGTTAAGAGGGTTGGCTATGGAAATAAGAAAAATTGAGTTCCATGCTTTTAATAAAGTTTTGGGGACTACAGCACTCTCGTCTTGGGAGTCATTGCAGGACCCAGTGTCGTTTTGCCCACTTTAAAACGCCTTTTGTTTTTCTTGATAAAAGGAATGATTTCTGATAAGTTTGGGAATAACTATTGATTATGCAATCCCTTTGAGTACTACGATGATGTTTGTAGAAATATTGTGTTCAGAAAGTGAAAATTTGTAGAAAACTAGAGGCCCTAAAACAGGTTTATACAAGAAATCATTCGTCCCATAAACATGATAAATCATGATCGACCAAGTATAAAACCAAACAAGGTCACACCACAAGAATCGACCAGCCTCAAAATCCAGTCAGTGCAATGAAATCAAGTGTTACACCATAACACAAATAAAGCATCATATAAGTCTTAACATCACAAAAGATCTACTTTAATCAAATAGATAATCCCAAAAAGAAGAGAAAAAAAAAAAACAACAAATTCCACATCCTATTAATTAGAACCAGCAGGTCCCACAAGAACTCCCTGAGCATTGCCTTCTTTCTTACCGCCTTCATCGTTCATTTCGTCGCCCTTTTTAATTCTGATTTTGTATTTAGCCTCAAATGCAGCTAAATCCTTCTTCTTCTTCTCTAAGGCTTCAGCGAGCCTAGCAATTACCTCTTCGAGACCTTCTTTATTTCTCTGGACAGCTGGCAAAACCTCTCTGATAGTTCTCTCAACAAGAACCCCTCCAATCATACGGTAGCATCTCCTTGATGGATCGAGTGGTTGTATGGCATTGATCACAAGTGAATGTTCGCTTGCCTCCATTTCTAGTTCGGTTATTTTGGAGTAAATCTGGTTGATGTCTGTCCTCATGTTAGCATATATGTTGGCAACAGCTTGCTCGTTCACGGGTTCCTTGTTGTCACCTTCGACTTGGGCCATAATATTAATCTGAGATATAAAGTGATATAAACATATTATGTCAAATACAATCAAGGGCCTTACATGTTAATCGTCTTGTAAGCACTTGTTTCCCTCTTCAAAACCTAACAAGAATTCTTGAAAAGGCCAAAATAATCTTAGTTCATTAGTAGAAAACTGTTCTATTACTATTTTCCAGAAAACACCAAATTTCGTCCCAAAAAAGTAGAAAAGTTTGAGTGGAATCTGTCAGATATTGAAGGAAGACAAAATGTACTTCCTTCTGTTGTCCAGAACAATCAATTCAATAACATAGTTCTCGGGATGCAGGCATTTCATTTACCAAAAGTTTTTCTTTTAAAAAAAAACAGTTCTTTCTATCAGCCATGGCAACATATTCATGGTCTCAATCAAATAAAATATATCTTAGCCATCCAAATGAAGAATTCAAACAAGCCAAGCATGACAGTTTGATTTTAGAAAAATATTGAATTCCAGCACTTACAAAATAATTGTTACGAAATTAATGAAACTAAGTAATTGAAAGAGAAAATAGAACAATCCAATCTCTCTAATTTTGTGATCTCCTTCCACGGAAGTATCAGCTGATTTCTGATTAGGTTCAGAATGGATTTGTTAGTACAGGTCTAAAGATATAGTTCCAACTACCAATTAAGAAATACAGCTCTTTCTCAGAGTGGAACTTCTGGGCACCGGATTTCCTCTGTTTCATAGAAATAACTCAATTGCTTATAGAAAATCAATTTTGAACATAAGTTTTTATTCATTCCTGAATACGCAAGATCCCTCTGTTGCTCAAATTCCTATTTTTCACTCGCACAAGTTCAAGGTTCAAATACACTCCTCAACAATATTCAAATTTTAACGAAGATCGTGACTTTTTCGTGACTTTTTCGTGACTTTTTCCCCTAGATTGAACTTGTGCGCAAACCCTAATTACCCCATAACAATTCCCTTCGATCATTCTGAGAAATCCCTGCATAATTAGCTAGAGTTCTAGTTTTCTAGGTTTCAAATGCACTATAATATCGATTCTGCTCGCACATATTTCAAAAGAATTACATTCAAAAATTCAAAATGCATAGATGAACTAATCCTTTCGAAGAGCAGAAATTTTAAAAAGGATTGATAACAAAATGAACAAATTAATAATAATACAACAGCAAAAGATTACCTTGAGTTAACAATCGAAGATTCCGTTAGCTTTCCCGAAGTACGGCGGCGGCGGCGAACTCGGCTGATTAGGAGGCGGAGTAAGACGGAGAAGGAAGAGACGAGAGAGAGTACAAGGATTGAGGGGGAAAGAGATGGGCCATTAACCTTAATAGTCCCTAAGATTTAATTTAATATTTTTCTTTTGGTAAAATTTCAATTTTTGTCCTGTAGTATATTGTATTTTGTAAGTTTGGTCCTTATATTTTATAAATAAGCAACTTTAGTCCTATAGTAATTATATCGTTGTAAGTTCGGTCCTGCCATCAAGTTTTGGATGGAAAAATCACGTGCCCTACATGTATATCATTAGGGTTGGGAATTTGGGCAAAATTAATCACGTTTTCCGCACGTGAGTCAAGTACATTGAAATGAGTATCATAGATAAGTTGATAAAAACTTACATATAAATCCACATTACAATGGCTGCAATACAGACCAATATATGGCTCTTTAATTCGTAGATTTAATTCAGAATTCTCTGGATTTTCACTATTCAGCCACGAAGTAGGCCGGGAAAAATAGATTTCGCTCTAACACACATTGGAGGATCGATCCACTAAAAAAAATCACAAACATTCGAAGCACAAGCTTCAAATCTAATCCTGAAATTTACCTTTATCCACAATGTCACGGTGCCACAAAAATAAGGTGCCTTGAGGAAGAAGTTGAATAAAAAGACATGGTAAATAGTAAGAATGAAAAAGATAGAGATTGAGAGTGAATAAGAATGGAGAGAATTGGGATATTTATTGGCCATTTTTTCCTCATTTTTCAGGTTTAGAGTCTCAATTTTTCTTTCAAAGCGAAAAACCAACAGATTTTTAGGAGTTAACAGTCAAGCTTCACGGCAGGACCAAATTTGCAGCAATATAATTACTACAGGACTAAAATTGTCTATTTTTAAAATATAAGGAATATTACCGGACCAAAATTGCAATTTCCCCTTTTCTTTTTTATTAGGCTTAATTATGATTTTTATCTACCTAAACTTTGATTTATTTTATTTTACTAGTAAAAGTATATAATATATCTTTTGGATAAATTGTATATCTATCCACTTTATTTAAGAGACTTGAAATGATAAAAAATAATATATGTGGAAATAAAAAGTTCATGATGATCAAGGAAACATTGACACGACAATACGGACATAATTTTTTTTTTCTACATTTTGCACTAGAGAAGTGTCTGACACGACATGGCGAAATATGATTTTTAAAAGTGTCTGTGCATCATAGATGATGATGGTATCAAAATCATACAATAATAGAGTTGTTTTTAACATTAATTCAATGACATCTGATATAGTACTATTTTTTATTAAAAAAATCCATATATAATATGATAAAAAATAAATATAAGAGTTTACAAATTGGAAGGTTTGGTTTGTCTAACAATTATTGTAATAATGTAACATCGATCTTTCACAATGCGAACATATCTTACTAAAATTTCGATCTTAAAATAAAATAAAGAAAGATGTATTTCTTTATATAAATTATCAGTTTAAAAAATCTAAAACAAATACTCTCTATTTTAAATATTTATTTACATATATCGAAATATAAAAATGTCCTAAATGCATTCATATATATTTGCAATACTATTTTTTTTAGTTATAGACCAGAGCATTCACCGTCAGACAAAAGTGACTAATCTCTTCGTTAAATTGGAGGCACCTTAAAGAGTGGGACAACTGACCAGAAATTTAAAGCAGTTCTATATCCAAAACCAGGATTTGAACCCTAACATAGCAATACCAAAAAAATTTAATGTAAGAAGTTAACTACATTTTGTGCTTGTTATTGTCTATTGATTTAACACTTTCACCAGTCTTCAGGTAATAAAATCTGAGCAACTTTTAAGTTGCTTTCTATAACTTTTTACATTTTTCAAAGAAGAAAAGTAAGAAACTTATCTGTGTTTTCTATGTATATTTCGACAGACATTAAACAACACAGCCCAGGAAGATTCGAAATGACAAGAAAAACACGCACAAAACAGATATAAATCCTCATAACTCTGATTCATAGAACAGAACATTCGAGCTACACATTCATTTCATCCGAAAGAAGCTGAAACAGTTGGGACAATTTAGTTCTGCAGTGGATTTCAAATGTTGATCAACTCTTGATGATGAAGAAAAAAGCGTTTACTGCTCAATAGTCATGTTCTCGGCCTCTCGTCTCACCGACTCAAAGAGCACAGACGAAAGGTAACGCTCTCCAAAGCTTGGGAAAATAACCTGCATATAAAAATTCAATAACACTTGGAAAGAGCAAAATCTTACAGATTATCAATTGAACGTCCGTCGTTTACTTTCTTGGAGGAGGAAGAAGTTGATGTTTCAGGTTATTACACTGGCTTCCCCTGTAACTATGTTTAATAACGCTGACTTCCCCTATTGGTTACAAAATTACAGATACAGCCTTTTGATTGTTTGAAATTTAATCAAAGACACCACCTTTTTTCAAGAAAGTAGGATAACATAATCCATATATGTGCAAACTATTTGAAAATTTTACTAAAATTTCAATTACAATCCACACAAAAGGGAGAAACTGTGAGGTGGAAATATGATAGAAAGGAGATCTGTAATTTCGAAATTGATGGGAATATTTGTGCGACTATATACGATCCCACATGTTCGTCTTTGCAAAATCCAAGAAAAATATCGCTGACCAAGTTCATTACATTATTTATCGATTACTCGTTAAAAGATGTTAATCAATTATCTTTTTCCTGTGAAAAGAAAGGGCTCCTACAGGGTTATGATATTACATTACCACATTTACTCCCTTCAAGAAAGTAAGGTTCTAAACTTTCGTTGTAAAGCTTCACTATTTCAAAACAATATTCACATTATATCAATCATTATGATAGAAAGATTAGACAGACTTACAACAATGAGCTTTCCAGCATTTTCTGGCCTTTTTGCAATCTTAATTGCAGCAGCTGCTGCTGCACCAGATGATATTCCTACCTGCAGCAACGAAGAAATATTAAAAAATATAGAAATTAAAATAAAGATATATATACATATATATATTATATATAATAACTTACCAAGAGACCCTCTTTCAGAGCAAGGAGCTTTGCCATCTCAATAGCCTCATCACTTGAAATCTTCAGAGAAACAATAAATGTTGTCACATTTAAAGGTTTTACTAGAATAATTAGCACTCAGCAATGCATTTAATATTCGAAACAAAGAGAATATGAAAGACGAAAGCTTGAGAATTTTACTTGAATCACTTCATCAATAAGATTAACCTCCAAAACACCAGGGATAAAACCAGCACCGATTCCTTGAATCTTATGTGGACCTTCAGAATTGTAAAATCAACATATAAATAAAAGTCGATAAACATAAAACCATTTATTTTGGTTAAAAGTAGCACCAGTTGTGTGTGTATTCAATGAACTCACCTGGCTTTCCACCAGAAAGAACCGGACTTTCCACCGGCTCCACACCATAGAGCTAAAAAGCACCAATTAGGACAACAAAACATAAAAATATCATAAGATAGAAACGAAAACAACCAATACAAAATAAGGACAAGCAGAAAACTTCACTATTAAAAATTATGCTCTGTACTATAAAATGCCTGCAAACCAACCTTTACATCAGATTTCTGTTCTTTAAGATACTTTCCAGCACCAGTTATTGTTCCTCCAGTACCAATCCCAGAAACAAACGCATCAATTTTTCCATCTGTTCCTTTCCAGATTTCAGGTCCCGTTGTTTCATAATGTATCTATAAGAAAATCACAAAATTATTTAATTAAGTTTTCCATGAACCAAGAATTCAATTGGAACAGGGACGCAAAGGACAATATTTATATATCAATAAAGTTAATTTTTAGGGGAGAAAATATTTAACTTTGAGATAAACCAACTATAAAAAAAGTGATTTTCCATTTTAAGCATTAAAAAGGCAGAAATGAAATTGTTTTGGTTGCTACTTCTGCTTAAAATAAGCTAGAAGCACGTCTTTAAGACTCCAATCTACATATATACCGTGAGTTTGGCTTGTTGGTTTTTAAATAATGGGCAGCGGAGCACTTGGGAATGGTCGTGGCGGGTACATGTTAACATCTGGAGTTTGATTTGGATTCGGCTTTGGTATGTTTGCAGGGTTCCGCAGAGATGGAGGGTCACTTGGAAACACTTTGATGGTCGGCATGGTCGCGAGAAGACTTATAGGTTTTTTAGATTTGGGATCATATGTGGCCTTAATCAGGATCGTAGCTTTGGTTATGACTCTTGTAATTTTTGGTCTAGGCTTCATAATTTAGAGACTAGCAATTATTTTGTTACTTGTAAGCCTAGCTGTAGGGCTCGTTTTCGTTTTAGATTGGATTTAGCCATGTTCGTGGCTTCTCATTTTTTTGTTTGGATGATTTGTATTGTTTATTTTTATAATATGAGGTGGAGACCTCGGTAAAAACTCCACGGCACCTGCAGGTTCTATAAAAAAAAAAAGCTAGAAGCACCTCTGGAGGTGCTTTTTTAAACTTCTATGTCCCTTTTCTATAATCTAAAAGTGTTTTTCATACTTCATCCATCAAACATTACCAACTTTTACTACTCTAACTATTAACAACTTTAGCTTCTCCAAAGGCAGAATTTTCGCAAACACCTTCTAATTTAATATAAGATTCATCACCTTTGGGTTGGCAGGATTTTCAAATTGTTGAAGGATGTAAGAATTAGGCGTCTTATCACGAATCTCTTCTGCTTTCTGAACAGCGCCTTTCATTCCCTTAGCAGGATCCGTGAGGACCAACTCGGCCCCAAAAGCACGAAGAATAATTCTACGCTCAAGACTCATAGAAGCAGGCATTGTAATTATAAGCTTGTAGCCTTTAGCAGCAGCCATGAATGCCAAGCCTATACCCGTGTTGCCACTTGTAGGTTCAATCAACACGCTCTTCCAAAAACAAAAAAATGAAAAATATCAAGATTCTTTATGCGCGTCGGATAAATAGTTAAACTTTTATAATTTTGACAATTATTGCAGCCTAATTTGATTTAAAAAATAGTAAAAAAGTTATAGTATGGTAATCTTACCTCTCCTGGTTTGATGAGGCCTTGTGCCTCAGCATCCGCAATCATACTATAGCCAATTCTGCATAATGCAAAACATAATTGAAGATAATAAAACAAAAATAACATCAACTGAAGCCATCCCGTATCAACAATTAAAGAAATACCTATCCTTGACACTAGAGCATGGCTCCATGGATTCAAGCTTGGCGGCAACGCGCCCAACACAGCCATCAACAACAGTGTTCAAGTATACTAGTGGAGTTTTACCAATCAACTACAGAATAAGTAAAATAAAATAAATTCAGATTACAAAATGATTAAAATGATAAAGAAATATATGAAGAAATCAAAGTTCTTGGTCAAACAAAAAACTGGAAACAGAGACTTACTTCAGTAACATCATTTGCTATTCCAATCTTTTCCTCAGCCATATTTGTGGATTAAACCTGTAACCCAAGATTTGCCAAGAACATAAGCCAATTTAAATACTAAAAAATGTGAATTATTAACTATAAATAACACTTCTTCATATCATGATTGAAGTGTATTATTATATTAAGTCTGATATCCCATTTAGCCCCATACTGAACAAATCACGAATTATTGCTTTTGCAGCTTGCCCTTATCCAGAAAACCAGAAAATAGTTCGCTCTTTAACAAAAGAAAACAGAAAGGATACAAAGAAGCTAAATTTTTTAAACAATTTTTTCCAACTTTCCACCAACTACAGCAATAATTTCACCAACTAAATTCCAATAAAGCAAATCCCATTTCAAGCATGCAATAATTTTACCAACAACTAACCATTTCAGCAGCTCAAATCTAGATAAATTTCAGGCAAAATATGTGTATCCAAGAACAGCAGTCAGAATAAAAAACGAGGTAGAAAAAATATGGAAGAGTAAGAGATGATTAGAAGAAACAATTAAAAGAAAATTAAGGATAATTACCTGCTGATGATCGATATCACAGAAACGAAATCTCTAGTCAAAGATGGAATTTTGTAGGCTCAGTGAGAATTGCCATATGTCACTTACTCGGAACGTTATTATGAGGATTAATTGATTGATTAAATATAGTTTAATTAATTATGTCGTGGAATTTAATTATTGTGAGTCATATCTGGACTGGGCCCACGTTTAAGAAGATTAGTTTTACTTGGGCCATCGAAAATTATTGTGATCTAAGGTCCATTTTAATTTTAAAATATATTAAGGGAAAGACTTGCAAATGCAGAATAATGAGACTAAATTTTTTTTACATATTTTATGATTCTGAGACATTCAATTTTGTTATGATCCTAACTCCTAAAATCTTACAAAAAAATAGTTTAAGAATATTAATCTGTTTAAAGTTTGAGTTTTGGTAGGGAATAGGGATCATATGAACCACACTTGCAAAATTGGGCTTCTTGTTTGGACTCGACTTCTCAATATTCATCTCGATGGGCCCGTTTAAAGCTATCAAACACATTTTATTTTTTATTTTTGGTTTTCCAACTCGTTTTTTCTCAGCTCAAATACTGCAAATGTTTAATTGAGAGCGACTTTTCCAATTCAATTACAGACCCTCCCAATTAGGGCTGGGTGCTTGGATATGGATATCCGGTATTTGATCCGATCTGATCGGATTTTATGCTATTAGATAGGGCTTAGCAGATTTTTTTAAAAACCACAAAACCGAATCGAACCGTATTTATCAATTTATTTAAGAAACCGCAGTTTAATTATTTCTATCAAAAGCGCACCAAAAAATAAGTTAGTTTATGGATTTAGACCACAAACCGCACCGATCAAACCGAACCAAGCCGTATATATTTATATACTATGTATAATTATATTTATTAGCAAGTTTGTTTAAATTTTTAAAAGAATATTAATAACTATTTGTAAAAAGGAAAAGAGTAACCGTATTATATACCAAATTAAATACTTTTAAGTAAAATATCAGTATAAATTTAATTCTAATTAACGTAAACCACTAATATTTAGGTGCGAACGACTACACTTAGCGGAAAACTTAATCCACAAACACATAAAATGTCAAATTGATGTTTGAAGTTATTATATTTTTAGTTTTAGATAGGTAATGATTTGAATCATTTAAAACCGCATCAAACCGCACTGTAGGTTTTACTTTATAAAACCGCAATTTGAAATTTATATATTAAAAAACTGCATATAATGATTCAATTTGAAATAGATTGGAAAAAAATCGAAACCGAACCATGATCACCCCTATTCTTACATAGTGTCCAAACTCCAATTTCGGATTTCAGGTCGAATTTCTAAAACTTTTAAGATCGCCAACTCGTAATTGCGCCGATTGTATTTTATTAGAATTTGTACCCAAAAAAATAAAGAAAGAAAAAGAAAATTCAAAATTCACATAGACATACAAGAAAAACCTTATCCTCTCAAATCACCACACACACATTCTCCCTCCACCACAACTCCCAAAAATGGCAGCTCTACACTTAACTCCATCTCTTCCTCTCATCTCCAGTAAACAAACAAATCTCCTCAAATTCCACCCAAACCCTCCGCAACTCAAGCCACATTGTACCGCAATTACGCGCATCGCCCACCGCCGCCGCCGCCTCTCCACCTCCGTGGATGCCTACAAAGTAGTGGTTGAGTACGACGACAAAACGGTGGAGCTAGAAGTGGAGGACGACGAAACAATCCTTTCCAAAGCTCTTGAAGAAGACTTGCCCGTGCCTTACGATTGCAATCTCGGCGTGTGCATGACGTGTCCGGCGAAGCTCGTCTCCGGCCAAGTCGACCAGAGCGAGGGAATGCTGAGCGACGACGTCATCGAGAGAGGATATGCTCTGATGTGCGCCTCGTACCCGAGGTCTGATTGTCATATAAAGATTATACCTGAGGATGAATTGCTCTCTCTCCAATTAGCTACAGCTAATGATTAAAATGCTGAAAAAAAAAACATTTTCACTGTTTCAATTTTGCTTAATCCAGCTTAATTGTTTGGTTTTTTTTTTTAAATTTTCATAGTTTTGGGGAAACTCTTTGATGAGCAAATGAGTGTATTACTTGATACAATCTTTAGTGGGTCAAAAATTGAAATCTTGTAATATCCTAAACCAAAATTAGGAAAGAAAAACTGTACTACAATGATCATCAATCATTAAAGATATGAAAACTTTCCGCTCGGATCACATTTATATAGGGATGTAAACGAATCCAGCAGAGTTCGCGAGTTTAATGGAGGAATCTTTGATCATAATTTCCGGTATTTGTCCAAGATGAAACTTGTGATTGGTCGTAAAACAGCGATTTGCTTGTTGAGACCTAATTCTATCTTTAATGATGGACGAAGTTTTGTTATAGCATCTATAACTGCTTCAGAGTGGGGGGACAACTTGGCAAATAGACATCGACAGGAATTAACTTATCAACGCCCCGAACAGTACTATAAGAATCGAATCAATACTAAACATCCCTCCTATAATTGTACAAGCTCCCATAGCAATAACATATTTTGGTTCGGGCATTTGCTCATATAATCTCACTAGGGAGGGGGGCATTGTCATGGTTACCGCTTGTCTAGGACTCGATCTTAGTACTAGTCCATGACGATAAAAGTCAAATTGTGATCCTATTAGTGAAGCAAATTCGAACTCATCTGATCAATTGAGCTTGAACTCAAAAGAATCGAGCCAAGTAAATAGAGCGAGTTTATGCCCATGTTTGATCTCGATTCAACTTGTTTTGCTCAAATTTATGAGTAAATATAGGACCGAGTTCGAGTTCGAACTTGATTTCGATATATTTTAATATTTAGTGCTAATATATCGATCTCGAACATTAATATGTCATCTCTATTTAGATATATAATCAATTCTGCAAATAAGAATGGCTTAGCTCTTAATCTTTACAAGTCAGGCTCGAGCTCGAACCGGTTTGCCAGGCTCGGGTTCATTTACATCCCTGATGACCACGCTTAAACCAGAATTATTGCACCTATGACATAATTGATTATCTTCTTTTTCCTAAATATCACATCAATCACATAACAAGTATAATTCTAACATTGTTGATTACTGATCACTGATCCATACCCAATCCAATCAACATTGATCTTCATTTCTCGGCACAATGCTTCTCTTTCGTCCCATTTTCTTCTGCTTAAGTTTCACCTTCACATCAACACCACCATCAACAATAGAATTAAGCACAATTTGAATCTTCCCTTCCAATCTATCCCCTTTTCTCGGTGTATACACCACATTATGTATATCATCAGCCAGCGCTCTCTGAGCCAAGACTTCCCCAACAGCAGCACAAGCACTCCTATTCTTAACCGACCCCAAATCAAATTTCATGTCCTTTGAAATAGAATGCGACACCACAACAACGTTGCTAGTGGCTCGATGAATTATGCTTGCACGCACAGAGCCTTTAGATATGAAAACATCCAAGCAGAATGGTTCATGGTAGGGAGCCGTTTGCTGATTGAAAGTCAGAGTTCTTTGCTTCTTTGCAACTCCCAATTCGTGAAGTCGGGACATTATTAAATTTTTATTCTTTTCAAATCCCGATAACAACTCGGTTTTGAGTTCTTTATTCTTCTTGATTCTTGGAGTTGTCTCAGCCAACGTGGGACTTGGATTTTCTTTCTTCTTGTTCTCTTTACGTTCTCTTGGATTTTTCTCATTTCTTGAGGATTTCTTTCTGTGGAAATCGAATTTGTACTCTTCGTACTCTCTTGAATCCTTGTCAAGCTTGTAAAACAATTTCCCGTGTATTCTCATATCCTCAATCTCATCAAAATCGGGATTTTCCTTATTTGCATTCATAGAACCGACAAGCCAATTACCATCATAGCCATCATCCTCTCTATCACTAAACTCGGGCTCGTTTTGTGATGATTTGTTCTCGTCATTGGCTCTCCAAGCATCAGCCAAACCAGACGAGACATGCCACGTGGCATCATCCACGATCTCGATTTTGCAGTCTTTTATATCATCTTTACTGTTTTCTGAGAATAATGGTGATAGGTGAAACCTATCAGAAACAGAATTTACCCTGTCATGGAATGTCGAGTTTCTTGAATAAGAATATTTACAGGACTGGGACAACAAATGCGAATTCACTATTGATCTTAAGACGGTGACTCTTCTGAGTAAAAATGCCATCTCCGAATATAATTGCAAGACAGTCTTTAAGAGCCTGATATTCAATGAAGCTTCTCTCTATGGCATTTCATCGAACAGATGGTGCTCCTAGAGTAGTTTCTTCATATGCTGGTTTCTTGGGGGATACAATAAGTTTCTACAAGGCCATTACGAAGCAAGAGAAAAAACTCCATTTGAATTACAATATGGGCATTTCGCCGGAAATTCCGATTATCTCACTTATATTGAGTTCGCGCCTCTGTGTGAACTGTGAAGATAGCTTTAATCTCATGTTTCCTCGTTTTCTGCAACATAATATATGGGTTCTAAAGACTTTGGTTAATTGCAAAATAACCCCGAAATTTCTTCCTTTTAGCACATTGCACCATCCAAAAAAATTAAAAGCTAGAAGCAATTAGCGTTTATTTTTTGGGGGGATAATTACATGAACTTATGAGGTTTGTATCAAGTGTGTTTGCAAACTCTTAAAATATAAGACTTCTAATAAAAGTGATTTTTTCCGGTATTCTAGGTTTCAAACACTTTGAACTTTTGCTAAATATTTTTGGAATTAAAATGAACTTTAGTTAGTAAATTTATTAAATTTAGAAGTAATTTTCAGTTTTTTTTTTCAAAACACTCAACTTCTTTTTCTCCTGCTTTTGGCTTTTTTTTTTTTTCCAAATATTCCTTGTTTTTACTACTAAACTTTTTTCAACTTTAATTTTTCCAAAAATAGTAGAATTTGCAAACACCTTCTTAAATGTGCGAAAAACCATTGAAATCTTGAAAATTTACAAATATCTCCTAATAAACTAGAACCTTACAAATATCTCATTGAAAAATAAAATACATAATACTCCCTAAAAACCTTACAAATACCGAGCAAATAAGTATAAGGTTGCAAGATTCTGATAGTGAAATTATAAAAATACAAATCTCAGAAAATTTTGTGTAATTAACCTTTTTTCCAACTTCTAGATTCTTTTTTCTATAATTAAAAATATATTTTTAAAAATATTTCCCGCCCAACTTATCTACTCTATCTTTTACAAGGTGCAATGCGAAACAAAAGAAGAAAAAAAATATTATTGCCTCACTCTAATCAGTAAATAGTCAATTAAACTTATAAAATGTTGATAAATTTTGTATTTCTCAATTGTTTCTTATGGGATATTTGTATCTTCTGTCCGATGCTCATTGGAGTTTTTTAATTATGCAAACTTACAGAAATAGTCACTGTATCTACTAAAATACGATACATTTAGTGGAAGTATTAGTGTGATTAGCTTGATAAATATCCAGCCAAGTTGGCAGCGCCGCCCTCTGTATATTATTATCTATGTATATTCAAAACTTATATTCCTTGCCTCATTCATATCCCACCAAAGTTCAAAGTTGGGCAAGTGGAGTTTATTAAAATAATTTCATTGGCGGGCAATATTGCGATAGATAGACCCCATAAGAGGCAGAATCTCCAAAGTTGGCAAATATGTCCATACCAAAGAATCACCAATTCTTATCCAACTTTACAGTACGTGTTACAAACACTACCATCAACCCTCCACCAATTCCTCCTACTAAACCATCCTTACTTTGATATACTCCCCATCGATGACAGTTTCGAGACTATCCTTACTCTGACATACTCCCGACCGATGATAGTTGCATTAGACATAAAATGAACTTCAGGATAGAAAGTCTAAAATCACTAGAACAGATGAGCTTAAAAGAGGACTAATCAGATTAACATCCAAGTTAAGAACACCAACAAAAGTCCCGTTTTCATAAAAGACACAATATTGGATCCTAAGACAAGTTTTCTCTGAGTCCATTTGATTTGATCTATTCAATATAAACCCATGATTCAAGAACTTAACTAACATGGAAAATCTGAAGTGAGGCATTTCAGAACAGCCTTATAGACACTACGAATGATTTTTCCTGCTATTAGTAGTCCATAGTCCCTCGTTACCATTCTTTTTTTTTTTAAACTTACTTTTCACAACAACCTAGTACTACTACAAGTTGTTCAACAATCAGAGAAAATACATCCTGCCCTTTGTCAAGGTCAGTAATTAAAGGATTAACACACAGATAAGTAAAAGCTACCATTAAAGGTTAGTGATTACAGACCCATTAAAAATGACATTTTTTTCTGGATTTTTGTGTCATAATATCAGTAGTAGTAGTAGAAGCAGTCGTCACCTTTCTCCAACATTTTCCCCCCAGTCATTTTTGTCTATCAGTAGTAAGCTTGCTGGTAAGCAGGACCCATCCCATTGCTGTATCCACCATAAGCAGAAAAGTTGACGGGAGAAACTGGGAAAGATCCAACTAAAGCGGGAGGGGCGGATTCGGGCGAGTAGGCATAAGGTGGGCTCCTGTTTTGGTACACTGCAGAAATTGCAGGGTATGCCGGAACTGGAGAGGGGTACTGCGTGTGTGTGTGGGAAGGAGACCTGATATATGTTGGAGGAGAAGGGAAAGATGAGACGTAGGCATTTGTTGAACGACCTGCCTTGGCTGGGGGCATGGGCCCCCCGTTGTTGGCACGTGTTCGTTTGGCAGCTGGGCTTGCTGGCTTTTTCTTCTCGATTTTGGCCTTCTCTAATTGTTCGAGGCGCTTCTTGAGGTTTTCTGGTGGGAATTGGGATTCGAGTTTGTATTCTTCTATGCACTTGAGAACAGCTCGGATGGCTGATTGCTCTTTCTTGGCAGCCATGTGCTGTACAAAAATTGTGATATTTGAGCAATCTTTTCTTAAATTAAAAATATATATATATTGTTCTGGGAATATTGAAAATAAAAGCTTACTGCAGCACGGCCTGAATTGTTGGGATCCTCCAAAATGGAAGTAGCAGCCTTTTTGGCATCTTTCAGAAAAGCCTTAAGCAGAGGGACAGGAGGGAATTTGTCGGCAAGGCCAACCTCATATGTGAAATGTACAGCATCGACCTGTTGTCCTCTTCCAATTAACTCTTCGATCATATCTGCACAAGAGGCATCGGAGCACTGAGACACTATGGCATATTTTATATAGATATTTTATCGAGGTCATGTTCAGAGAACACATATCAACCATCCAATATGATGCAAGACGATATGAATGATACAAAACATGCAGAGATATGACTAGGCTAGAAATTAATTCTTATCTGTAATCTTTCCTGCTCTATAAGCTAAGCAATCGTCTCTCTTTGATGATAATTACGTAGTTGACCACAGGATTAAAGTATTTTATTACAAATGAGTTTTGATGAGCTCAAAGTTACATAGGACATGACTGAACCAACGAGAGAGTAGACAAATTTTCTGAATAAGATCAAGATGCTAAAGCCTTCAGGGCAGGGGCTAACATACTAGATTACCTTACATCAGAAGACATATATCTAAGGAAAACGAAAGAAGATTAAACAAAGGAAGCGGAAAATGCTGCACCTGCCACTCAACAACTCATAAGAACTGGAAACATGCCAGTTTTCCTTTAGAAGTAAATGTTTTGTCAACCTTGGTGACTAATAATATTCCTCAGGATATATATATATATATATATATATATATGTATATAGGAAGAAGGATATCACATCAAGCAATCATGGTGATAAAACTTTTAACCATCTCTACAACCTACAGGTTCTCCTGAGTCCTGAACTGATAAGAAGTTTTGTGGATTCCTCTTGAATAAGTCCGCTACATAATGGATGATAGCATAATAAAAAAAGTGAGATCTGAGCATTCTAATATACTGTAGGCCTGTTGTCCACAAAAGAGTTAAGATCAATAGTTGAAACATTTTTTTCTTGAGATCAGCACCTTTGGTACAAAAAATGCTGCTATCCTCTAAATTGAACACATCCTAGAGCAAAACATGCATGCCAACCATGGAAAATGAAGCGGCCATTCCTATGTGAAACACTACACATCTGAACATGTAACACTACACTCAAGACTCTGGACTGTATGTCCTCAAGGATAACTGTAATTCCAACACTACCATATAACCAACAAGCAAGCCATGCCCACCCTTAGTTCAAAATAGGATGAAAAGGTTGCACAACAGATATACAGAAACATGTCATTGGAAAAACATAATTTGATCCATTTCTCTCACAATTAAGTGTGAGAGTGTAACTAAAGGAAGTTATCTTCACCAATTTGGCAGCAGAATGACAACAAAATTCAGGCACAAGCTTTCAAAAAGCAAAAGAAAGAAGAAAAGAAGAAGAAAGTAAAAGAAGAAGCCAAATTGTCCAAATTAAAGGACAGTATGCCCCTCGAATCCAAAATTATTTGCCAGCATCTGCTCGTTTTCTGACATCATTTTGACATTAACAAAAACTGAACCCAGAGGCGGTTGAACTCTATATGAAAACTCCATAAAAGTTATCTTCGATTTTGTTTCTCATTCCTTTCTCAAAAAAAGAAAGAATTTCAAACTATCTTGTGATTTTTTGTGTTTTATCGTGATAACCACCCCCTAATTACGAAATATCCCAACTACAATAACTAAAAATCCCACAAATTACTGCAAGAATAAAAAAATATGCACATCAAGATCACAAAAGGAACAACTAATTCCACAGGTAAACCAAAAAAGTTTTTACCGGGCATCTTATCTCCAAGGCCAAGCGAAACAGCAAGTTTAGGCATCTGCTTCCTCCATGCGGACGCCACCACAAGCTTTCTGTACAAATCCACGTCCTCCTCCTTAACAATTCCAAAAGTCACTAAATGTTGCAAGAAAGTATGAACATCAGGTGTCTTCACATTCTCAATCCCACCCCTCTCCTCCAAGCTCTTCTTCCACGTCTCAGCTATCTCCTCTGCCTTCCCTTTAATGGTCGGAGTCACCAGCATCCTCTCTTTACCCAACACAGGATCCACCATCACCGGAATCAGAGACTCCAACAACAACACACAGGCCCACCCCAAATCGTAACTATTACTCGAACTGTTATTACTCGCCAGCGGAAAAACCTCAGACATAGCTTCCAAAACAAATCTCGGTGGATCGACACAATCAGTCAAGGCTTTCGGCAATTCCGATCTAAACAACTCCAATTCCTTCTTCCGAGACGTGACGAAGATCCAGAACTCCTTCGCCGCCATCTTGTGGCAGAAACTCTTCAATTTCATCAACAGACCTTCAGAATCATCAACTTCCGGTTCCTCAGTCCCCCCCGGAGCTGCAAATGACATGGACATTTTCGTCGTTTTCTCCAGCGACTCGAAAATAAGCGACATGGATTTCGACATGGACGACTCGCGAGTCTCAAGTGCTTGCAGCGACTGCTGAGTCTCCTGGTTCAGCTCTTCCAGCTTCGACTTGAGTGCATCGGACTTCTTGATGAGGTCCTGCTCCAGCGTGGAGAAGTGATCGGATAGCTCCTTCCAGAGGAGGGTGCAGCTCGTCATCAGCGACGTCTGGCGCTGAAAATCGTCGAAACTCGGCGGCGGCGCAGGAGGATGAGTCAACTCGCCGGGATCAGGCAGCGAACCCATTGTGAGAGAGAGGGAATTGAGTTTTGAGTCAAGAGAACTCGGAAGAAATTAAACCCTAGGGAAATTCTAGAGAGAGAGAGAGAGGGGGGAAAGAGGAGTGAGAAAGTTTTGGTGGTGGGGAGAGATAAAGTTAAGGTAAGGTGACGATAGGGAGGGAGTACGGAGATTGATGACGTGGATGATTGTGAGGGAGACAGGTGTGATCTTGTCGGTAAATAAGTGTGGCCGCTGGTTGAGGCTAATGTGAGCTGGGGGGTGTATGACTGTAGGGTGCGCACTCTAAAACAGGTAGGATTATTTAGTATTTACAGTTTACGGGACAATCAAGAAGAATGTCAGTCACTAAAGTAGAAACGTCGTCGTACTGTTCTTTTTCCTGTCAATTATCCTCTGTCAAATTATAAAATAATACTAGAAATGTCTATTTCTTTCTGAAGTTGGATTTCCAAATTTAGATTTATTGAAAGAAACAAAATTTCAATTTTCTTAAATCTTATTTAGTGTTTTTTTTTTTTTTTTTTGAATTTGAGATTAATTGAATTTTTAAAATATAAATTATAGTTGGATTCTGAGTTTGAGATGAATCCAATTATTTTTTTTTATCTATTAATATATAATTTTTTAAATCTTTTATCTTTACCCAATCAATCTATCATCTAAACAGTACTATAAGAAAAGTCTTCAACACTATCCAAATAGAAAATTGAAGCACTATGAATGGTTCTTATAATCTTATGGCATTGGAAAGATATTTCAATTTTTTTTTTTCTTTTAAGAGTATCTCAATAAATTCCAAAAAAGGTGAGTGCAAAACTACAAATAAATGCATATACTTTATTACATAAAAAAAATTGATTTAATATCAACAATTAATAAAACTTTAAACCAGCATCCATGGCACAAATATTAGAATTTATTACATTCATATTATTATAATTTTTTTTTTTCAAGAGAATAAAGTAACAAAGACTAAAATTACACAGGATGGTTATCAGAAACCAAATGCTGCACCACCTCAACAGGGGAATTCAACCATTCCACAAACAAACTATCATAATAATACCCAAATTTGGCCACAGAGTCGACGCACCTCATATTATGTGTTTCTAGACTCGAACTTAAAATTAAATTCGGCTTAAGTGAATCACCTATAATGTTATTGTTTTTGTGTTTATATTGGTAACTCAAGTCTTTGATATATTGTAGCTAAATAACATAAACTCCAAACATGACTCAAAGAGAAGAGGTTAGATCAAGGCTACTATTCTAATTTGTTGATAAATAATAATGGATTAAACTAACAAAAATATTATTAGGGGAAAAGGAAAATAAGGGGTTGTTTGGATAGTGAGATAGAAAAAAAAAAAAGAAATTGAAAAACTTTCCCGGAAACCAAAGAGAAGGGGGGAAAAAGCAATAAAAAGCTGAAAAGCTGGAAAAAGAGGTGGGTGGGAGTGAATAGTGATGGGGCATTTCCTTCACATGGTTGAAGTCAGATAAAGTAAAGACGTTGCCGGCCTTAAAAGACTATTATACCATACTCTGTATACCTATTTCTATTAATCGTAATTTAGTTGATAATACAGACTAAATTTGTGAGAAGAATCTTAAATTTTCTACTAAACGCATTTGGTAGGAGCCAGGAGGGGTGAAGAGTCTTAACTGTGACTAAGAGGGTGTTTGGCTAAGCTTATTTTAAAGATCTTATAAGCTCTCATATCTTATAAGATGTTTTTAGAGATTATAAGATGTTAAATCTTATTTAAGAATAAGATCTAAAAGTGTTTGGATAAAAAATAAAATCATGTACTTATAAGATGTTAGTAATGGCAATTATGTAATTAACATGGTCAAAATATAGGGGAATATGTTAAGCTCTTAAAATAAGTTGGGAATCCTAACTTATTTATAAGGAGCTTATAAGCTCCTTAATATCTTATTTTAAGAGCTTATCAGCTCATTTTAAGAAATATTACCAAACAATTTGCAATATTTTATAAGCTCTTAAACATCTTATAAGATATTTTAAGGAGCTTATAAGCTCACCCAAACACCCTCTAAGTCTGGACCGAATATACGGTGGTTCACACCAAAAAAATACCAATTTCTAGATTATTAGAATAGCCATAGTACTGTTTTTTATTTTGATTTCCTTCTTTTTTTAAATTCTTAATTATTTGGTATAGTTAAAATATGGATTTAAATTACATGATGAGTTCTCATATAATTATAAATTATTTTATTTTATTTTATTGAAGAAATTATTAAAAAAAAATTGCGAGTGGTGATCCAGACCCCACTACTATTCGCCATTGGAATCGATTCAGGGTAAAGATTTTAGTAGTATAATTGGTAACGAAGTTGGTACCATATAAATTAATGAAAAAGAATTAAAAGCTTAAGTTATTCGTTTTTCAACTAACTTAAATTTGTAATAGAATTTACTGAAATTCGAAAAGTATATAATAATGTAACGATTTCGACCATAATAATAATGTAACGATGTACAGAAGTCATCCAATCACATTGCACACTACAAAAACATACCAACATTTCATCTGTAAATAGCAATTTCAAAAAAATAATATATATCGTATAATTGATATCTACTTTTGACTCTGAACCACCATAAATAAATTAAATATTCTGACTCTATAATTCTCCAAATATTAGTTTAAATGTTATACTTCTTTTAATTGATTTTAAAATAATATTTGAGATTTAAATTTAAATATAAGGATAATTACATTTACACCCCTCGACGTAGGAAGAAATACAACAAGATTCCTTCTACTATTGGAAATTACAGAGACATCCTCCCGACTATGGCTCTATCTAACATTTAGGTTAATTATGTCATTAGTCATTTTCTTATTCCCAAGTAGATGAGTAACAGCTTAATCACTATGCTCATTCCACGTATAGCAAACACTATAACAAAAATATTATTAGGTACATAATTTAGTCATTTTACAATTTTTCTTAAGTTTTTTAAGTTTTCGTTAGGGTTAGATGATCTATATATCTATAATTTCTAACAGTTGAAAGGGTGTTGTTGTATTTACTCTTAATTTAAGGGGTGTAAGTGTAATTATCCTTAAATATACGAAGGGCAATATATAATGCATCTCTCAAACAGCACCTCCTGAATGCTTTGTCTGAGAATTTTATATTTCTAAGCTCTGAGATCACTGAAAGTCCCAAACATTCCCACAAGTGCATGTTGATGTAATAATTTTGATTGTCCTGTCCATGCATGCACCACCAATACCATCACTGTAAAAACCAATCCAAAATTTTATATTTAAGAAATTATAAAACTTGTCTGAAGTAGTACTGATTGAATATGGTGGTGTCTTCATGAAGAAATGAGCAGATGATCAGGCATGCGCACCTGCGAATTTCTGTTCTATGTCTCTCTCAATTGTAAAGTGGGCTTCGAATCTTTTTCCATCTTTGGATGCTCATCAATTCACCACTTTTATTAGTGTAAATTACACAAAACCCCCTAGAGCTATGCGTTGTTTTGAATTCTGATTAAGTTAGTATAGTGCTGAACCGCTAAGTCGTAATAAAATAGAAGTTTTTACAAACTAGTTACTCATGTAATCATAAGGTGTTACATATATATTTTTTATACTTACAAGTGAGGACTTATAATAGTGTTTATATATATATATATATATATATATATATATATATATATATATATTATTTTTTTTGTGTAAATTACCGGTTCGGGTAATCCTACATTGAAGGCCCTTAATCCAGTTCGGGGTTTAGTCACAGTTAAGGCTCTTCACCCCTCCCAACAAATGTATTTAGTGGGAATCGAACCTGAGGCTTTTCCCACAAACTCAACCTGTGTTGCCAATTGAGCTACACTATCTTGGTGTAATAGTGTTTATATGGACTTTGAGCCTTATGCTTTGCCCTAATTGCACGTGCTTAGCCTCATGTTGTGTTTCACTTTTTTTTCTCCCCTTCTATTTAAATGTACAACTAGCTTGTGGAGATAATCATAAAGATTACAGAACAATCATACTTTTAGCATCTGGATTTTCGTATAAAGTAATCGAAAAATATGCTTGTTTTTTTACTTATTTTTTGTTAAAAGTAAAATTTAGTATTTTATTTTTAAATAGTTCTCAAACATCATTAACAAAACTATTTAAGAGTAATTATGATATTCCATACAATGAAACTAGGTAATTTTTAAAACTATAGTACTAGGATTAAGTCAAACTATGAAATGATAAAATCTTATCTCCATATGACTCGTTTAAATTGGTCATTATTATTTCGGAGAATACCACTATTTGCTTATAGGCAAACACTCTAATGTTGAAAATGAACAACTTTTTAACCACTTTTGTCCTATCTCTAAGTAATGTATTTATTCTATGCCATCCACCATAACACTTGCTATAGCATTAATTTTCATTTATTGACAATAACCTTAATAGATATATGGCAATGCAATTAAGAGGGTGTTTTGCAAATTTTATTGCTTTGGAAAAAATTAAATTAGAAGCTAAAAAAAAATGGTATTAGAGATTTATAAAAATGACCTAAAGTGAGAAGCTTGAAGCTAAAAGCATGTCTTTAGCTACTTCAAAAGCATGTCCTTAGCTACTTTAAGCTTCTAGCTTGATTCTATATTTAAATTTAGTAGATGTTAAGAATGTTTGAAAACCCAAAACACGAAGGAAAAAACCAGAAAAGAAAAGAAAAACACTTTTTCTAATGTTTTTTTAAGTTTGCAATCACTCACTAAATATCCTTTCAAACTTGTGAACAACTAGGTCAAGAAATGAACATTTTCAAAATCGTTCGGTAATAATAATAATTTATTTTATTTTTTTTTGAAAAAGTGATACACTCTATGAAACACGGACACGGACACAGCGACACGAATACGGCGATACGGATTTTTTTTGACATTTTACAATAGAAAAGTGTCCGACACAGTATCCGATACAATACGGTAGAGTAGAATTTTTAAAAGTGTCCGTGCATCATAGGATATACTGGATAATAAATCAAGAAACTATTTTGCACATCTCCAAAAGAATTAGAAACCGTTCAAAGTTTATCGTCTCATTCATTTTCTTTCTGTGTATTAATGATTCAATAATTGACAGGTGAGTGAGACATCTACATCTGTCAACTAGGTCCAATGCAACTGCTAAATTGTCTATCAAGTTAACATTGTGCTTCTAGTTTTAACTCTACTCTTTTCATTTTCTGGGTTCCCCTAATTTGTCGTCGTCCCCCTGAAATTATGAGAATTTACACTTCGACCCTCCAACTATGAAAATATACACTTTTCCAGCTTTACTAAACATTAAAATCAGAGTATCATAAGTTTAATAAATCTGAGAAGTGATAATTTTCAGTCTTACATTGCAAGAATGATGCTTCAAATGAATCAGAAGAGCTGCAAAAGATGAGATAAATATAATATTAGAGATATAGCAATCTTTATTGCATGTTTGTTTCTGAAAACTGAGGGTTATTGAAATGAACACATATATACTTACAGTCATCCGACTTGTAATATGACTAATGAAGCATCAAGTACGTGAGAGAACACCTTTGGAACTGCAAGTAGAGAAAATTTGCATAGCGAGTTAATCGTAATGAATGTTCCCAAAGTTACCTCACAAATTTAGGGATGCAAACGGACTGAGCTGAGACAAACACTTTGCCATTTTATCAAAGATCAAGGTTGACGAGCCAAGAGAAACAAGGCTTAAGCTCGGCTCAAATTTATGAACAAACCACAGGAGCTCGAGCTAAAATTTTGAAACTTTTTTAATCTTTATATAATTTTATTATATATAAAAAATATTCAACTTTTTAAAAGAGGGAGCAAAATAGAAACCTTGGCACACTTCCACGCCGACGAGGATCATATTCTGTTGCTTGCCGGAGAGCCCTTGCAAAAGCCTTGAAGGTTGCCTCAATAATGTGGTGAGAATTTCTCCCAGCAAGCTATTTCCATTAAATTCCAGTGAGGATTAATGGCATTTAATTTTTCAGTGAGAATGTATAAAAAGAATACTGTCCCCTTAAAACTTTACCAGATTAATCATCACAGTAGTTATTATTCTTAATAATGTTTCTAAGAAACTTGAGACGAATGCTTTACCTGCCGTATGTGTAGTGTCATTCCAGAGGTATTGACTAAGGACTGAAAGAAATGCTCCACAAGCTAAAAGTATAAAATGTTCGAGTCAATGGCCTAAGAGAAGAGTAGAATTTACAAGAAAATTGAAGTTATGCTGAAAAAACAGAAAGAAAGAAAGAGACGGAAAGAAAAAAGGAGTGAAGCATGCCTGTGTATCGTAATTTCCAACTCTTTGTGTTGGAATGGATAAATCATAGCTCAAATGAGGCCTTCCAGATAAATCCTAGCAAGAGAAATTAGAAAAGGAAAAATGAAGATTCCAGATTTGCCATATCTAATTCTCATGAAGACTGTCCAAGAAAAAAAACATAACAAACTTCTCACGAAGTAATAGAATTCGGACATCCATGAAGAGAAATACTACACCATATATGCCCATCTGCAAAACTATTTGTGCTTTCTGGTATATGCATAACTACTATTTGTTTGTTTTGGATAAAAAAAAAATTCGTTCGAAGATAATATTTATCTCCTGAAATGGCAAGAGTCTGAAAATTCTCAAATTAAAATTCTCAAATTATGGGCTTGGTGTATTATGGTTTGTAAAGTTTTGAGACATTGCAGGCATCATACCAGTGAAACGTGTACAAGAGCTTCATCGAGTGGGGCTGAGAAGTCTCCGAACCGGTTGATACCTTTACGATCCCCAAGTGCTTGTAACAAAGCCTAATGAGAAACACAATGTTGAGACTTGAGATTGCAGGCAAGATCAGAAGGATGTAATGATTCTTGAAATTAAACTTACTGTCCCAATGGCTAAGGCAACATCTTCATTTGTATGATGATCATCAATATGAATATCCCCAGTAGCATTCACATGCACATCAAATAATCCATGTGAAGCAAGTTGCTGTAACAAAAATTGGAGAAAAGTCCTGCACTAATTAGCTGTTGAGCAAATCAAAATTTGGAGTGTAAACAGACATGTCATGCAACATTTCTCAGAACTCAAAAAGACCTATTCACGAAATGCATATGGAAGAAGGGCAAATTAATAACAAAACAACTCCAACTACAGGTTTCAATCGAATTAGGTAAAAACTCACATCTAACATGTGATCGAGAAAAGGAATCCCGGTATTATTTTCAGACACAGCATCACCATCCAAATTGATCTTCACAAACACATTCGTCTCGTTCGTTACCCTTTTCACCTCTCCAATTCTATTTCCTGCAATTCTCGACAATTATCTGAGGCAAGGCAAAGTAACAAAAAGATAAACCACACATTAAGTACAATTTACCTTGACCTGAAGTTATCGATGGAGAACCTTTGTTATCGCAGGCGCGAGGTATAGTCGAGTTCATCGGAGGGGCGGCGAGGTGTGTGGAGAAGAGTTGTGACTTGCGCTGCTGAAGGTGTACGGGGAGGAGAACACGCTGTGAGAGACGAACTTGTGTGTTACAGAGACGCGATTGAGGCAAAAAGGAGTGGCTGTGGGAATGCTTGGAAATTGAAAGCTCCATACGTGGAGGAGCTTGAGCTGTCGCACGGCGGAAAGCGGCGGCGAGGTGAATAGGGATTTGGATGTTTGACCAAAACAGCGTTTTCAGATAATTGATCCATAATTACTAATTAGGGGCCCCACCAGTTGCCATATCAGCAATGACCATTTGCTAAGGCATCGTCTACTCAGCATATTATTATTATGAAAAAAAATACTAAAAAACTCCTTAAATAAATTTTTATATTTAAAAATCCATAAATACTTTTGTTAGTCTAAAATACTCATTCCATCATATTTTCATTCTAAAAAATCTAAAATTTAATTTTTAGACTGAATTACCTAAGTACATTTTAGATTTAAAAATATAATGATTAATTTTTGTCATATTTTTTTATCCTTATGTTATTTAAATATTTTTTTTATAAAATATTAAATAATTTCAGAAAAAATATTTTTCCAGTTAAATATGTAAATATATATATATATATATATATATATATATAATGTATGTATGTGAAAATATTTTTTAAAATGTTATTTATAAATTAAAATTGAGATAATTTACTTTCAAAAATTAAATAAAAAAATTCAAATCTTGATAAGTTAATTTTAATTTTTTATTTATAAATTGATATATATAAATCAAATGAATTTATAATTAAAACATAAAAAACTAATTTAAGAAATTCAAGGGTAAATTTGTCACAAAATTCAATTAAAGTCAATAATTGGGCTTTTTGGATTGAAAAATTGATGGAATGAGTATTTTAGAATAATAAAAATATTCATGGATTTTTTAGATATAAAAGTTTATTTTATGGGGTTTTTAGTATTTTTCCCTATTATTATTATTATTGGCAAAATTGCATTTTCCGTCCTGTAAGTTTAGGTTTAGTCCAATTTTAGTCCTATAAGTTTTTTAGTTAACGCATTTAATCCTTTATATTTCTATGTTTAACACATTTTGTCCGATTTAACACATTTAGTTATAGTCACTCATAAGGATAACATATTTAGTCCGATTTTAGTAACACATTTAGTCATTTATATTCCCTCACCATTTTCCGACCAAAATCTAACCGTAGCAACACATTTAGTCCTGTAAGTTTGCTAACATACAAAAAAAAATTAAAATTAAAATATTTTTTATCGTTAGAGTGCAACAGCTCTTGTAACATTTTAAATTTTATTTTTTGGGAAATACTAAAAAAATCCCTAAAATGAACTTGTATATCCAAAAAAACCATGATTAAATTTATTTATCTAAAATATTCATTCTACAAATTATTCATTCTAAAAAGCCCAAAGTTTAATTTTTAGACTAAACTACCCTTAAATACATTTTAGATTTAAAACATAATTATTAGCTTTTATAATATATATATATATATATATATATATATATATTATATTGGTAAAAACCGGCAGAAGCCGTGGAGTTTTTATAATATTTTATATAATGAATTGATGGTATGGTATTTAGATTAATAAAAATATTCATAAGTTTTTTGGATATAAAAATTTATTTTACGGTTTTTTTAGTGGGTTTTCCTTTTTTTTATCTGTTAGCAAACTTACAGGACTAAATGTGTCGCTACGGTTAGATTTTGACCGAAAAATGTTGAGAATATAAAGGACTAAATGTGTTACTAAAATCAGACTAAATGTGTTATCCCTAGGAGTGACTAGGACTAAATGTGTTAAATCAGACCAAATGTGTTAAACTTAGAAACACAAAGGATTAAATGCGTTAACTAAAAAACTTACCGGACAAAATTGGACTACACCCTAACTTACAGGACGAAAAATGCAATTTTGCCTATTATTATTATTATTATTATTAACAATTGATGTAATTTATCTTAATAATGGCAAATAAATAAATAATAATAATAAAATTCATATAGTTGATGTAATTTGTCTTAATAATGGAAATTTAATAAATAATAGTAATGTATTAAATCAAGGGAGGCCGACCAAAAAAAAAAAAATTAAATCAACGGAGCCACGGAGAGCTTATTGAGACATAATTAAACGAGACATATATAATCTCAATTTCATTTGCAAATTTGCTACTAAAATCAATTACAAAACAATTCATTTTACATATTCAATATCACATTATACTAATGCAATTGTCATTGATAGAAAAAAAGTCAGAGAATTTTACACTTATCGGCCTAATCTGACTCGGACACGACATAAGTGCACTTTACAACCATAAAAAAATGAAAAGAAAAGAAAAGCTAATTCCAAAATATTTGATAGGGGGCGAGAACCCCCTCCAATTCCCCTGCGGTTCCATTCTTATTCAGTTGATACCTGAGAAAAACAATTCTCTATGTTAAGAAAAATTACTACTTGCATAGTACATATATTTGACTGTGTTTCGACCAAAAAAAAAAAAAAACATATATTTGACTGTGTAGGCATACCATATTTCAACGTTTGTGTGGTGTTGTTCGTAACACTCTTCAATTTCTTCAATAAAATTACTGCCTTATATACGACCCTAAATCTCCGATTGGGCATGTCGTCATCGGCTTCAAGCCGTTGAAACCCGGCCCGTCGCCTAACTTTATAAACGATAGCACCGGAAAAGTAAGGGATAAGACCAGTGTATCCCTCCATGGATAGTGTATGTACGTTTTGCAGATTTGCTTGAGAAGTTGATTGAAAGATGAAGATGAAAATCAAGATTATATATAATTTGGATGGACAAAGAATGAAAGAATATATCAAGAGGATGAACTTGGCACAGATAGAGTATTGCGGTTGTTCCAAAGAATGTCAACTTTGTAGAGGTGGTTATATGATAACTTGGTGCATGAAGCTGAGAAATAAATTTCTTAAGTAGGATGTTTAGAAAGTCAACCTAAGTTGGATAAAGCTTTTATTTTTGGAGTTTAGCAAACTAATGTTATCATTAATGGATCAAAAACTCCTATGATTTGCCTCAATTACTAAAAAGCCTCTTTATCTGTCGAAATTACAATTATCACCCCTGATCTATACTTTTATATTACAAATAGCACCAATTGTTAGTTGCTCCAATTACAAAAAACGACCCTCTATACATGAGTATCAGCCTATCAGGGGCTAACTGTAACCTGTAATTTACCACATATGAACAACTACTACAATCAGTCTCTTAGAAAACCAAAAAAAGATTCCTTCAAGGCTTAGAGCTAAAATAACCATTTTGCAACAAGCAACATCCATGAAAATTTCAAAAACTGCAGGCAAAAAGCGAGCACAGAGATCAAGCAGGATCAAATACATTCTAAAATCACCTGCTTTTACATCCAGATTGTCATCCCAAACACCGAACAAACGTGACCGTGCCCTAAATATATGATCTAGATATATACACCCTATCAATTATATAATATATATACCCAAGAAAAATAGCCAGAATTCACAAAATTTGTCGCCTTAGAGCCACAATGCTATATATAAGTTCATCTTTCTTTCAACCATCATCTTATTCAATTACATTTTGTGGTAGCTAACACTTTTTAACCTTGTGGAGTGGAAAATATTTCTTACCTTCAAGAAAACTCGTGCTCTTTCTGCTAAAGTGGGCTCCAATATTGCCTGTTAAAAGTTATTGCAGGATCATTTGACATGATTCTCAAGAAGAAATAGGAGAGGCAACTTCGTTTTTTCCATCAGATTTATCATTTTAAGGATCAACTGTCTCACTAACTTCACTGGGACCCACAAGACGGCTTTGATTAACCATCTCCTGAACTTCGGTGGGACCCACAAGATCACCTGACCCAGCATTACAAGCCATTACACGTTCTTCAACATCTGGAGAAGTCATTACACTTTTTTCAACATCTGGAGAAGCAGAAATAGGGGTACTTAACCCATTTTGATTCTCATTGACATTTTCAATTGCATCCTTTGGAGAGGCTGTGGAATCACACCTGTCGCTATCATTGGTATCACGAATTCTTGTGGGGTCCACAATAGCTTCGGAAATATCAATTTTAGCATCGTTATTGTCATTTTCATTGACAACCGATGTGGGACAAGATTTAGGACATGGGTTTTCATTCACTTTAGCCATAGCACTCTGTCCAGATGTTTCAAGATCAATGCAGCCATTATTTGAGATTTTTGTCGGGTCCGAATCTTTAGAAGTTTCTAGAGTTTTGCCGGAAGTATCTTGAGTAGATTCCGAAAGGGGTGCTTCGATTTTGCAAGAATTGCCTACAACAGTTTCCACTGATGAGTTGGTGTTATCCTTTGAAGGAGGATCTGAAGAATTATCTGCTGATACATTATTATCTGATTCAGGAAAACCACAATCCAGAGGATCAAGTTTTGCATCATTATTCTTGGTCTCATGTCCATTTTCGTCCAATGATGAAGGAATATCAGATTTTTTAACCATAACGGGCAATTGAGGCGGACTTTTGGTAGATTCAGAAACCTTCATGCCTACAATTGGAAAAGTAAAGATAAATTAGAATTAAGAAAAAACACATTATTTGGCAAGTACAAAAAATTCAATTTTCTTTTTAGGTAAAAAAATGGGTATAAATGGTAATTTATACATCAAATAGTGAAAACTCGTTTACCATCAGAATTTTCTTGCTTCACTAACTGCTTCTGCAGCATATCTGTCCCTGGAAACACCAACATATTCATTGACTTTATTTCTTTCTTGTGTACATCCTCAAGTTCATGGAAATCAAAAACCGTAGTCCATGTGTTCATATGTTCTGATATGGCGGGAATTATTAATTGTCCAACCTTGACAGAACATAGATCCTGGAACAAAAACTTATATTGAATCTCAATATATAATTTAAGTGAAGAATATGAGGTTATTCCAATATTCTTACAGTTTCAATAGCAGATAAAAGGCGGCGGCACATTCCTTGCCGCCTATAAATAGCACGAGTCCCAATAAATGGCATCTCAGCAAGACGGGCCCCATGGAGCCTAACAGGAAAATGGAAAATTCAATTATCAGATTGTTTTCCCTTTAAATAACCTTAAAGAACAAGCTTAACCATAAACGACTGAAGAATACTGTCTAATAATACTCCACTCCCATACAAGAATAGAATAACAAGTAAAGCTCAAAAGAGTCCATGTGGAATATTGTTTAATTACCTGATAGAAGCTGCAGATATAATTTCATCACCCCGTTCCAAAATTACCGTATAAAATCCACGATAATTTAGCCGGTTAAAATTTGATCTGCCATGTCAGATACAAATAAAATAATCATTTGTACCCTTTTCTAAGAACAATTTTAATGTGCTTTAAATCTTTTTTGTTAAGAACATCATACCCGCAGTTATAGACAACATTATGTATCATATTTATCCCACTCCTCCTATCAACAATGGGCAAAAAACACTCATCCATAACAGATAATGCAACAGCTAGCTTAGAATTGCATTCAACCCTTTGAGGAAATCCACGAACAGAGGGATCGGAAATATCTGTTCTTTGAATAACAGACCATGAAAATCCAGCTTCCAATTCATGTTTGACTCCAAGATTCTTCTGTAAATGATCATAGAGCTGCAGAGAGAGAATTGGTTAGGGTACACCGAAGCCAACCAAAAACCATGATAAAGTAATTTCTACTTGAATTATTTAGCATTTGAAGGGTCGAAAAAGTTATTCGGCACTTCAAGTATAGCTTCTACCCGAAACACATGATTAAGATGCATTTACTGAAAAATGTGAGTATTCTATTTCAAAATAGTCCCTTTGAAATAAACCACTTAAGACAATTTTAAATTTTTGGAGACGATTACCTCTTGGCACTTCAGCTGACAGAAAGATAAACCATTTGGACTCACAGGTACAGCTTGCATTTTCTCCCTGCATGATTCGTGATCTAAAAAGAAAACAGAAAGCAAGAATTTTAGTGTAATTATGTTAAATACAAATTATGCAGTGTTTTGAGAGTGAGGGGTGGGGGTGGGGGGTTGGAAGAAGAGATAAAGCTGCATGGCGACTCACAAACAAATAAAGAAAATTACATTTTTTCTCACAGAAGCTGCATTTGTGAAGTTCATCACCAGCAATATCATTTGGTTTATCAACATTTCCACTGCCACAATATTTGCACATACAATTTGGACAGTGCCAATCACCGGAAGGAAGCATCTGAAATAACAGAAAGAAAATAAGAACCTACCCCTCACATGAAATTAATGCAAAAAACAAGATCTATAAAATTCAGGAAACAAATTGACTTAGGGGGTGTTCGCAAAAACTTCTGCCTCTGGAGAAGCTAAAGTTTGTAAGAAAGTTGGACAGGTAAAATTTTACTGTTTCGAGAAAAAAGTACACAAGCAATTTTAAATAATATATAAAAGAACCTAGAAGCTGAAGCAAGCACCCCAGAGGTGCTTTCTAGCTTATTTTGTTTCCTAGCTTATTTTAAGCAGTACGCTAAACAAAACACTCAAATTCTGCTTTTTAAAGCTATAGGCAGAAAAGCACCATTTTTTTTTTTTAGAGTTTGAACACACTCTCTTAAATCCTTCCAACAAAAGCATTTGCGAACATTCGCAGGGCAAAAATCTAATAACGTGAAGTTTAAGGAACAGCATGCAGTTTGCAAATTTAAAAACAGAAACTAACAACCCATCTCGAAATTCAATCCTAATCACGAACTAAAACACAAAAAGAAAAAATACAACATTGTTTGTAAGATTAATATCAGAGTACCTTTATCTCTAAACAAATCTGATGAAAAGTAGATGGACAACTATCACAACAGATCAAATCACCACCATCTCCACAAATGCCACAAGTATCATCATCAGGATCATCACCATCAACATCAACATTATTAAAATCCCTTCTTACAGATTCCTCTTGACTATTCCATGCGTCAATTTGGCACTGCAAAAGGGATGACCCAGATTCCAAGAAAATATTTTGAAATGGCTGACGCAATTTGCTGCCAGCATGCAGCTCAAATTTAGAAACTGTAAGAATTTTACTACAGCAACCACAATGAATCCCATCTCTTGTGACCCAACCTTCTAACATCACACGAGTCCTCCTCCTGTTCATATACTGCACTTTTTCACTTAAACGAGCTGTTCCACAATCAATAAGCCAAGCCAAAACTGTTCTTTTCCCACTATATGGAATATACCCATCAGAATCTGAGTTATCCCCTCTATCTGAACCACGCACCAACAGTGTGCATCTCCCAATTATTTTACTCGTTCTTCCCTGTATGAAAGTAGGCTTAGAAGCAGTCTTTCTTCTGGAAGAATCAGAATCACTATCTTGATCCACTTTACTTAATTTGCCTCTTCGGGGTTTATAACTCTGTTTCCTATAAGAGCTGAGCCGTTCGTCATTCTCATCACTGTCTGAGCTCTCTGCAACAGCAGGTTTCTTCGCAATCTTAGTCATGCCCTCTTCTTTTCTCTTCCTTTTCAATTCTTGCTCGATTTTCTTTTTCGTTTGTCTTGTGAGTTTGTTTACCAGATCCTCAGATAGAGGAGCAAATGAGGGAGAGGCAACATCTGCTTTAGCTTTACCACTGTTGTCTTCCTCTAACTGTTTTTTAAATGCATCATAGGCCTTGATAATCGACCAGTAGGCCGTTCCACTAGGGTTAATGTACACAGCATCTAAGTAGTCTCTGTTCCTTCTCGGTCTATAATCTATTGTCCAACCGGCATCAATTAACATCCCTCTTATCTTCTCACGCAACATTTGCTTTTCAGTACTTCCACCACGTTTAGCTTTTCCTTCTTTTCCTTCACTCGATTCTTTGCCTTTGAGAGATGGCGAGATTTCAGGAGGCGGAGATTTTTCTTTCTGCTTTTTCATCCCTTTCTTTGTGCTATAAGTCAGTGGAATAGGTGGTGCAAGCTTCAACACTGTATCCATCCCATCAATTTCTGAATCTTTAGCCCTGCTGCTGCCTATATCCAAAGATGGTTTAACCTTTTCCAATTTCTTGTCCTTTTTCTCCTTCTCAACAAACAAAGCTCTGTTTTCAGGGTGTCTCAGTAAGTTCTTCTTGAAAACATCATCCGACATGGACCCTTTTCTTTCTTTAAGGTCCCTAAAATCATGATTCTTAGGCTGGGAAGGATAACCCATTTTCTTCTTCTTATTCACCATAACCTTCAGCACCCCATTCTTTCCCTGCAACCTGATTGGCTCACTACCCGTTTCTTGACACTTTAGCCTTAACAAAGAAATGGGCAAGTTGGCTTCATCCCCTTCCAATTCGAATCCTTTTTGTCTCCCACTACAAGAGCCATCATAATCAGAACCTTGTTTCTTATTAGATGAGCGAACACCAAATTCCTTCTTCAGATTTTTGCCACTTTGCCTAACCGCCTTGAACCTATCCTCCAAATTATCATTCCTCATCTTTTTCCCATCAAATTCATCATACTCATCAAACTCAAACAAATCCAACCTGCTCCTCTTCTTCTCAGCACCAATCTCAATGCCAGCATTTTTACTCCTACCATACTCTCTGTTTTCAAGTTCGTTTCTCTTGTATACTGATGAACCATTACTCAATCTCTTTTCATTCACTTTTCTTCTCATTAACTCCAATGATTCATCCTCATCGCTCGAGTCTGAACTACTGTCTACTAATCTGCTCCTCTTTTTCTCCTTAGTATCATCACTCAAAACCCCCAGCCCAACTCCTGAATTGTTGTTGCCACCTTTCTTTTTGATAATCAAACACCCTGATGAGCTTTTCTTCTTTAACACTCCTCCTGATCTCACACTCCCTTCCATTTTTCATGCATCGACTACATAAGAAAAAACCCCTTGAATTTTGATCAAATTCTCATGAAACCCGACGCGAACTCACCTTTGAATTATCCGGAAACAAGTATTCTGATAAGGGTTCTCAATTACGCTGCACAGCATTAGCAGATCTGAAGCAAGACCCAAAACCCACCAACAATGCTTAACAAGAGCCGATATTTAAGGAAAATTAAGTGAATTGCAGTTTACCTCGCCGGAAACCCATGAGTATTTGTTTAATCGGGGATCAACTCTAACTTCGTCACGTTGTTTTCCGGCAAAGCAATCGATGAAAGAGAATAGAAGGAATCGGAAAATAGAGAGGAGAATTAAAGAGAGAATTGCAATTGGCTGTGTCTGTGTATATATATATATCAGAGTCCTATTGTATTCTTCTAGTTCTATATTACAGAACTAAAGAATGTGAAACCAAAAAAAAAAAAGGAAAATAATTTTTTTTAAGACATAATTGATATTTCTTATAGAAAAAATTGTAATTAGTTAGAGTAAAGCTCTGTTTGATATTTTTTTAAATTAAAACCGATTAAACCGTAGGATTTTAAGAGAATTCCACCTCCTATATAAATAAACGAAAACGTCTTTAATTGGGAAGTTCCCAAAATATATGGATAAAGCAATAAAAGCAACATCAGCATGGCTAAACAAGGCATGAATACAAAAAAAGACTTGTGATACAAGAGCAACCAACTCTAGATGCACCAACAGCCGCACATGTTCAGCGAACTAGAGCGATCAGCATCGAACGTTCTTAGGCCCAAGCCCCTCAAATTGAGCCCTCTATCCATGAGCTCCTTCATACTAAGATAACCTTTACAGGTTGCCTTGAAGTTATAGCGTTGACGGACTTGGCAATTGCAGCAATAAGCCATCAAAGTTCAAAACTTGGTGTTTGCCGAAGCATTGATATATTGTACAATATTAGCCGTCAAGTACCATCTAGCCGAAGCAATGTTTGATACTTAGATTTCAGAACGGTTTAAGTGTGTTAATAATAATTAAGATATAAATGAACACTTCAAAAATTCCACAATGTCATGTCTTATCACGTCCGACTTTCTCTAGTATAAAATATTATACATAATTCTTATCGATATATTCATGTCGTATCGTATTTGTGTATCGGAGGTTGTATTTTACTATGACCCGCCTAGTCCAAGTTTTCTGGGCTATTTTTAATTACAAATGTAAAGAAGCTTTTAACATTATTATGTTTGTTAACATGTTGCATGAATTTTTTGTTTTTTTGGGTCAGGTTGCATGAACTCTTGTTCAAGGATGATCATGGCTTCTATCAGAAAAGCAACCATATTTAAATAATTTATATTTTATTGAGTGAAATTTCAGTTTCAAATCCTAAACAAAGTTATTAATTAAAAATTTAAAAATATATAATAATAATAATACTAGTGAAATACTAATTTAGCCAATTTTAATTTGGGCCAACAGTTCAGCCAATTCTAATTATCTTTGCTTATTTGATCCAGTTCATAAACGGGCCTTATTTGTTTCTTTTTTATTTTATGTGGGCCTTCTTTTGTATTTGACTAAAGTCCAGTCCATGACAAATTTCAATGATATTATCAATAGATTATAAATAAAAGTATAAAACATATAGCATTGTGATTCAATGTTATATTAGAGATTTTATGTTCGAGTCTCTCGAAAAACAATAGTCATTAGTAGGAAAAGTTTTACGCCTAATGATTCAATTCGACTTGACTCATATAAATAGGAATCGAGAACTACCTATAAAGATTTTGGACTATCCAACACATATATTTCGTAAAGTGCTTCATGTATGTTTATTGCCACGAGCAACAACATCAAGCTGGTAAGAATTATTCTTTCATTGCATTTCTTTCAAGCTGGTAAATTAATGGGTTGACCTAATTGCCACCAAATATTACTCCGAATATAGAGGTTTAGGATTCAACTCAACGGTAGAGTGTCACATTAATGTAGCGGAAATACGTCATGAGTTTTAATTTATATCGACTGTAATACATTTGCAATGTTTAATTCACCATGGTTAAAACGAATTGAAATTATGTTATTGGATTTGAGATAGATTAAATAAATGATACCAAAAACTATAAATTAATTAAAATGTGATATCATAAGTAAATCTGTTCCCCAACTAATTAAGTGAAAAGCTCAAGAACGGAAAAATGCATTTGGTTTAAGTTTTATCATGGCTTCGAATTTTTAGTTTGCTTGTTTATTATTATATTTTTTTTTTTGGTACAACTTGTTTATTATTGAATAAATGAGGTTTAGATCTCGATAAAAACTCTACTACGCTCACCAATTTATCAAAAAAAAAAGGGAAAAATGCATTTTACCTCATTAACTAGTTGCAACCAAAATTAGAGTAAAATCCCTTTCCTTTATTTTTGTTCTTATCTCTTTGTCACTTTTTTTCATATTAAAATTAACTAATTTTTTAACCCCTGCGTTGCACGGGGTAATTTACTTATAAAATATATATTATTAAATAAATTATATTATATTTTTTTATATGATTATTAACGATATGTCAAAAATTATTAATTCAGAATTGAAGCGTACACACCAAAGTAATTCATTTTATAAAATAATCAGGAATTTTGTATATAAAAACTCATTTTAAATGTATAAAAACAGTAATATGATATTTTTATGACAAAGTACTGATTTTATATTTATAATAGAAAAAATATATATTTATACATATATAGAGAATGAATATCATGACGGTTATAGAAATATTAAAATGATAATTAAAATACTAAAAAAAATATTTAATAATAGACCATGCATATAAATAATGATTGGAATCTCTTTGTCTCTTTGGTAAAAAAATAGTTGTTTATTATACTTTATATTATTTTTTTATTAAATAATCTGTTATTGTTTCGTTATTGAGTCATAATAATATTCATTTCATTATTGAAATTTCTTTTATATTATGAAAAATATTAATACTCAAATATAATAATTTAAGAAATTTATTTACATTGAAATAAATATAACTTTTCTACCACAAAATGAATATAAGACACGTGTATTTGGAAAAAATATATTTAAGAAAATTAATTGTTTATTTATTTTATATTATTAAAATAATAATAAAATTTATCTAAACTTATATTTAAAATTTTTTTCCTTACTTTAGTTAGATAAATTTTCATTTGAATTTGCTATATCAAAAATATTTGTTAGAAATTTAAAATATTAAATATAAATTTTTTAATGGATATATTGAATATATTATTTTATCTTTATCTTTATTAACGAACATTCAATACTGTATGGATAACTCTAAAGCTTGTTAAAATTTACTTAAAACCATATTTTGAAAAAAAAAATAATTTTAATATTATGTAAAATAGTTATATAGTTCTATAATTAAATAGGAGTTACAAATTTTTAGATAATTGATATAAATAAAAGTATGGAAAGTCAATAAATACATATGTAAGTTATAGAAATAATAATTAATTAAATTAATTATAGAAACAATCTACATGGCAAAATGAATCAATTCTAACTTATCCACTTCATTGCCACATAACCATGTTTCCTAAAATATTTCACTCATTCATTTTCATATATATATATATATATATATATATATATGATTGATGACTAAAGTCTAAAACTGGTGAGCATGCAAACATGAAAGATTAGTTGTAGAAAAGAAAAGTGGAACTTTATCACACTAATTATGGTGTTAGGAGTCCATCTCATTCTTACTTTTACTTTTTATGTTGCTTTATTTATTTAATGTTGTGTTATGTTCCTTTCTTATAGTTTTTGATGAGTCAATTTCATAAAGATACATACTAACTATATTGATGAAAAATATTATAAAATGTTTGAACCTTTTTACTATGGTTTTAACTTTTAAAACTTTTTTTAAGCAATAAAAGAAGTAATAACTAAAACTAAATTGAGCCAACTTCTATAAACTTTTTTAGGTAATTCTTTGAGTATATTTTATAAAATTATATTTCTATTTTTGTCCTCAAACACACTTCAAATTCTATTTTAGCTTACTTCTTAATTCGAAATACTTGAACTTTTACTAGTTCTCAAAAAAAAAAAGTCGTAGTTTGATTCAAATATGCATCTCTAATGGAGAATCAAATTCAACTAGGCGTTGGGAATATTTAGGCCGGTGATGTGGTGTCAAATTGTCAACTTCTAACTTTAATTTTTTTGGGATAATTACACTTCCATCCCCTCGACTTACGGATAAATATAGTAATACTTCTCTACTATTGAAAATTATAGATAAATTATCTAACCACCCTAACGAAAAAACCTAAAAAACGTAACGGAAAGTTGTAAAATGACTAAATTACCCATAATATTTTTGTTATAGTGATTGCTATACATGAAATGAGCAAAGTGATTAAGTTGTTGTCCAGTTAATAAAATGTTAGCATTTACTTGGAAATAAGAAAATAACTAATGGCATGACCTAAGTGTTATACAGAGCCATAATTGAGAGAATATCTCTGTAATTTTCAATAACAAAGAGAATCTTGGTGTATTTTCTGCACGTCGAAGGGGTGTAAATGTAATTATTTCTTATTTTTTCCTTAATAAAGCAGCAACACAAGTTGGAGAGTAGAGTAGGGCATTTCGCATTTGGCTTGCTACTAGGCATCAAATAGGAAGGGACAAAATTTTCAAGTGGGATATCATACAATTCAAAATCAAACTTCAAATCAAGATTGTGGTGGAATCAAGTGGTTATCATTAGTCCAAAAGCTGAATTATTAACAAAAATGCAATTTTATTGTATTTATACTAAATTATGGTCAAAATAAAGTGATCTGAACATAAATATGCTTGGTCTGCAGTCAGTTTCAACCAGTTATTTATTAATCCAGTCAATTTCTAGCACTCACAAACAAGAGTCGTGATTACCACCACATATATAACAACGTTTCTTAAAATAGAAAAATAAAATTACTCACATAATCCAGAACCAAATTATGACACTGGTAATAAATCCCAAAAACTTTTAAGGTGGTCAAGTGTGGTTTAGTGCTTTAAGTGGAACAAAATAGAAAAGGAGATTCCTTTTTTTTTTTTTCAATAAGAACATATACACGATCAGGGGTGTAACTTAAATGGTTCAACGCTATGCTAACTTAACCAGAGATCTCGAGTTAGAATTCCCCTAAGAACGCAGCTACCTACAACTAAATTGTCCGACCCGACTCGACTCATATAAATAGGCTTAGGAACAAAAATAAAATAATAAAAACATATAAAAGTGAATCTCAAACCCCCTTTATTACTATTTGTTTTGTTACAAATCAGTTAGTAACATGCATTCCCAAATTTTGAGTATCTACAAACAGCAAAAATTGCACAACCTCAGAGCCTTTGTATGATGCCCAACTATGAGAAAAGAGAACATCAATTAGCCAACCAATTTGACATTCTATTCTTGATTTGAGAAAACATAAAAAAAGAAAAAATGATAATTATTTGACTACGAATCTATAGCATCCACAGGCAGAGAAGTGGCACGGTGAAGCGACTGTGGGAGCAATGCACCAGAAAAGAAATGCTTCCCCGTGCTCAAGTCCACCGCGCCACAAGATTTGTAAGCCGACTCATAATCCTCAACCGTTTGATCGCCATCATTCTTCTCCGGATCAATAGGGGCAACTTTGGTAAAACGCTTTACGTTTTTCTTGATTTGTAACTTATCAGAATCCAGATTTGCAGATCTCAGCTCCCTCAGCTGCATTTGGTACTTAGCCTTGAGCCATCTCAGCTCTTGCCTTATTTCATTCTCATAATCCTCAGACAAGTCTTGAACATTATCCTTGTTTATCCTTAAAGCCCTCTCGTCATCATCAAAATTACCAGGTTTCCCCCATATGTCAGTGTAATGTCCACCTTCAGGGCTTGAACTGTCAGGGGCATTTTCGGTAATTACACACTCTTCAGAGTCGAATTTGTAAGTGATCTCTTCAAAACGACCGTGCATGGCTCCACAGCCGTGTTTGGAACATTCAAGAACTTGCAAGTTCTTGTGGGAAGATAAATAATCTGTCAGAGAATTATTTGAAGCACATTTCTGACAGCAATCTGGGCTATCTTCGACGTGGCCCCCACCATTTTTCCATTCTGGTACCAAGGAGGAAATCTCACTGTCGATCATTTCTGCAATCTTGGTCACATCTTGATCTGTGATGTCCAATTCGGCTACCATTTCAGTCGCCACGCTCATGGCCGTGTCGGTTTCGATATCGAAAGGAAAATAAATGTTGCGCACTCGACCTGCCAAAATTTGATCGAAACAGACAATTTTGTAAAAAAGGAACTTGGATAGTTTATTAAAAATTGAATTATTGTATCATTAAACTATGTGAAATTCAACAAAAGGGTAACTGTAAGATGGACATAAGTTACAAAGGAGGCAGGTGCAATTTTGAAACCAAGTGCATAGATTTGTTTAACTACACATAGTTAGGAGGGAGGGCGTTATAGTAATTTCATTCTTTTACTACTTGAATTAAACAGATCGAAAGTTTATAATTTTTTTATAATTGTAGCATGCAAGTATGAATAATCTCGACAAAAGGGTAACTGTAAGATGGAGATATGTTACAAGGGAGGTATATGTAATTTTGAATCATGGTGGGGAGATTGTGTAACTACACATAATTAAGAGGGTGTTATAGTCACTTATTCCCTTTTACTCTTTGAATTCAATAGAGGTAAGTTTACCTTCCTTATCTGCAATTCTGAGCCTCAAGAAGATATTATCATCTTCTCTCCTTCTCCCTTTGATCGTAATATCCACATTTTCCAAGTGTTCGTCCTCATGGCTCGTGAAAAAATCTATCGCATTAGCCTCATATTCGACCGAGTGGCAATCCAAGTCATTCTCTTGTTCATAACCAATATAATTATTGTAACCATTGACTAAAGAACTTGTTGTGCTCTGATGAGCACTCAAGAGACGCTGAGCAAGACTCGGGTTTATTTCATCATAATCTCGCTGATAATAATTAAACGGCCTTAAATCATAAACATAATCATCAATTTGGAGGAAAGGATCATTGAGAAGCTCCCAAGCAGATAGCCTATCAGATACTGTTGCTAAACATTTCTCAACAAATCTACGCACCTCCAGATCAGTCACTTTGTAAAGAGCATCCGGTTTCTTTCCCTAAAAATATTAGAAATAAAAATAAAAATAAGAAAGAAACTTGAATAGGAATTGAATATTTTTGAGTTCTTACCGAGATGACTTTCTTGTAAATTTGTGCTGGATGGTTGCATTCACTATATGGATACTCGAATGTCACCATTTCAAGAATGCACATTCCGAATGCATAAATGTCTACTAATTCATTGTATTCTTCTTCATACACTTCTGGAGCCATGAATTCTGGTGTTCCTGAAAAAAAATGTATAAAATTTAATACAAATATAACAGGGCTAGCAGGAGCAGTCGCCCCTTGGCCCTCTTTATGTATTTTTATTTATATATTTCTATAAAAATGTAAACTTTAGCCCTAAAAATTAAAATTCGTGAATCGGTCCTAATTTAGTTCACACTCATCAATGTACATATATTTTTACATATTTTTGTAAAATTTAAATAAGTAAAATTTCTGACTTCTTCCCTGTTATGACCTAATTTGATCCTCCATGGAGTAAATATTTATTATGTATAAGATGCATTGATGACAATTCAACATGATTTCCATAAATTTCGAAAAAAATGGAAAAAGATATACCTACACAACGAGCGGCGTGGGATTTTCTAAGCATTGCAGCAAGGCCAAGATCACCAATCTTGACTTCACCTTGATTTCCATTGATAAAAATGTTATCACATTTGAGATCTCTATGAATCACAGGAGGATCATGGCTATGGAGATAAAGTAGACCTTGCAAAATCTGCCTGCACCAATGCTTGATTGCTCTAATGTTGACTCTCTTATGTTTCAGCCTATACCTTTTTTTCCAGATTAAATAAAAATAATTTAAAATATAGAGAAAAAACATGTAAACTGCCAGATTATTGCAAGATTCCAAGACTTTAAGAACTTACTGCCTGAGAGTACCCGAAGTGAACATTTCTGTCACGAAATTGATGTTTCTGTTAGCAGTATCAACCCAAGAAGTGCAGAATTTCATAATATTGTTGTGTTTTAAGGTTTTTAGGAGATGAATTTCACAATAAAGCCTCTCAAGATCTTCTGGGCTTTGCAGAAAATCATAAAGCTTGACTTGGTTCCAGGCTACTTCTATCCCTTCATACTCATCGAAAGCCCTATAACTGCCAAAAATAAGAAGAACCCAGAAATCAAAAACAGAAAAAGATCAAATTTTTGGCGAAATTAATTCAGAAATTAGCAAAAGGGATGAAATTTTTTGATACATACACTGTCTTTGAGGCCCCTTTTCCCAGAATCTCATTGCACTGAAATCAATGAAGTTTTAATATTCAGAATATTAAAAAAAAAAAATCAAGAAAACTGAACAACTGATAAATATTATTAAGAAGCATTAATTGAAAAACTGAAGAACTGCAAAAAAAATTAATGGCAGTGTAAAAATTATGGCGTACCCTTCCATATCTTCCTGTAGGATCAACTTCTACAAATTCAGAATCATCTGAAACAAGATCAGCACCACCATTCATTCCTTAAGTCTATGCCTAAATATTCTCACTCTTTACTTATCTTGGAGGAGAGAGAGAATCCCAAATTCAAGGATTAATACAAGGGTTTTTCTCAATTTCTCAAGAAATGGTACTCAAATCAAGGAAAATAGAATAATAATATCACTAAAATGATATTGTTGGGTTTCCATCAAAAAAACAGTCTCTTTTTTCCCCCCTCTTATTTTCTTTTCAACCCTGTACTCCACAAGCCCAAATCCAGACAAAAAAGCACCTCTCCAACCGATTCTTGATTAATTTTTCCACACTTTCTATCTCGTCACGAGCAGCATAACAAAAACCACACACACACACAACACACAGGGTATACAATAAAAAAGAAATGAAAATCAAGACAGGCAGGCAGGCAGGCCTGAAACAGCTTGCCAGAAGGGGACCAAGAAAGCATAGCATTATTAAATGTTAACGTTTTCATATGTGGCATTTGTCAATTAAAGAGCACTAGTGGCTGTCAGATATCAGTACAAAATTTGTGGTACTTTTATGGATATTTCAGAAATAATTTTTTTGCAATCTTTATTGTAATATTGGAAAAATTAAATAATGTTAGTTATAGAATTTATATTATATGTTGCCGTGGTTCTTCCACATTATTAAATATTTTCCTATCCACAAAACATTTTCCAACTGAAACGTAATGCTACAATCGTGGTTTTGGAAAGTGATATTAATTATGTGATATCCTATATAACTATATTGTCTCGATATGATGCGATTCACATTATTTTTTAATTAAAATATTTATATATTATTTTTAAATTATTACATAGAATTTATAATATAATAATCCAATTTTTCGGGTGTTATTGTGTTAATTTGATTAATATTCTTCTCGATGGTATAGCACTTGAAGAATAATTAATACCACCAAGAGCGTAGTTTAGCGGTTCGACTTTTGAGTTTCTGGAAACGCAACTGCTATTGATAGGGAGAATTTTACACTTAAGTAGTCCAACCAGACTCGACCCATATAAATAAGCTTCAGGAAAAAAAGAAAAAATCTTAAGAATAATTAATAACTTAAGAGGTTTGATTAATTACTTATTTAATTAAATGAGGGTGAAGAAGGACGGCTTGCAACTTGCAAGACCACTTCCGTTGAATTTACACTTCTCATAAATAATAGGAAAATTTATATCTCACCATCTCCAAATTTCAAATATTTATAATTTATTCTCTTTAATTTGAGAAATAATGATAAAACCCCTAATGTTTTAAACAACTTATAAAAGCCGATGGAAAATTTAAATATTATGTCAAAGTATTATCGTGATGATAAAGAATTTTAGTTTAAATAGTTACTTTCACAAAACATTTTCAATATGATTTTAATAAAATTTTATGTCAACTTTAAATTTTTTTTTTTTTTTTAAAGTTTAGGAGTTAGAGTTATGCCCTTAAAGTTAAGGCCAGGGTCATCATATGTAAATTCCCTTTAATAATAATAAATTTGATTTTTTTCAGTATTAATTATGGCAAACAAGCTGAAATGGGCCTTCATCAGGTCAAATATGAGGTACGCAAGATCGAAAATTGGATATAAATTCTAATTTCTCCACCTAACCCCACCATAAGTTATTTCAAAATAATTAATCTGAATACAGTAAACTATAAGGATTTGAAAATGATGAAGTTTGGTACTTTTACGTACAATATGTCATCATTAGACCTTTTCGTTTGCATCAAGCTTACCCAATTATCTAGTTTAACACTATCTCATACTATTTACGTTACGTTGAGGTAATGCCTAACGTTGGTATATTAATGTTAATTAATACAGCTCAAGGCTGCAAAATTTAATTATAGAGAAAATGACGAATTATATAGGTGTCTCCACATATTGCTATATTTACATATAGGTCTCTCTTGTCTCGTTTTTTATATCCTAGTCTCTTAACCGGTCAACCATTAGTCAGTATCGTTAATTTCCTGGTTTGGATTTTACAGAATATATCTCCTTTTTCCTTTTAAGATTGAACTTTAAGATTTTCATATTTTACTCTATGATTATAGAAATAATGGAAATTTTTATTGATTTATCCAACTGTCAAATTCTGATTTTATGTCTTCTTTTACCAATATTTTTTAGTTTTAACAAAAATGAATAATTAGATTAAGATAGTCATTTAACATGAAATTTTATCAACAAATCAGAGACCTTGATGTACTTAAATAATGCAAAACATACGAAAGAGGCTTTGTTTTACGTAAGTCCAAAATAGCGATCATATGATTTACATCTCATATGTTTTACAAAGTCCAAAATAGCGATCATATGTGAAGAAATCGGAAAAGATTCAGAGTTTATTTTGTAAATTTCCAGAGAGAATTTTATTCAATAGGATTTTGTTTCTGATACAGAGTTAATGAATACAAAGAGAATGAATTAGCTATTTATAGCTATAGCTAATACACGCATAAAGCCTGATTAATGAAACTAAGATAAGCGGATTCACAATACAAAAACACTACCTTAAACTATTACAACTTTAACTATCTATTACATTAGAAAATTTATTCTACAATATGTTTTACATCATATGTTTTTATATGTTTTACAAAGCCTCTTTAATATGTTTTACATCATTTAAGTACTTCAAGGTCTCTGATTTGTTGATAAAATTTCATGTTAAATGACTATATTAATCTAATCATTCCTTTTTAATAAGACTGAAAAATATTGATAAAAGAAGACATAAAATCAGAATTTCCCAAGGGTAAAGAAGATTATGCCGAAGAAGAGCCAAAACATGACGATGAAGCATATGATGCTGCTGAAAAACCTGTTGCTAAAGAGGATGTTGTTGTTGAAGAAGATGTCATTGCTCCTGAAAATATTGTTGAGCAAGAGTTCGTTGATAAGGAGGTCAATCAATTTGAGGAGTGAAGAAAACTATGACTCGAATGCCTACAGATTGAAAACATGGTCAACCAAAAAATCTTAAAGAGATGTGGGCAAGTTTAAAACCTAACATATCTTTGGAATCGGGTGATGTTACACAACTAAGAGAAATCTTTTAACTTTTTTTACCTAAAATAAATTTGACTATTTATTATCAAAGAATAAATTCATTTAATTTTTTCCTTATTTGTTTTGTGACAAGTGACTCAACATTTATTTATGTAGGTTTTAGTTTAAGTTAAAAAATTTGCCTATTTCTTTTTTATCTTATAACCCCTCCATATGTAATATATCTTTGGAAGTAGGTGATGTTACATGAACTACTATTGCTCATATAGTATCAGGTACCGATGCATTTGATGAACATTCTTCCAAGTTTAGACGAATTGAACCGAAATTAATGGATGCTATGACTTTGGAGAAAAGAAAACACATGTCCATTCTTCGACTCGATCGATAAAAGAAAAGAAAATACATGTCAATTTTCTAATATTCTCAAATATAGAAGAAAATATTACTAGAAAAGAAAGATATATTTTTTTTTCTTTTCCAACATAAATCATCTCCATTTGAAATAAAAAAACTACAAATTGTCTTCCAAAACTACATATTCAGTATGGTACTATAGGAAACAAAATTACTTGTCTTCTAAAAAAATTTGTGTGAAACCATAATCCCAATGCAGTTGTTCCCTTGAAACTACATTTTTTGCAATCGAAAACCATCTTGATCTGTGGAGAGATGGACAATGGAGGCGGCGGAATCAACGTGGCGGAGATTTGAGTGGCTTGCCCTTGGAGATTGCATTACCTACTCTATATTAAAAATACCACACTATAGCATTTTCATATATATATATATATATATATATATATATATATATATATTAGGATTTCAACCTCCGACTTCAAAAAATCAGAATAAATTAAAAATTAAAGATTTTCACTCTAATCAATATTTCTTTTTTATTTTTTCTTCTCTGCCAAATCGAAACTATTATTTTTTTTCCCTTAAAATTAAAAACTAATTAAATGAACTATAAAGAGTCCATATATAAAATAAAATTTTCCTTTAATAAATAAATTAACACCCGTGCCTTGGCACGAGATTTTAACTAGTTGAATAGAGTTTATGAGAAGATTTCCAGAAGTTTCTGAGAAGAGTGCCGCCGACCAGAATTCACCAATGGAGCAAGTCCCCGCATATGAAACACGGACACGACAGACACGGATACGGCGATACAAATTCTTTTCGATATTTTACACTAGAGAAGTGTCCAACATGAGTGTCCGACACGGTGTCGGACACGACACGACACACGATAGAGTAGGATTTTTAGGAATATTTGTGCATCATGGATCCCCGCCGACCAGAATTCACCAATGGAGCAAGTCCCCGCCGTCCAAATTTCAAACTTCGATTCCACGAGATTCACTTACAAGACAGTAGCATATTATGAGAGCAGCGGCAGTGAAAACGAGAAAGTAGGTGAAGATTTACAAAAGTTGATGGAGCTGGGGTCAGAAGCATTTCAGAAGCGTCATTACGATGAAGCCATTCGCTGCTATAAACTTGCCCTAGAAGTTAGGTCCAGGTTCGTTCAACACTTATTTTAATTTTCTTTCATAGCATATTGTGTTTTCTTGATTATAAAACTATTAACTGAATGTGTAACTTCCCCTGGAAGTTAGGTTCGGGTTGTTCAACCATGTATTTTGATTTTCTTTCATATCGTTGTGTTTTCTTGATTGTGTACTGCATTTCAATTTAAGATATTTTTCCAATTGAGAATTGAGATCATATATTTTAATTTTTTAATGAGTTCCCATGTTTTCTGGTGATCCATCTGTTGATCTACTTGTAGTAATACAATATTGTACTCATTTAATTTTTTTTTTAACATTATTATATACCGATTGAATGGACAAAATGCTGGTCCAAATTAATTTGTTTTACAACATTATTAAATGCATTTAGTGACCTATAAAAAAAAGGGAAAAATAAAGGTTCATACTTTTCTTGGACAACATGATAGAATTATACATCATATGATGAGGATTGCAATCGACATGAGACATGAGTTGTTCAATGCACATGAATTTGTACGATGGTCCGGATGGTGTATCACATTAATGTTCTTAGCCTTTCTCCATTTAATTAGGTGTTACCAAACTATATTTAATTTTCTTGTCTTATAACTTTTTCAAAATGTGATGATTTTTTTTCAAGATACAAAATAGTTAAATGTTGTCCTAATTAAATATTTAAAATAATATACAGGGTCATATAAGAGGACTTGCTCATTTAAATATTTTAATTAAGGTTAAATTACATTTTGGTCCCTGACATTCGCTATATTTATATTTAAGTATTTAGATGCGTTTATTATATAGATCTCTAAATTAATCAACTTTCACTTCTAAATCGGCGGTGGGACCTGAATATATACAATATAAGTTAAACTAATTGAATGATCTTGGGTATTGCTTACATCTAGAGACCCATCACTACAACAAAATTTAATAATAGTAACAAAAAAAATTAAGTGACAAATTAGAACTTGTTTACTTTGAGATAATTTAAGCGAGATGGGCTTAGCATATGGCGCATACCTAATCTATTATCCACTCATTTTTCGTGTTTACTTTGGTCCCTAAATTTTTGTTGATTGCGCTGTCATGTTTACTTTGTCACACTATCTTTTACAAATTTTAAATTTGAAATTACCCCTGGCCCAAAACCAACCCTAATCACTCCAACTTCTGCTTTTTCCTCTATTCCCGTCTTCTTGCGCCGCTCTCTAGGTTCTTATTACAGTTGTCGGTAGAGATTGAAATTGCAGGCAAAATCAACACATGAAGCTTTGATGATCAATATATTTATTCTGATTAATGGTTAGTATTTACATCCCCTGGTTTGAAGTAATTCGTTGAGGTTTATTATTGTGAGAAAAGATGAGAAAAAGCCACAGCCCTAACCAGATGGCCTCCGCGCGTTGACGAAAGTGAAATATTGCTGATGAATGGAATGAATATATGGTCTACACCCCATCTAGAAAATTATAAGGGAAAACGAGTTTGGGCAAAAAAATTGTCTGCCAATTTTGGGAGGGAGATGTTGGAGCGAACAATGGCAATGGATTGTAAATTCGCTCAAGTTAGGGGTGAAAAGATCAATAAAAATTGCTACAGTAGCCATTGCTAAATAACAACAACTTTTCATTGTTGCTAAATAAAGCGTGAACAGTGACAGATTTTGGCAAAATCTCGCGGGTCTGATGTCTTAAGTCGGGTAAGCAGGGCAGAGAAGTAAACAAGTTGCGATTGCTATTTCTGTAGGTTAACTGTGGTTTTATCTGAAAGTAAACAAGTTCTTAAAAGTTATCACCAATGATAACATTTAGTGACAATATCTTTTACTTTGTCACTAACCACTAATGCACGGATACGACATAAAATATGTCCGTGCAGTGTCCGACACGTGTCGGACAAGGACACGGCTCCGATACGTGTTGAACACGGCAAAAAATATCCGAAAATAAAAACAAAATAAAAAATAATTAGAACATGGTGTCAGACATGACTGGGGGAGTGTCCGACACGGTTAGGATACGACAAACTCAAATTTTTTTATTTTTTTATTTAAAAGGGTCAAAATTTATTTGAGAAAAAATAAAAAATTATAATAATGAAACGTTGTATTAATTAATTTAAATTTATTTTTTCATCATTTTTAATTGATTCTCGCAATATTATAATCTACAAATTATAATGTTCTTTTAACATAATAATCAATTCGTATATTTAAATTTTACTAATAATTATATTATATTGTGATAAATTTATTTTTTAATTAATATTTATACATATATTATATATGAACATTTATATTTTTATTGAAATTTATATTAGTCAGCCGTGTCGGAGCCGTGTCGTGTCCTAAAATTTTTAAAAAATTCGTGTCGCCGTGTCCGTATCGTGTCGTATCCGTGTCCCCGTGTCTGTGTCCGTGGAACATAGTTACTAACTAAATTCATTTTGTGACAACAATTTTTATATTGTTACAATATGTATCTATAATGACAAGAGTTTGTGATTTTATTGTCACAATCGACAATTAGTGACATAGGATAACAACTTAGTGACAAAAAAGCTGTCACTGTGATTTTGTAATAAAAAATTACTTGTCACAAAGTTATCACCATAGCTATGTCACTAATTGTCAATAGTGACAACTTAAACACCATCTTGTCACTATTATGAATCATGAAAATTAATTTTGTGACAAAAATAAAACTTTTGTCACTAAACGAATACAATTAGTGACAACTTTTATATTGTCATTGTAGCACCCCAAAGCAAAGTGCCAAAGGAAATGTCCCACACCGGATTTCCAATGGAAACATTGAGTTTATAAGTTAGAATTCAAGTGTAACCAATGGATATCCTTTTGGGTAGTGATTTAGGTTCAATTTTAGGTTGTACTCAATGAGTTTGGAACTTATACTCGCGGCCAATAGACCTGTTGATCCGGGGGCGTGACAACCACAATGCATTTAGTCACTCATTTTCATTTTTCTTGTAGTACACGTTTATTGACCAAATGTAGATCAATTCAGGGGCCTAAATGTAATAAACGCAACTAAATGAACCTAAATGACCCAAATGTAATTCGTCCTTTAATTAATAGTAGAAATTTTTAAATTTTAGTTTAAAAAAGTGTACAAATTTTAATAAAATGTTTATTTTCAGATTTCAAATATATGTAGTCATTGATAACATTTCGAGATGGTATGGGTGCACTAGACTTTCCATTATCCATTTAAGAAACTGCATGTATCAACTTTTGGTTGTAGACATGCAATAATTAATTTGGTATGGGATTAAAATTTCTTTTATTAAAAGTGAATTAGGTATTAAGGGAATCTTTGAGCGTGTGAATATATGCATCGACATGCATAACTGAAATTTGCACATGCAACCTCACATGGGGCACCACAAAAATGACGTATATATTATTATTATTATTATTATTATTATTATTATCTATAGGGTATATTTGGTGATGCTTTCTCTTTAATATCGTTAATTGGCATCTATAAATAATGGTTTTAAATTTTAATATACTAATTGTTATTGAAAAAAATATGCCTTGAGATTTAAATACACATGTATACACGCGCATACATATATATATATATATATATATATATATATATATATATATATATATATATATATATATATATATATATATATATATATATATACACCGTAGGATTTTAACAAAGACCTCCTTTATAACCAATCCAAAAGCCAAGACCTAAATAATCCTAAAAAAAACATGATACATACAAGTAGAGCTACAATTTAAGTTATCATCCATGCTCCAAACCCGATAGTTGAATAGGTATTCAATTTTTTATTTATTATTATTTTTTTTTGCGTACGTACACAAAACAACAGAAGCATTGCTAGGCAGGAGCTAAAGAGAAATCCGACAATTGGGAAAGTACTAAGAAAAAATTTTGCACACTTACTTAGAACAACATAAACATTACTAGATTGAAACTCGAAAATGAACAAGTACCCGAGCGCGCATACATATATATCAATAATATACATATAAAAAGTACTCCTTTTAAGTTAATTTGAAAAATATAATGGAAATGAATTTTTTAAATAAAATAAAAGAAAAGAAATATTACAAATGTTCTTAAGTTAATTTTAATAAAAAAAAATACATTTATGTGTGATTGCATATAGTTAATTGGAGGAGTTTTTACTATTCTTCCATAATTACTATTTAAAGGCGATACTATTGGGATAAATCTACAAAAAAAATAAAAATAAAAATCTTAAACTTTGTTAAAAGGAACCTATAAAATTGTTACAAGTTACTCATATTTTATAAAAAAAAAATGTTTGGTCATGTCTTTAAACAATATTATTTTTAATTCGTTGGAAGTTATAGTTCTCACAAGGAATATTCCCACAAGGCGGCCCATTCTAGGCCTGTTATGCGTGAAATAAAACGCTGTCGTTGCTATTCCCATAACTGTTTGCACCCTTTATTCATTCATTCAACACTCGTCAGTATTTGCCCGGCTAAAGTAGAAAGTGTAGAAAAGGAAAAGAAGAGGACGAGCTAAAAATGGAGAATAACAGCACATTGAGCTCCGGCAGCGGCGATCGTCCAACGGTGATGGTCACTAACGACGACGGTATCGACGCCTCCGGTCTACGAGCTCTAGTTCGCGTTCTCGTCTCCTCAAATCGATTCCATGTCTTGGTCTGCGCCCCCGACTCGTACGTATATAACTACAGATACGCATCGTATTATGTTTCTGTGTAGAATTTTGCTGTAATCGGTATCGATATTACCTATGTTTAGTACATTTACGAGGACATTAGGTGCAAATGTGTTTTTTTGTGCAATTGTGCTATGTATTCACTATTCACTCTTTATTTACTGTATGTTCGTCGGTCCAAGTTAGAATTATCCCTGTGAGATTGTCTATTTCTCGGTTGCTTGTACGAGCAGATAAATTTATGTTTGGTCTGGTTTTGGCAATTTTTTAAATTGCCGTCTTGTTATTTATATTAATATAACAATTGAAGAACTTGTGGTTATATGAAACAAAGGAGATCTTATGCTGTTTCTGACATTACATTAAAAAATTTCCAGTGAAAAGTCTGCTGTTAGTCATAGTATTACTTGGCGAAATGCTATCACTGCGAAACCAGTGGAAATCAATGGCGCAACTGCTTTTGCTGTTTCTGGTCGGTTGCAATGTTCTCTATAATCGTATCACTGATTATTACTTTAATAGCGATTAAAACTTTCAAGTTTCAACCATATTGCCTTAATTAATCTTTAGTAATAATATGCTTTTAATACATGATCTTGTTTGGTGATAGGTGAAGGAAAATCTCAATTATACAAGTAACTTTTAGGGGCAGAACAGTTATCTATTTATGAACTCGAGTCTATCCACTGTGTATGTTCTTGGTTAAAATAAAAGTTGAAGTATATTGGCAAGTAAAGTCCTAACAGCTTGACATACGAGATAATGCTTTCTGATCCAATTATTGTGTGAGAAATTGTATAAATTATGTTGCATTTTTTATATACATTTCGGAGCTACTTCTTATCATTCTTGTTTTGTTACTTAGTCATTATCTTATTCTTTTTTCCTTTCTGCTCCACAGGAACTCCTGCTGACTGTACATCTTTGGGAATTTCCAAAGCTCTGTTCCCCTCAATACCTGATCTGGTACTTACTGTTCCAGTAGCTGGAATAATATTCTATGATATGTAATTCATAATCTTCTTTCACCTCTTAGTCCTCTAAATTGTCAAATATTTCCTCACTGCTTTACACCATACTGCACTTGGATAAAAACTTGTTTTCTCCCTCACTCAAATAATGTTGCCTGTGAATACTACTATACTAGCCACCATGTTCCCTGCATTTATTTATTCACTTTAGTTTTCCTCCCCCCGCACCCCCCTGCTCAAAACGCACACACACACACACACACAGACTCTCTCTCATCTATTATCCTTCATGACATGTTTGTTACATGGTTCTTGAGGGCTTCCCTAAGATCTTGTTTTCTGCATGATTTATGCAAGAGAAGTTGATTACATTGTCTCATCTTCCGATCCTTGTTTGCAGGTAATCAGTGGAATTAATATGGGTAGCAACTGCGGATATCATATGTAAGTAGCGTTATCTATTTCGGACTTCTGAATCCTTCTTGATATTTGTTTTTCAAATAGAATTTCCCCGGACTTCTCTGGTTCTCGTGGTGTTTAGTTGTTTTTCTATTTAAGTCCACAAATGTGAAGGGTCTTTCTCTGTGTATTTGTTTATTTATTAAAATGCATTGTGTAACTTAACTGTTAGGGAACTTTGATGCTTATGTGCAAGCATTTGGGCACGAGTTTCAACTTACTAGTTGCCATTTAGCAACGGCAATACATGCCTTCTAACAACAAGGATCAAGATATTACTCTGTTGTAAAAGTCAAGATTTAGGATTTTTCATCTTTTCAGTTGGATTTTCAGCAACGTTTACTGTTTACATATATGCTGCGTTTGAAATGACCATCTATCTTGATAACTGCAGTGTTTATTCAGGGACTGTGGCAGGGGCTCGGGAAGCCTATTTTAATGGAGTACCTTCTGTTTCTATATCATATGACTGGTATGCATAACATACACTTCTTTCTTTCAATTGATTTCTTCAGTCATGAGTCACAATAACTACTTTCTGCTTAATGTACATGAGAGAAGTTCAAGTTTTTTACTTACATTATTGCTAGCTTTCAGGGTTGGAGGGAGAAGTAATGTCAATGATTACACACTCGCAGCCGAGGCTTGTTTGCCCATAATTTGTGCAATGTTGGCTGAGATAAAGAAAAAGACTTATCCTCAAAACTCTTTTCTGAATGTAGACGTCCCAACAGATGTCATGAATCATAAGGTAATTTTGGGTTTGCATTGACTTGAATGGTTAAGATAAGGTATTGAAGTCATCATAACTCTCACAATGTGAAATAGTGGACTTGGGTGCTACTTCTTTGTATTTCGTCCTACCATTTCTTCTCGCTAAGTGATAATAAAAATTAACAACATTTTACATCCTTATTTCCCTGGCCTCCATGTTCAGTTAATTGAAAAGAACATGATGACAAGTGGTTTCTTGGTTACTGAACAGGGTTACCGTCTGACCAGGCAGGGCAAGAGTATTGTGCGGATGGGTTGGACACAAGTCACTTCTGACGCTGGAGGAGGAAAAATGTTATCAACAATGACAATGGAGACAAGTTCATCAGCATCTTCTGAATCAGAGGCTTTGAGTGGGAAAAATGAACATCTTCTATTTAAGAGAGAAGCATGTCTGATTCTCCTTTATCTTTTGTCAAGTGCTTAGGTTTCCTTTTGCATTCAAAGCTACCTTTACAAACAATGTGTGTGCTTTTTGTTTCTCGATTGATTGTTGGCCGTAATTCTTTAAACTAATTTTTTTTAGTATTTGCTCCATCTGGCTAATGTATCTACCTGTACGCCTTTTCATATATTTTCTGGTTGCTAATTGTGGTTTATGATGTAGCATGTTAAGTTCAGCAAATGTTATTCGTACATCTAAAATTATTTTATATTATTATTAGTATCTTGGTGGGTTCTGATTAATGCTCAAATCTGAAAATCATGTCTTAAATCTGTTTATTTTTTATACGGGCACTTAATGTTGAAGTACTCTAACCTCAAAATTTGTGAAGCTTTGGTACTATGTCCTTTTATTATTTTCATGAATATACTATTTATCAATTCCACAAGTACAGGAAATCTTTATAATTTGCCTTTATAGTTCATATGTAGCTTATTTGTTGATTTTGCACTTTGTGATTATTTTATGACACCTGAGATTGGGAGCTAAGTTTAAATAACAGCCCCCACACATTTCTCTTCATTTGCTTGAGTTAAAATTTCTTTATGTTTACACCTTAATCCATTATTCCATCTTATACAGCTCTATTGCGACTATCCACTTCTTTGGCACATGAATACATGTCATATCCTTGGAAATATGATATAACTTTTTTTCATTATTTATTTTATGTTGTAATAGTATTTAACTGTGTCTCCTTTCTTAGGTAAGAGGATCACAAGTGGAAGATGGTGACACAGACTACTGTTCTCTTCAAGAAGGATATGTATGTTAAACATGTTATTGTATAAAGTGAGAGTGATGTAGGTTCACGGTTAATTTTCACTTCTTATTGCAGATAACCGTGAGTCCTCTAGGTGCTCTGTCACCTGCAGATATGGATAGCCAAGCTTACTTCAAAGAGTGGCTTCCTGGTGTGGCTGAACGCTTCTCTTCCTCTGCTCTATAAAGATGTATGTTCTTCCATTTCTGTTAAAGATCTGGAAGTATTTGCAATATAGTTTAGTTTGTTCTGCCCCAGAATTTCTCTAGAAAACTGTATATTTAATTCAGTTCGTGAAGTATTTTTGCCTAAAAGGTTCAAATTCTGGTTCAGGATATCTGGATGGCTTTTTATCTAAGTCAAACTTCGCAATCATGTGGCATCCTTTTAGAGGTATCATTATTGCATGCTCATAGTTATGACTTTCAGGCTTACGCATCTTTTATTTAATATAATCATATGGTCAATTGTGACTCAATTATTTTTAATTTGGGTGCAAATTTGATTATTCGTGTATTATAGAACAACTACATCTTTATTGATGAATAATTTTATTGAACAGTTGCTATTGCCTGTGATATACTATTTTCTTTATGATGTTTTTCCAATAGTTTCCTTTGCCTAAGCTAAGGATTGTACTCCATTATTTACCTAATAGTAGGGTCATTTGAAATTCTAAGATGCTTATCTCCAAATCCCTCATTCGAAATGCAACTTGAATTTGTCACTTAGGAAATTCTTACACAGGAAACTATCTTCCTAGAAGGCTCTGACCAGTGAAGATGTTTAAGATTTTATGGTTTTACTTCTGCCAACTTTTGGAAGGCAAATATAGCAAGTTGTGTTGCAACACAGGCATCTGACTGTTTGTCGGATCAGAAATGTAAAACTTTAGCCTAATAGCATTCGCAATCTCTGTTTGATATTATTGAAGCTTAAGATTCAAATTCGGATGAACGTTAAAACATACTTGAATAGAAAATTTTCATCAAAATCTAATTTGAAGCATTCAAATAAATGCTTAATATACACGTGTTATTGAGTTTTGCTAAAACTTTAATTTGACTTTCTACACTTTTTAACTTCTTAGCTCTTATTTTGTTCTTTGTAATTTGGCATTTCACAATTTAAAAGGTTGAATGTACTGAAACTGATTTTATGATTATATAAACTTGGTGCTTTCTTGTTATTATTTTCCCAAATTAGTGAACCTTTAGAAATTGTGCAGATGAACATTAGAATCACCTGCTTGTAACATCGGTTAGTAGGTATGACCTCTCTACTTTTTACCTCTTGAAAGTTGTGAAGTACCTGTCAAATTTCTATTTCAACTGCTTCTAGTGGACAAGGTAACTAGATTCCATATAAACTTACCACTGAACTATCTATACCCTCTACTACTCTCCTAGAATTAAGTATAGGTAGATAAAGAGCTCTAGTATTAAGTTCCATACATAAAGATAACACTTTTCATCTAATGATGTAACTTCAATAATTTATGGTGGTACTGTGTATGGGTTGCACCCAACTGATCCAAATGAGATTGCAAAACCAAAATGTGAAGTGTGAAATACAAAACCTGAACCTGCTAAAAAAATTTCTATCTTATGTACAGTATGCATAAACACTGTCCTGTTTCCTGGTGTGTTTGTTGTATATGTGCATGTCGAGGGTTGTCATTTTGGTGGTGGGAAAGCAGGTGGACGAGACTCCACTAATATGGACCAGAGTACATGCACGTCTTCATAAGGGCAGGACTTGACGTCGTCGTACAGTATGTATATCCCCCTTCCTGAGAAAACCATTAACAAGAATGTAGTTTCCTAGCTATGTCAGTTATCCGGTTATCCCCCTATAATAGTGTGGTTTATATACTGTGCATGACTGTGCATTATTTGTGTGTGTTAGCATCATGCAAATTGGATATATGTGTATGCGTGCATATTTCGAGAGAGTTCATGTTGTTGGGAAGTAAACCAAATTTCACTAACTTATCGTGAGTTCATCAAACGCCTATGCTAGCTATATTCAATCACCACATACAGAGAATGCAGGCAATATGCACTACATTTTGATTGCTATCATGGAAGAAATCATGTGCATTATCTGTTGAAATGGATATATAGCAACACAAACTCGTGAAATATATTCATGACTATAAGCAATGAAGGCCATACTCTTCTTCTGAGCCAAGTGGAGACGAACCCACAGCTTCTTTATCGGCGAGAGTAGGGACTGTAGCCACCCCATTTGGAGAAGAAGATGGTGTTGTTTCTCATGGTAGGTGAAAGAATAAGAAGAGGGCCAAAAATAAGGTAAGTTTAGAGAGAGAAACTAACTGTGGGTGGTTTTGCTTAGACAATGGGTGAAGTTTAGGTTCTTCTTTTCAAAACCTTTTAACATTCCCTTGCAAACCAATCATGCACATCCCCATTCTTCTTCTTGGTAAAATGTCTACTTCATACCTTTTCCCTCTTGTAGTAGAAGAAGCCCCATCTACCTATCACAGAAGCTCTTATTTTCAAGCTTTCAAAAGACCCGTATTTTAAGAAATCATTTCCTCCTAAGAGTTAGGAGTATGTCTCAAGTTATTCTGAGACTGCTGGCCCAGTTTAGCTATGTAGGTGCTGAGTCATGGTTCATTGGTCAAGATTTCTCTATTAGTGAAGTTTATAGTTGTCACGGCCCCCAGACCAGCTTCGAACCCACTAAGTGTAACCTGGAAATTGGACTTAAACCACTGTCCAATAAAATATCTAATGATTACACTTGAGTTCTAATTTATAAACCAATTATATTTTCATTCCAAACATCATGTTTAGGGTGCTACAAGAGCAGTTATAAATAATCAATATTTAGGATAAGATGGACCAGTAAAACTTGGAGTTAGGGTCAAGAATATGGTTGTATGAGGGTTGAACCATATACGTCGATGATTTTGGGTGAGTTTATAGACGTCTATTAAACATCTTACATGGGTTCATTAGAAGGGTTCTTTTAACTTGTCCTTTAATTTTTTAATCAGCTCATCTTATTTCTATAATATAAGTTAGGAAATTTTTATTTTATAAATGTTCGACACCCTCTAGGTATTGGATTTTACAGCCGATGCCTTTGATCTTGATTTTTGGGTTTTGGATGTTATTGCCTTACTGGGTTGAATTTGTTTGGTTCCAATTGGAGTTTTGCATTCTAAATGGATTGGGCCTGAACCATTTCTGAATCCAATATAATATACTCATTCATTCAAACCTTTCGATTCTTTTTAATATTTTACACTAGAAAAGTGCCCAAAACGGTATCGAATATAACATGACATATAATATGATTTTAGAAGTATTCGTACATTATAGCTTATCATGGTTTTCAAAACAAAACTGGACCGGCCGGTCCAACTGGTGACCGGCAGCCTATTCGGTCCGGTTGGGCCCCCAAAACAGTTGGTTACAGCTTGGGCCAGTCAGAACTGCCGAGAACCAATCGAAAATCGGTCTAACCACTCCCGGTTCGACCAGTTCTTTTTTTTTTTTTTTAATTTTTTGTTTAAATTGTTGGGTTAAAACGTAATGCTTTTATCTGAAATAAAACAATGCTTACTCAATTAGAATTCAAGCATGAAATAAAAGAAAAGTGAAGCCCTAAAGTCCTAAACTTCTACAGGACATGAAAAATAAGAAAACTTAGAATTTCAAACGCTGCTACTGATTTAGAAAATAGAAAATTTCATTTATGTTTTTTTTATATAAATTAGAAATTTTTCAAAAATTTTATTAGCATTTATAATATTATATATATATATATAATTAAATATATTTATTGCATCATTAAGACGTTATATCGATCGAACCGCTGGTCGAACCGATTGAACCAGTAATCAGTAAAGCTTCTAGTTCAATGTCTGGTTCATTTTGAAAACCTTGTAGCTTATAATATGTGTCTAGGAAAGAACGTAATTTTGCCTAGTTTCGTATGGATAAAGATTCACTAATTTTTGGCTCGTATTTTCTCAATCTTTTCATCAACTTAATTAATTATTGTGGCAAAAGTGTGCTCCTTTTCACATTGATTTGACTTCATGACAATCAGGATTTATATGCACAAGAATACCCCACAAGCCCACTGACTGAACCATAAACAAATAGTTAGTAATATCTACTTATTGGTTGAAATTTTGAAAAAAAGGTTATGATTAAATCAATGATATTAGTGGTCATGCTATGGTTGGAATGGTTTTTAAATTTTGAAATCGTTTTGTTTGTAATTTGTGGGTACGTAAAGGCCTAAGGTCAATCCAACTCGAGTACACTTGTCTATTTGTTAGAGTTTTTTTTTTTAATTTTAAAATCAAGTAAATGATTATCCAAAATCATGCTGTACCTAATTCCCATTTCCAAATTAATTCCAACTAGACCAAGTCATCTTTTAACTTAGGAAAACAAAGAGATTGTAAGTTTGGAATCCATGATTATGATTGTGTTTTCAAACCTTAAAAAAAATTACTTTTGCTAGACGTAATTTTTTCAGTATTTTGGGGTTCCAAACACTCTCAATTTCTGCTAAATTTAAGCAGACATAAACTAGAATCCAGAAGTACAAAGAGATATATATGCTTTTGGATTATAATTCTAGATTCTAGATATTTTCATAAGTAAAATAAAACTTTAATTAGTAGTTTTATTATAATTAGAAGTGATTATCAGCTTTTTTTCCAGACACTCAACTATTTTTTCTCCCTGCTTTTAGTTTTTTTTTCCAAATACTTCCTGCTTTTACTATTATATTTTTTTTTCAACTTTAACTTTTCTAGAAGCAGTAGAGTTTACAAACACCCTATATATACTAATATTAATTATTAACTGTTTTGATCAGTGGGGATTGTCTTTGATATGAGTTGGTGTAATTTAGCTGAAAAGGGAGAATTAATATATATTAATTTAACTTCAGAAAAAGGATAATGTGTGTAAATATTGTACATCTAGGATGGCCGAATACTTTTAAAAATTCTATCATGTTGTGTCTTGTTATGTTCGATATCATGTTAGACACTTTTCTAATACAAAACGTCAAAAAAAAATCCATATCATTATATTTATATCTTATCGTGTCAATATTTCATAGGTAATCGTGAGCATAAGCCGGGAGAACACCGGAGTTGGACATATTACATATACAGATATAGTAAGGAACAACAAGTACCAAAGGTTTGACCAATATTTAATGAAATTATTACATTAATTCATGTGTGGTAATTAAAGTATAATAAATTTCAATGAGGCCCTTACATCTTACAATATATACTTTTCGAGCTATGAGAAATCCTAGTCTTTTTTTAATTTCCCTCCCGATTTTTTTCTGGGTTCGCGTAATTTGCCTGAATTATCAGGAAATAATTTCGAGCGTGAAATTGAAATATAGGATACAATCTGCTCTTACATCATATTAGATATAAGGTGTTTCAGTCTAAATAATCACAAACGTTAGCCAATGAAGTGAGAGTTGTCCAAACATTATAATATAAATCGTAGTTTAGTAATTGATGAACATGGGATATTCAAATAATAAGAGCAAGAAAATTTTGTTGATGAATGATGAGTGCATGCCCATAATGCCAGTACTCGATGAATTGAAATCATGATATCCTTAAAATGAAACTGCAGACATCATCTCCTACGCCTCCACTAACTAACCTTAACCTATACAATACAAAACAACCCGTTTTGCAATAACTATGCTATGCTATGACAAAACCAAATTCAATGCGAATCCAGAAAATATGATGATAATGACTAATGAGGGGTAAAATGGGAAAACAGCACTGAAACTGGGTTGACGTTTTCCGTTAAGCCCCGTTTCCTACTTAACAGCTTCCGTCACGCCCATAAATATGGGCTTACGCATACAAACTCTCTCTCTCTCTCTCTCTCTCTCTCTCTCTCTCTCTAAACCACACAGTAATACTCACAGTGGACAATTGCTTGCGTGAAGAAGAAGAGTGGTATCTTTGTGTTTTCTTGAGAGATTCATTTCAGACACTGTACAGTGTTATTAGCTGTCTGCTTCTTGAGATTAATGGCGAAGAAATTAGACGAAAAAGCTATGCAGAGATCAGTTGAAGCTGTACTTGACCTTCTCAAAGCACAAGCTCCACTCACTCTCAAACAGGTAATTTACTCACACACTTACACCTTCTACTGTGTGTATATATGACACATATTTCGAAAAATTAGTACTTTGTTTTTAAATATTGTCTAATTATTTATTAACCCGTTTTCAACATAGCCCAGTTCGCATATATACATTAAACGTATATATATATATATATTAATTTGCAGGAGAAGTTCTGCAACAATGCTTGTGTGGAGAGATTTCTGAGAGCAAAAGGAGATAATGTGAAGAAAGCAGCTAAGCACCTCAGAAATTGTCTTTCATGGAGAACCTCCTTAAGCACTGGTATATACATACATACATACATATAATACTTCTAAAAATCCTACTCTCCTGTATCATATCCAATACCCATATCACCCGTATCAGATACTTCTTTTGTGCTTCATAGGTCTGTAGGTGTATCACATTTTTTCACCATCTTTCTGTTTTGTTATTTTTGTCTCCATCTCCCTTTTTGTTTGAAGCCCTGAGAATCTTGCTTTTTTTAGGTATTCAAATATATCAATCCGGTAAACAACTTAAGCAAGAGGACAAAAATATTTCATAATTAATTTAATTTTCACATGCAATGATTATTTATGTTAATATTCCCTTTTTTTTTTTTTGAATTTCAAGAACGTTTGATGGCTGATGAATTCTGTGCTGAGCTCGCTGAAGGAGTAGCTTATGTTGCTGGTCATGACGATGAATCAAGACCCGTCATGGTAATATATTTATTAATTTATTTTTTGAAGTAAATTAAAAAAAATAAAAATTGATTCTATCATTCTAAGGAGTCCAATCCCAAACTTTCACATTGGGAGTACGCAATGGTTAATTTTTTCATATAATTAATAAAGGAATTTGGACATATAATTTTTGTGATGAACTGCAGATTTTCCGAATGAAGCAAGATTATCAGAAATTTCGTTCACAGAAATTGTGAGTACATTTATATAGTTTTATCAATTTATGGAAGTGGATCGACTCTATTTATTATTATTATTATTATTTTATGTAACTAAGCGAGTTTTATTATTTTTAAATTTATTGATGGAATTTAAATTCTGTAGGTTTACTCGGTTACTAGTGTTTACACTGGAAGTGGCGATCCAAACTATGCCCAAAAATGTTGAACAATTTGTTCTCCTCTTTGATGCTAGTAAGTTTTAATTCCTCTTAATTATTTATTTTAATTAAATGTCACATATCAATATATATCAAATTTCTATTATTTATTCTAGAAAAATATACTTTCACAAAAATAAAGGATTAATTTTATCATTAATTATATGCACAAAATTACTATTTATAAGTTAATAATCTATTTCTTAACATATATATATTAACTTTTAAATGACTCTATCTAAAAATTAAAGAGGTTGTTTAACTTAATTTTGTTACTGATTCATAAGAATCTTTATTTCATTTTTTTTTAAAGAAAAAACAAAAGAAATGTCAACTTGATTAAGAAAAAATATTGGTTTTTATCATTTCTTTTTTGTTTAATTAACCTATCTTATGATATATATAAATCCTATGGTCAAAACTTATGGTATTACAACAATTATGTTTGCTCCAATGGGCACCAGATATTACTTATAATATAGAGGTTTGAGTTCAACTCCTTATAATGACAAGGATCAAATTATGTGTGCGTGTAAAAAAAAACCTTATGGTAACAGCTTTAAAACTATTCTTGACCAAAAAAAAAAGATTTAAAACTATTTTTATATATTATTTTTTGGTACGTAAATATGTCATTTCAACACACACTGTCCACCAAATCAGAACACAGCTTTTTTATCTCAAATTTAATGTACATTCCCATGTCTAGGGATTCCACACACGACTCTCAAATACATTCAAAAATCCCTTTTTCTTAAAACTCATTAACTTTTCCAATGCACGCCTAATTAATCACTTAATTAAAGCGATTAATTAACAAAGTAAATCAAGAAGATATCATAACAAAAAAACCCTCAAATCTGTCAGAAAAACAAGCCCGAAACTTTATCAGAATTGTCCGGAATACCCTTGTGGTGTCACGATCAGAGTTGGTGGGGTGTAGGGGTATATAAGGTCATTTTCATACCTAAATTATGTTAAAGCAAAAGTGGCCATAATTCTACTTTCCTACATATGTCAGACTCAGACCCCAACAGTGATTTGAATTTTTCTGACTTTTTTAATTTCAAAAAATAAAAAAAAAAGAATATTGTCCATTTTTTGATAAATTAATAATTCCTCGTTTGGGGTTTCGTTAACATTCTCTTGGAGTAATGTGATAATTGTGTGGGAAATATTGCAGGCTTTTTCAGATCAGCTTCTGGCTTTATGAACATGTTGTTGGCAGCATTGAAGATTATAGGGGATTATTATCCTGGACAACTTCATAAGGCTTTTATCATTGATCCTCCATCTCTTTTTTCTTACCTTTGGAAGGTATATTCCTCAAAACTTTCTTCCAAATTTGCTATATATTATATATTGGAAAGGGTTAATCACATTTTGACCCCGCAAAAATTTGCTAAATTACAAGTCGTGACCCTCTTAATCAAAATTTTAGGATTCCGTCAAAAATTTTAACGGAATATTCCTAATAGAACTCTAAAATTTGGATGGTTTTTGTAATTATGAAACTCTTATAGGATGTTACTGTAATATTCTGATTAAGAGGATAACGATTTGTAATTTAGTAAATTTTCTTTGGGTCCAAAAGTAATTAATCCTTTAATGTATATATCTAATTTACATGCGCATAGTTAAACTATATGTAATATTTAGGGATATTGATTTTTTCCTCCGAACTATCAGTATTTTTTGAATTTGTCATCTAAACTAATTATTCGTATACTTTACCATTTGTACTACACGAAACATATACTTTACCATCTCCGTCCAATTTTAAAGTCAAATTTTCATCTAATTTTTCATACATGCCACACACGTGACTGTCCAAAAAGACGGAAATATCATTAAGAAAACCACGTGAGTGGCGTGTTAGTTCCGTGTAGTATAGATGATAAAGTGTACGAAAAATTAATTTAGATGACAAACTCAGAAAATACTGATAGTTCGGAAGGGAAAAAATCAATTATCTTTATCGTTGTAATGATTTTAATGTTTTGTTTTTATGAATGTAGGGAGTAAAGCCGTTTGTGGAGCTTTCACAACTGACCATGATGGTATCGTCGTTAGACTTCGAAGAATCACTCAATTTTAAAGACTTAACATCGTATCCACGAGCAACTTCGTTACGTTTTGATCCCTCATCAATAGCTAAATTAGGGACGTCGTCGCCGACGTGCTCCTCCTCAAGATTCGCATTCACAGTCTCACATCATTCCGATTCAATCAAACCCTGGTACCTTTCACTAAGTACAGATACATCTCAATCCAAATTAGACCTAAAAAACAGTACTTCCCATAACGTCTTAGGTCCAAAAATATCACCCCTCAATGCCAGGTCCTTCTCCTTCGCATCGCCGATGACTCGAGATCGACGACCACCTCCACATGGCGGCAACATTAATATCATCAAAAAGGGTTTCTTCCCATCAACACCAATGCCACAAAAGACTCAAAATATCGACCCGTCTATGATCCACCATCCAAGAACACCTAAGCCTTATTCATTCTTTCAATCACCGGCATCCTTCTTTCAGAAAAAGGAGTGTAAGATGAGTCGAGTCGAGAAATCAGGCGAATCGTTTTTGCCCTATTTGAAGTTTTATCAACGTCCGTATGATGAAATGATTTATAGGTCGAAAATGAGACCGCCTTTAGGCGGCCTTATCTCGATTATCTCTCCTCAGCTCAAACGCAGACACATGTCGGTTTCGCAAAGATTTTGATCAAGAAGTATCAAACCAAGATGCCCCTAGAATTCAATATTATTTCTTAATATTAATTTCTAAAGGAAATTAATTTCTAATGTGCAATGTAAAGAAATAGACTCCGTGCTAAGTGGGACGTGATGAAATTAATCTTGTACATTATTATAAATCTCATTTAATTGTTCTTTGGTTTGTGCCAAAAACAACATAGCATGGAAGCAAGATAGCGTGGTCGAGACGGTGAAGTAATTGAGATTACTTAAATGTTGTAATTCAAGAGTAGTAAATATCTCTATTTTTATTTAATTTTTGCTTATTGAAGAGCATAGTTTACTTTTCAGCCCTTAATCTTAATTCTTGGAGTTTGTAATGCCAATAATATATAATATTAATTGCTTGAACTGATCTTAGTTTTCGAGCTTATTTAACTTCTCATTTGGACTTGTAATGTCAATGAAGTTTGAAAATTGTTCCTCTTGTAACCTTATCTTTGTGCTGATTTGAACTGAAATTTTCAATTAGATATTGGTTTCAACAATGTTGGCAGAGTATTTGGTAGGAATATATGGGTCTTTTCGCTGTCTGTTTGCAAAAAGTCAATTGAAGCAAGACTCGATTTTTTTTCTTTTAATATAAAGATGACGCTTTGAACTTATATTGGGAAGTAATTAAAAAAATTTCACACACAAAAGTCTACACATGCTATGTATGTGTATATGTTGAAGTGAACAGCTTTGTTGAAAAGTGTGGGAAAGAATCAAATATTTCATATTTCATACACATAATTAGAGCTCAGAAGTGGTTTTTAATTTGGTGAAGTCAGGTGATACGTCCTACCATCCTCTCGAAAATCTTATAAATGACTGTAGAGATTTCTTACATCTCTTCTGGAATATTCATTTCAAGCACATTCGAAGATACTGTAGCAACAGTATGGCGCTCATATTTTAGCTAAACTTGGATATAATCGATTTTGATTTTTGGTTTGAACCTCCTATTGATCAGGTTGTTGATCGTGTAAACTTTGAAGCTATTTCGTAATAATATGATTATGCTTTTCGACCAAAAAAAAAATAGATCTTAAAAAATGAAAAATTACATTAATATTACCTTACTGTTTCATCCCTGTATATTAATATTTAATTTTTTTGGTGGTATATATTCTTTTACCAGTGACAATTTTCACATATTAATTTCTTCTTTTAATTTGTTAGTTTCAAATATTCAAATTTATCTACAAAAAGAAAACGTTTCCACCTTCGAATTACGTTGGGCAGCAAAAAATCATCAATCTAGGCCCTCAAAAAGAAGATCATGAATTCTTTTACATACTGCATGTAAACTATATAATCCGTGAATGTACTAATCATGGCTGCAGGATCCGTAGTTAAAGCTGAGGTTCAATAATTAATCTTGTTTCCTGACTTCAACTATTTGCTTCAGTACTACTTTTCTGAGTTTTTGATTTGTAGTCTAGCTTATGATCAATTTTGATGTGGACAAAGTCTTTTGTTTGTATGTTTTTTAGCTAGTTTTTTATTTTCCTTTTTAATTTAGATTATATTATATATGAATTAAGAGTCAGTTTGCACTTACTTCTAAATGTACCATTGATCATGATTCATTCATGAATCAGAGGAAATGTCAAATTGATGGTACAGGCAAAAACTATGGTACTGTTTCTGAACAGAGAAATATAAGCAATTTTGTGACCAAGATGCGGGTGAATTGTGTTTTTGGTATTTTGGAAATAGAAAAACGATAAGAACAGAAATGTAAATGACTCGATGATTTATATAGCTTCGCTAATCTACTGCTGTCCTCATGGGGTTGCCTTGAGAGTTTTTCTAAATGTCTTTATTAAAATAAACGACTACTGGAACGAAGATACAAAAACTGAGCAATATTTGCTCTCAACAAAACAAGCCTACTGCTTGATAACAAAGCACACAAACACTCAATTGATAAAAGCCTACTGCTTTAAAATCAATGAATAACAAATCTCAATCACAGAGATAAAAACAAGAATTTTCACTAAACTCTTAACACTGATTCTCACTGAATTAATTAAGAAGATGTAGTGTAGCTCTCTTTATGGAGAAATAAATCATGTCCATAAGGCAAGAATCCGTTGGTTCCAGTTGGGGTAATTCTAACTATAAGGAAAGTATCCGTTGGAAGGATCCAGCCATATCAAATCTTTAGTTTAAGGAAGGTTTCCTTAACACATGTGATTATCAATTTTTCCTGCAAGAAATACACGTTAGAATATTCAAATAACCTCATCATCCAATTAGAAGGTCAACAACCGTTTGGTTCCAGTAGGGGCAAATCTTCAGTATAAGGAAAGTGTTGGTTCCAGCTGCACCTCAATCTTTAGGATAAGGAAAGATCCTTATCATATGCAATCACCATAAATCTTGTTTATTATTTCCTGCAAAGACATGTGTTAATATATTCAAATAATCTCATCATCAAAATAGAAGGTCAACAAATTTAAATGGTGACACGTCCCAGAAGAACTGTTTGAACATTTTGGAGTTTTATAGGTTGTTCTGTTATGGGACAGCAGTAGTTTTCTTGCAGCCTTATAGCAATTAGTTTTTGGAGTTGTTGATGAGAAAACCTAGAGGAATTACTAGACGTACGTTGATGCTTAATTCAGATGACACTGTTTGCAGGTTTGTCTTGACGTCACTCGTGAGAGCATCCATGCATGCAATTTCAGACAGTCTCTGTGTGTATATATATTTTTTGAAATGATTAAGAAAGAAGAAGAAGGAGAAGAAGCAACTTGTTCAAAAAAAAAAAAAGATGCGATTGTACATTCCAGCCATGTATGTTCGTTCAAAAAATAAAAAATGTGGTGTTCAATATATAATGACTAGACTAGTAAATTTCTAGAGTGTACTCCAAGTTCAAATATGGGAAAGGGATAGATAACAGCATAAGTCAATGAATTTTGAAAGCAAATTTCATGATTTTGAAATGAAAGGCTGCAGGTACATATTAAAATGAGAAAATTGTGTTCTTCAAGTTTGACTAATTATATTTCAAATTGAATTAAGAAAGAGTACTTAACTATTTATGTACCGGCCCATGTTGTCTAGCTATTTGAGGATGAGTGGATGAGTATTAGAATATGTTTTATAGTATTCACGGACATTCAATTCTTAACAGACAATTGAACAGTATAGCATCGTGTCGGGCATAGTAATACAATTGAACCGAACCCTAGTATTTTTTTAAGGTTTGGGTTCGAGTTCGAACCAATTTAAATGAACTAAAACTCGAACCAGAATCTAACGAACCTATCACAAAAGGGTTTGGGTTCGGGTTCGAATAGAGGTTCGAGTTCGGTTCGATTAAAGGTTTGAGTTCAGTTCGGTTAGCGAATAATATTATATGCATTATATATCATTAAATTATATTATAAATAAATATATATATATTAATTATTTTATTAATATATATAGGGTTCGCAAACGTTCGCGAACCTCGAATCCAAAAACAAAAGATTCGAATTCAGTTCAATATATATGCGAACCGAACCTGAATTTCTTGAATTCAAACTCGAACATTTTGTCGAACCAATTCGTTAGATTCACGAACCGATTTGGTTCGTTTACAACCCTAATTGGGCATCTATACGTGGGTCTAACGCTTGTCTAGAACTAAATATTGTAAAATAAAAATCATATTATGTAATATCATGTTGGTGCTATGGTATTTGTGTTCATGATATAATGTATCACATAAACATTGTCACATGGGCTTTTTGGTTTCTTACATTCATTAATGTTGTTTGCTGTTCGCAACTGAAGAAATTTGAAAATAAGAACTAATAATGTTGCATGGTGAAAAGGACTGATGACTCTTCATGCGTGGATGGTGGAACCCATCTATTATTGGCCTTGAATTTAATTATTATATACATGAAAATACAATTTTCTTTATTGTTATATTTTGGGAAAATGGGCAATTTTAGTCCTATAATATATTGTGTTTTTTTATGTAGAATTATTCTAACCGGTAATTTATACCAAAAAAATATTGTGTTTTGCAAGTTTAGTCCTTATATTTTAAAAATTGGCAACTTTAGTCTTGTTGTAATTGTATTGTTGCAAGTTTGGTCATGTCGTTAAGTTTTGAACGGAAAAATCACGTGCCCTGTATGTGTACCGTTAGGGTTGAGAATTTGGGTGAAACTAATCATGTTCCTCGCACATGAGTCGGGTAAGTTGAGATGAGTACAATAGATAAGTCAATAAAAACTTACATATAAATCCGGATTACAGTGACTGCAAAACATACCAATATATGGCTCTTGAATTCGGAGATTCATTTCGAAATTTTCTGAATTTTCACCATTCAGCCACGAAGCAAGCCGTGAAAAATACATTTCGTTCTAGCACACATCAGATGATCGATCTACTGAAAAAAAGTCACAAATATTTGAAGCACAAGCTTCAAATTTAATCCTGGGATTTTCCTTTGTCCATAACATCACAGTGCCACAAAAATACGACACCTTGAAGTAGAGGTTGAAGAAGAAGACTTGGTAAGTAGTAAGAATGAAAGAGATAGAGATTGAGAATGAAGATGAATAAAGAGAACTTGGATGTTTATTGGCCAAATTTTCCTCAGTTTTCAGGTTTAGGGTCTCAATTTTCTGTTCCAAGTGAAAACCAACCGAAATTTTTAGGAGTTAATAATCCAACTTGACGACAGGACCAAACTTGCAACAATACAATTACTACATGACTGAAATTACCTATTTTTAAAATATAAGGACTAAACTTGTAAAACATAATATACTACAAGACCAAAATTTTAATTTTCCCTTTTATTTTTTCAGGCGAGGACTAAAATTCCCTTCTAAAGCTACCCGTTTCGAAAAAAATAAAAATGGTGTCCCTAATGGCTATCAAATAAAGATGTATTAAAAATTTGTAATTTTTGTTTTCTTGGGGGGATTAAATGAAATAATATCAACAAAAAAGGAGAAAAAAAAAAGGATCATAATTTTCTTCATTGAAGTGTAGAAAATAGACTTGTAGTACTCTAATCACGCATATGCTCGAAATTCAATACATTTCCAAGTTATATAATAATTCTAGTCTCGCATTATTTAAATGATATAAGAGGCATATAGTTTAATTCTAATATATTTTTTTCAACTCAACCTAAAATTTAGTTGATAGGGAGATTGAAGAAGCAATTTGCTTCACTTATTTGATAGAATATTCGAGCTGAAAAGTAAATAACTGATTTATATATCATAGGCTATAATACACGGACACTTCTAAAAATTATATCCTGCCGTGTCGTGTCGTGTCCGATACCGTGTCGGCACCTGTGTCGGACACTACTCTAGTATAAAATATCAAAAAAAATCTTTGTTGCCATATTCGTATCGTGTAGTGTCCGTGTGCGCAGTATCCGTATCTGTGTTTCATAAATTATAGGGTCTATGGAACAAGAAGTTTGGGCCGCTGAGAGAATCTATGCCCTATAAGTTGGGCCAAACAACCTTAAATGAAGCGGAGGAAGCCTATGTTTGGGCCTATCTTTTGTAGACCTAGCTGGACACCAATCTTTTGGTTAATGGCCCGAGTCCGCCGTCGAATTTTCTATGATTATTTAAAATATCATAATTGTCAAAAACAAATAAATACTAAGAAAAATCAATAATGAGGTGATGAAATTAGTGATGTTTCTTTTTTCAAAGGGAAAAATCTAAATAAATTTTGATTTTTTAATTTCATGATCTTTAGTTGATTCGAATTATAGAATCAAGATCAAATTCAGATTTGAAAACAGGTATATATTTGTGATAGTTCGTATTATACAAAATAAAAAAATCTTAAATTATAAGCGATAATTTATTATATAGTTCCACTTGATAAATACATTATATTATCATCAATATATATGATATTCTTTCGTGACGCTATTTTTCTTTTCATTAATCTTTTTCAGATACGTATTAAAAGTAAATTAGGGGAAAATTTGCTGTCATATTCAAGCATCCGACACAAAGTACAAATCTTTATTTAAAAAATACGTACATGAAATAAAAAGAAATTATAAATATAGTTCGGACTTCGGCGGAATATAAGTATATGTCCGTGTCCACAAAATGTCAGTTGGTATAGTAGTTTGAAGTACTATATCCGAAATCTAGGGTTCTAATGTTAACTTGTGTATTAAGTTATAACTGTGTTAAAAGAGTCAATTCTAACTGAATTTCTGGAGTATCTGAATCTAGAAAAACTCGGATTGGAATTTTCTTTAAAAAAGAATAGAACATAATGATATTGAAAATACTTATACAGTTGGGATATAATTGCTGTAAAGCTACTTACTTTCATTGCAAAAACAGCTTTCATTTCATACTTTTATCGGTTGGCCAACAAACGTTAAATAATAAAATAAATACATATGATGATGAATCACATCACTCAGGTTTGTTATAATATACGTGAAAGATCAATTCCATTCCTTCTGGCCATGTTTTGTCTGTTATTAATTATTTACTATCAAATATAGATATGGACACAGCAACAGGATACGGAAATATGAATTTTTTTTTTACATTTCAGTAAAAATATAATTTTTCGAAGTGCCCGTACATCATAAGTTATATACCAATAACTACTTTATAAAGGTTTATTTGAATATTTCATTTTTCACAAGGGATTAAATTGCATTTAACTCAACTTTTTATGAGTTCAATTTTTCGAAAAAAATTTGCAAACACTCCCAATATTTCCGATGATGGATTTAGACTTCATCACTTTAATGAATGGAGTTTTATAAAAGACAACATTGAGCCAATATTTATGACAATCCTTATTTTTTTTTCTAACCCATTATTTTTCGGGCTCGAGTACTGCTATGATAATGATTGTTATTGGTAAATAAACTGCAATTTTACTCAAAGACCTAATTGACTAGCACAAATTAATCCTTTTTCTTGGATCCTACTTTTTGTAAAAGTAGTTATGGGCAACATTTGGTTCATAATTTTGTTGCCTGCACGCATTTACTTTGTGTTATTAACACGCATCATATAAGGCCGGCATTGAACAAAGGAATGTTGGTTCAACAATTTTCTCTTTTTTTTTTTCTTTTTTTTTTTCTTTTTTCCTTTAAATATGCTCTAAAACAACATTGTCACCTTCAAGCAAACCTTTTAGTGAATCACATTTTCCACCCTTGATTTTGATGCTCTTGGGTCCTTGATTTTGGTGCATCTAGGGTTAAAAAGAAAAAACAAAGTGATGGGTAAGTATGGTGGGATTAATAACAAATTAATTTTTTTTTTGGTGTATAATACCTGTTCGGGTAATCCTACATTGAGGGCCATTAATCCAGCTCAGGGCTTAGTCACAGTTAAAGCTCTTCACCCCTCCCAACAGATGTGTTTCTAGGGCCCTTAATCGAACCTAAGGTTCTTCCCACAAACTCAACATGTGTTGCCAACTGAGCCACACCATGGTATTAATAACAAATTATGATATGCAATTAATGATATAAACTACATTTTTAGAAGTGTTCTAGCTAGTTATTTATTAGAAGATGCTATGGTTCATACAATAATTAAAATGCTTCAAAACATAATTAGGTTTAATCTCTCAATGCTTTCGAAGAAAGTCACGACAATCTAAAATAATACTTTGAAAGGATAAGAGTTTGTATCCATTTGATTAATAAGTTTCACTGATTCACTACAATCTTAGATTCGACCCCTACTTTAAGTTTATGCACTCTTCTATCCAGCGTCACTTTCAAAATTCAAACCCATCGATGGCCAATTATTTCAGCCAATGAAACAATATCCCAACTTAGTGTAATTCTAAATATAAAATTTATAATTTTATTCTCCTTGAGCGATAAATATTTTTCTTTTTTGAAAGAATTTCATAGGAATTCATCCTTAAATTATGTTATGTTCAAATTTCATTATTGGACTTTATTCCATCAAACAATTCATATCATTTTTAATGTATATAATTATACTAAAATAAGCAATTAAGATTGTGTTTTTACGACACGGGATCGGCGGTAGCCGGTGGAATAATTAGGGACTCATCAGGATTTTCGATGACGTTAGGGACTATCTCTATTAATTTGGCTGAGCTTTTGGGTGTTAAGGAGGTTCTTCGCCGTGCATGGGAACGAAGACTTGAACGAGTTTATTTTGAATCCGATTCTGAAGTGGTTGTTAAGCTCATTAAAGAAGCAGATGTGGCTACTCATCCTCTCGATAATATAATTCGGGATTGCAGAAACCTTCTTCGTTTGCCTTGGGATATCTCGTTTTCCCATGTTAAACGCAGCAAGAATAATTGTACCAACCACCTGGCTAAGTTGGGTCACTCGCTTGTGGAAGATGTTATATATTGGGACCATCCCCTGATAGTGTTTTGAAGTTCTTAGGGGCTGACTTGTTATTTTGGTTAGCTCTTTTCTTGATAAAAAAGATTAAGATGGTGTAAAAGGAAATAAGAATATCAAACAAGGAATTTGTCAATAATATTTCTAAGATATAGAATTAAAAAGGATTGTGCGGTAAATTAGAACAACATTAGGAACACAATTCCTTGAATTTTAAGAAAAATACCCCAATCATAAAGAAGATTCGAACTCTTAAATCTCCCTAGTGTATTGTTAAGAGAATCGACAAAATTTTCAAATATTTGGATATCACCTTTGGAATAATTTTTTTCAATTAAAAAATAAAAAGAAAAGAAAATCACTGACAGTGATTTTATTCCGCTCCTCCTATACCCCGCAAAACTTGCCCCTAATCCAGAACTTCACTTGTCCTTTCCTTACACACAGTTGATTCCTTGTACTTTAAAAAACAATAGCCACTTCTCTCTTATTTCAACTCCGAATAATTCTTACATCACTGTAAACAACTTGTTTGCATAGTTCCAAGAAATTGAAATTCAAAAAGGTGATAATCCAGCAAGTAATCAAATGGGTTCTTGAGTTCATCTTCAAAGATTCAAATTTTGGTATGTTTTCACCAGCCCATTTCGATTTCTGGAAGTTTGCTTACTTTCTGTTCAAAAGGGTGCTTAAAGATCGTGTTTTTATTGCAATATAGGCCGAAAAGGATTACTGGGTTACTATAAAAAGAAGAAATTTTTGTTTTTTTTTTTTTTTTGTAATTTACTGAAAAATGAGGGATTTCCCATCTTGTTTTGGTGAAAATGGAGTTCAGGTTGCTGATACTTCTTGTTCAAACGCATCTCTGAGTAAATCCTCTCAGAATTCTGTAACTTGTATTTATAGATGTAAACTATTTGGTAAATCTTGCTTGATTAGCATTGTGTGGAGCAAGAGTTTGATGGGCCAATGTCTTAGTCTTGAAATAGATGATGCCTCTCATCAATTCATCTGTAAAGTGGATGTAAAGCCTTCCTTATTCTCAAAAAGAAAAGGCTCCAAATCTCTTGAAGTAAATTCAGGTAAACTTGAAGTCTTTTGGGATCTATCCTTGGCAAAATTCGGATCCGGGCCAGAGCCTATAGATTCATACTACGTATGCGTTGTATGTAAAGGGGAAATGGTTTTGCTAATTGGGGATTTCAAGAAAGAAGCATTCAAGAAAAGTGCAGCAATTCGTTCGTTCTCTAATGCAATATTAGTTTCCAAAAGGGAACACATTTGTGGGAAAAGGGTTTTCGGCACTAAAGCTCAATTCTTTGACAATGGCCAAATCCACGATGTTAGAATCGAGTGCGACCCGAATAGCAAAGACGACCCGTTTCTTGTGATCCATATTGATGCTAAAACAGTTATGCAAATTAAGCATCTCAATTGGAAATTTCGTGGGAATAACACAATCTTGGTTGATGGGCTCCCAGTTGAAGTGTTTTGGGATGTTCATAATTGGTTGTTTGGACCGAGTTTCGGAAATGCAGTGTTCATGTTTCAAAGCTGTTTATCTTCATCGATGGAGAAAATGTGGGGCAACCCTGATGATTCGTCTTGGAGCTGCTCTCAGAGTTTGAAAGAGTCTAAATTCCCAGGTCTTGGATTTTGTTTGTTTTTGTATGCTTGGAAGAATGAATAGCTCTTTGAATTGGTTTTCTTCTGTTGATTGCTAACTATATATTTGATTTATGATATTCTTTAAAATCTTTGGTTCAATTTTCGTTGATGGATGTGCCGTTCTTTTCTTTTGTAGAATCATTAGTATTGTCAAGTTTGAATCATTTATTTAGGAAGTTGTCTTGATTCTATATTGCCTTGAAAGAATTGCTTCATAAATAGCTAGACATTTGACATCATTTTCGCGTGCTGATGAAAACAAGAATTGCAACTGGGAAAATATCATTTTTCATCCTGTAAACTTAACCCTTTTCTGATTTTAGTCTACCTCGTCTTGAAATTTGTCCTTGAATTTTAATTTTCTTGCAAATTTAGTCCCTTATTTCGCCTTTCCGCGTGACAAAAGATACACCTGGCATTAATGTATCCATCACACATAAATTGATGATGATAAGTTTAACAGCAGGACTTGACCTTTGTTGCATCATGTTTTCTAGTTAATGTAGTTGTCTTGAAACTTCTATCCACCTTCTGTTAGAGAGCCAGTAATTCAGGCTGGAGATTAGGTTGCTGAGCTAGAAATTTTTTTTTTAAATTCTTTAGGTGGAGAAGTGGACAGACAATTTACAACTGGATTCTTATAATCTAATACTTGCTGTCTCTTATTCTTGTCCATGTCTATCATATTTTTGTTATTTCAAATTCTTTTCGAGGGTATGGTATACCAAGTTACCAACCACTACTTCATCCCGCAAAGAGTTTTATAAGTACAAAAAACACCAAAATTTTCAGGCTTTTGTTAAAATCTTAATGGAATATTCCAAAATTTTAACGAACTATTCTAACGAACCCCAAAACATGGATGTTTTTTGTAATTATGAAACTCTTATAAGATGTAAAGGTAATATTTTGATTAAGAGGGTCATGACTTGCAGTCTAGCAAACTCCCTTTGGGTCCAAATATAACTAATCCTATTAGAATTAGTATTGTTTTGGATTATTTTTTTTCAATTTTCTGCTATGAAGGACGGCCTGGGCCGTGGCCTTCAAATATAGGACTTGAGATTGGATTATTGGACTTATAATTGGGCCAATGTTTTACTTGTCTGAAACTGGACTTAAAGTCGTAACAAATTTTGGCCATTTTAGAAAAATAAAGATTTTTATCTCTCTTGCAAATTTATCTATCTATACTATATTTACTTATGTGCTAAAATAAGTAACAAAAATTTGTCTAGAAATCGGTATCATAAGTTGTAAAATATACACTGATGAGGGTGTTTTTTGGTATGGGGTCGGGTCGACCATGTCTTCGAGCTCGTCAGTTGAATTTGTAGAAGGGAATCCGACTACGACCTGAAACACACGAACACTGGGGTTACTTGACCGGAGAAGGTTGTCTCCGGTGTAGCACCTCCGACGCTCAAGTCAGTATTAGAGTATCGAAAAGGGTTCGACTAGGAAGAGTGCGGTCGGAGCAGTTAAGAGAACTTATCAACCATAATAAATGCTGAGGGTATTTATAGGATGGACTAACACGCATTAAGTACACCTCAGAGTGTGTGCATTTAATGCGCCGACTGGCGGGCATTTAATGCTCGACCGTAGGGTGGCAAAGGATCTGCGACATTCCCTGAAATAAGGGATTTGGGTGTTAGAGACGGTCAGTCTAAGGTACGGATGTCTGGCGGCCGCATTTAATGCGTTACAACCGGATGACCGTACAACAGGATTGGGCGGATCGAATCTGACCTCCCTAAAATGTCCACGATCATCCGCCCTTGGAGCAAGATAGTCTGCGGAGGATTTTTTTCAATAATTTAAACTAGAGTTTTAGAAGTGTCTATTCCTAGATCATAATTCATAATCAAAACAAAATCCATAATTTAAAAGAGACATGACTTAATTAAATTAAAAGCATGTGTAATCACACAATTTAACAATTACAAACAATTCCCATCTCACAAATCAAACACTTGTTTCCCAGTAAATTTAACCTCAATCTGGCTAGCATTCTTTCCAATTGACCTCATATTCTGCCCGACACCGGTCCGACCGGGGTTCACCTTTTCGGGGTAAACTCCATCTTTCGGGTGCAAATACTGAACCTCACCATTAGGGAAAACCCTGTAAAACTGATACTTGATCTTGTATTTCGATCTCAATCTGGTACCCAATGCCAAACACTGTTCTTTTCTGGCCAATTTCAGCAGATTCGGACCCTGTCGCATGATGGCGGCCCCACCGGTCGGCATTTCAAAAACCTGCTCCTTGGGGGAATCCCATGTGATGACGTAGAATTCCTCCACCTGGGCTTTGCGGAGGAGCCCGCCGGTGCTGCCGCCGAAGATTGGAGATGGGGTGTTGGGGTCGAGCTCCGGTGGGGTGAATCCGGCGGGGGCTTCTTTCTTCTCTTTGGTGGCAGCAGGCGGCGCCTCCTCGGCCATGGCGCGGATGGGGCGGAGGGAAACGGCGGCCTTAGTGGGTTTGAGACTGGAGAACTGAGAAACTGATTGTTTCCACGGCGAGGCAAGACGGTCGGCGGAGATGGTGGCGGCGAAGAGCGATGCTTGGGTTGCCATGGCCATGATTTGTTGTGAGCAGAGCAGTGTGAGGAATGAGAATTGATAGAAGAAAATGAGGGTTTTAGTGTGTGGAGGGAGATTTGGATATTGGATAGGATGCAATGAGTTTGGACCAATTAGAGGATGTGATTTTGATACGGAAGGCTTACCCATTGCTTCTTGTGGTGCCACGTGTCTTTAAGTTAAAGAATAGATTTTTGAGGTATATATAGATTTTATTTTTGGCCATGTGATGTGAAAATTGAGAATATTTGTATTTTCTAGCTTTGTGAAATTACTTGGTAATTCTATCTTTGGACACTTATTTTTTACTTCCCAAATTTAAGATGTATCCTATGTTTTGAAAAATCCAGACCGAAGGTTGAATCGGAGGTCCTAGTGGTCACTATAGGTCGAATCGGTGTGATGTCATAATTATATTTAAATATATATAATATTAGTAATATTTAAAAAAATAGAAAAATATACCTAAAAATTAGAGTAGGGATTTCAGATTTTGGGATTTAGGTTTTGTGGTTGAATTGAGATTCACATTTACCAATTTAGCCTCTTTTTTTTCAAGAAATTTATAGATTTAGCCTTAAGAAATTTTTTTAAAAAAATTAATTGGATTGAATTAGTGGATCGACCGGTTAGACTAGTGCCGGTTGAACCGGTCAATTGACTGGTTCGCACTGGTCCAATTTGGGGCTGGTTTGTATGGGTCACCCGGATCGGATCTGCCGGTCACCGGTCGGACCAGTCCGAGTTTCAAAACATAGGATGTATCATATTATAAGTCTAGGTGAAAAAATTTCAGCATAATTAAATAGACTAATTGATACTTTTTTTTTATAGGTCAGGGCATCCATCGTCGAAGCGTCGATTATAGTGACTAGTTCTTTCATTAAATTATAGGTACCTCAAAAAATAGGACATCTGGTCAAGAAACTTAAAATTATTCCATACTCATAGTCAGGATCCGAACTCCTGATGTTTGGTTAAGGATAGATGAGTCTCTTCCACTCAACCAACATTTGATTAAAAATGAACGAGTCATTTCCACTCAAAAACACCATCCTCATTCGCTGGTACATTGTTTAGTATTGCTTAATTCAGATCTTTGTTATATTTGTTATGTATTAATTTTTAGGGACAAATATTCTTTTCATTCCGAATATGTGATTTTTTGGCATTTTATCATTTAAACAATTTTCTTTTACCAAACTATTTTTCAAACAATCCTAAATTTCGTCTGCGCCAAGATTATGAACTATCTTCGTCTGATACAAAATAAATGGGCCAACTCTATTTAATAATGGGCATAAACCCTTTTTGGTTCCAAGATTTTAAATGTTGGTATTACACATTATACGGCCCAAATACTTCTCACGGTGGGCTTCATTTCTCCATTGGCCCAATTATTTATCCAACAGAGAGACAGAGTAGCCTACAACCAACTTTAGAATTCAAACGATGAAATCAATCTATTTCAAATTTCAATCAATTAAAAAAAAAGAGAAAAATAAAATATGTCATAATGTAATGACATCACATCCAAATTATGGCACAAAAAATAAACGTGGAAATAACATGCAAATAATATTTGACGACATACACTTTATTAATCTAATTGTAGCGTGACAAGCCAAGCCAAGCCTTTTTTTTTAAAGGTGCTATGCCTTTTTCTCTAGTTTTATTAATTTATTCATTAAAAATATTCATGTAAGATGCTATACTTTAATACTTTTTGTTTGGGTGATCAAATTTAGATACTTACAAAAAAAATTATGATAATAACAAAATATTTATTTATTATCAAGTTAACATAGCGTCGTAACCGCTAAATTATTAATGCAATATATGTACTTGAATGGGGACATCTCAAAATGAATTACTACATAATTGTACATAATACATAGATACATATAATTAATAGCACCTGAAATGATATCAGTGAATATGCTATCACTATACCAAAATAAATAGTATATCTTGATTTATTTATAATGGAAAATATGATTATATGTGGGGATCTATAATGCATAGATATGGATACCATGATATAGAACACGACATGACATGACGAATACAGCGATATGATTATTTTTTGATATTTATCATTATAGAGATGTTGAATATAAATATCGCGACACAGCACGATACGGTACAATAAATCTTTTAAAAGTGTTGCACATCAAAGGTGAGATATATACCTACTGAATTGACATTTTGAGGTTAGTTTCTCGTTTCTTTGTAAACTCCAACGTGTTTGGGGTTAAACTGATACAATAATATGCCCTTAATTCGAATTATTAATTAATGTTATTGAATATATTAAATCACTTAAACATATGTAGAACCAATTGTCTCAAAGTAAACTTTACCATATTAATTTTTACAGCATAGAATTGAAGATTAAATTTGAATTTTATCTTTTTTTTTTTTTTTTTTGCAACAGAAACTAATTATTACTCATAAAAATTTCAAACTGTAGTACAAGTTGGTTATATTAGGTGACTTTAATGTAGTATTTATTCTATTTCGTTTGTCCGTATAAATAAATGGGGATTTCCAAGATTTGTGTGTGTGAGAGAGAGAGAGAGAGAAAAATGAGATAAAATCTCAGGCAGTGGTGACTTTCTCGTGCACTCCCAAAATCTGGTTTTTTTACCTCTCCCACGCATTCCATTCGCTTCATAACTCTCAGATCTCACTCAAAAATCTCATCTTTTGTTATTTGCTTTGCTCGCAATTAAGATTCCTAACCTCCCTTTTCTTCTTTCTTTCTAATTCAACAGTATTGGATTCGTATACGTACAGTAAAAACTAATTACACGCACATAAAAGTGTGATTGTGTGTGTATAATTTATTGATATGGCTTGTTGAAGAATACAGGATAATGGGGTCCAAGAAAAAATCGAGTTCTACCAAAAATCATCGCAATAGGGGCATGTCGATCTCAGGCAAGTTTTTTCTCTCTTCAGTTAATCGATTTTGAGCTTTTAATTTTGATCTGGGCGTTTTTTTTTCTTTTTCAGATGGGTTATTTAGTGTATTTGGGATTTGTGATTCTGTAATTTTAAAGGGAATATAATAGTTAAGATTTAGCTATATTTTGTGGATTTGACAGTATTGTGGATGCTAAGACTAAAAGGTGTTTTTTTTTTGGATTTTTTCTGCTTAATTACATGGGGATTGAGCTGTTTAGATAACATAGGCATTTGCTAGATTAAGATTTACTTTCTTCGAGGGGGAGTAGGTAAGATTCAGAAACCAGCAACGCTTAGTTATGTCAGTCAAAGATCTGTCTATGTTTCTGTGTATTTGCTGATATGTTATACAAACGAAAGACATGAACTAGTGGAGTACTTCTTGGGAAGATATTTCACATTTATGAATTATTGTTTCGAATATGTGTTGGATGAACTTTGGGGAAGCATGTACTTTTTTGTTTTCTTTATTTTATTGATCCACTTGTACTTAAGGTAATGGCAGAATTTGGTCCTTTCAATGAGTTAAATTTGCTATCCAAGAACTTCAAAGCTTACCAATATGTTGATGACGTAAGTCTTAGGAATGAAATTATGAAGTTACATTAAATTTTGGCTCGTTCATAAGTGGCCCTTTCGAAGACGAGGTTGAGCTTCTTATACATATTAAGATCATGGTATCATTGCATACATTGGAGTTTATGCGTTTTGTTTTCTTGAATAATGATTTCCAATAAAATGTAAAGAGGCCATTTATTTTAATGTTCTTCATTCATGTTCAACTCTCTGCAGGGCTTCGTATAAAGCATCAAGAAGATTTAGAAAGTTTGACTCTGACCTCACAGCCTTTCAGGACATTAAAGTTTTTCCTTCTTGCTGTTATTCAATATCTTAGACGATCATTAGCATACATTTTGTCACATCGTATTTTGCTTATGCTGTTGAGTACCATTGTTGTAATTGCTGGAGTACTGCTCGTTAATGTTGATGGTCCTCATGAGAAGGTAACTATAATAATTTATTTGCCTATTTGGCAATATTCCTAAATTCTATTATTTATACACACACACACACATATATTATATTATACATATATGGTCAATGGTTGACATATATTGTGTATTAATTTTAAATGCAGCATTTTGAGGAAGTTCTAAATTATATGCGATTTGGATTATGGTGGGTGGCTCTTGGTGTTGCATCTTCCATTGGACTGGGTAAGCAAAGGAACTTGATGAGTATCATTTTCTTGACTTCAGTTATAGATTATTAATATTTTGAGAAAATATTTTTCTTGGTCATGGTTGTGATGTGATCCTATAACTTTTACCCCATCCCGAAAAAGATACAAAGAAAGAATAGACGCATTAATTCATCTAGAAGTGATCCAACATTTAGAGATGATACGTTTTCCATTTTTTTCAAAAGAAAAATAAAATCAAAATACTTAAGCTATTGAGCAATCACCCAAAAATAAAAAAATGGGTTCCCCCTTTAGGTTCAAATTCAGGTTTCCCCAAATTAAAATACACACACACACACACACACACACACACACACATATATATATATATATATATATATATATATCACATCGACACCCTTTCGGTGATTGCCATATTACCAATTCTACCCTCATCACTTAAAAAACTATTAAACACTTGCAAAAACTGTTAAAATTACATAAACCTCCCTGTATTAGTGGTCTACATGTCTAATTTTTCCAAACTCTTAGGGGTGTTCTGTGTAATTTAAGAAAAAATTGTTGTGTGTGTGTGTGTGTGTTGGGGGGGGGGGGGGGTGCGGGTTGTAGTTTGTAATTAGTTTTCCAAACTCGCAGGTACCAACTGTAATATTGCAATCACGGAAGGGTTAATAGTCTTATAGATGTAATTGATCCTATATATATGTATGTAACAACTAACATGTGCTCTTTTTAGAGCAACATCTTCATAGATGATCTATCTTAACTTTTTCATTTTTTTTAGGCTCCGGATTGCACACATTTGTTCTCTACTTGGGACCTCATATTGCATTTTTCACTATAAAAGCAGTAAAATGCGGTCGAGTAGACATTAAATCAGCTCTATATGATACAATACAATTAAAACAAGGTCCTTCATGGCTTGGCAAAGACTGTTCTGAATTTGGGCCCCCAATTTTTCCAACCTCACAAGGTGTGCGGGTCCCACTTAGTAGCATTTTGCCTCAGGTCCAATTAGAGGCAATATTGTGGGGCCTTGGAACTGCACTTGGTGAACTTCCCCCTTATTTCATTTCAAGGGCTGGTACGTAATTTCACAAGGACATTAATGTAATATTGTAATTTTACATTGATTAATGAGTACTCTTTTTATACAGCGAGTTTGTCTGGTGGTAAAGTGGATGCCATGGAAGAATTTGATGCTTCCTCAGAAAGTGATGGATTTATATCTTCTCGCTTGAACCGAATTAAGCATTGGTTCTTAACACATGCACAATATTTGAATTTCTTCACAATTTTGATTCTTGCTTCGGTGAGCTCCTTCACTTTTGTTAATTACATCTACAGCCCCTGGGAGATTGGGTAATTACAGTTCGTACCCCCTTAAATCAGAACTCTACAATCACTCCCTGTGAAATTTAAAATTACACTGACCAAGAAGTTTGAAAACATTATGCTTTAGTACGGGTTATCTGAAATGTTTCCAAACTTCCAAGGGTGGTTTGTGTAATTTTTAAATTTCCCAACTGTAATTTTGCAACTTTGATTCTTTGATGGAAAGAGGCTGCAATTTTCCTTTCCTTTTTATACTTCTTCTCTTTTTGCCCTTTTGTTTTAATAATATGTGGATATTGTGTAGGTGCCTAATCCTTTATTTGATCTTGCGGGGATAATGTGTGGGCAATTTGGTATTCCTTTCTGGAAATTTTTCCTGGCAACCATGATTGGCAAAGCAATTATCAAGACTCACATTCAGGTTCGTACTTTTACTGCATTCTCCTTGAATTTGGAAACATTCTTAACTACCCGAATTATTTTATCATTAAAATAATTTGCAGACGGTGTTCATAATTTCTGTGTGCAACAATCAACTTCTTCACTGGATTGAAAATGAACTGATTTGGGTGCTGAGTTTCGTACCTGGTTTCGAATCGATTTTGTCCAAACTCATCTCGAAGCTTCATTCCATGAAAGACAAGTACATGGCAGCTAAACCTAATGTCCCTACAGATAGCAAGGTGAGTCGGGCTTGTTTCTTTGTATTGAAATTCGATAATCACAGCTAGCCTCCCCTAAGGTACGGCCTAAATACAGCCAGTACCCCCGAGGTTTGTATAATTGTACATTTACACCCCTCAACTTAATGGACTTCGAGAGACCCTAATAGAACATGTGAACTTACCTTAATACCCTTACTTTATAAGAAAACAAAATTTTACGATTTCTCCAAAATGACCAGCCTACCCCTGTCCTTAAAAATTAAGTACAAAACAATTAAAAATTCATAGCAGCACAATCATTTATTAAATATAGCGAGAAATGGATTTCTTTTAAAATTTTATGCTGATATCAGCATGTCCTATGAAAAAAGTTAACGGTTGGACTCAACTTACAGACAAACCGAAAATTCAGGGGATGTAAATGTAATTTTCCAAATCTCATTTTGAGCCATACTTCAAGGGGTCTCTCTGTGATTACTCGTATTTTATTTTCTGTTTTTGCTTTCCTCTAATATTTCAAAATAATTTCAAGTTATTCTTTCTGTATATTTTCAACAAAAGTACCACTTATTTTGACTTTAAAATAATTTATATCCACCAAACAATTTTTATTTCATCTTCCGTTATTTCAAGTAATGTTACACACAACAAAACATTGAAAATACTGGATTGATGTGACAATGGAACCCGCAAATGATTCTGTACTAAATATCATTCCCAATATGAAAATATGGATCTATCAAAGAATTCAAACGTATTATTTTTCTTTCTCAGGGCAAAAAATGGGAATTTTCTCTCGCCTTCATTTGGAACACGGTCGTTTGGTTCATGCTGATGAATTTTTTCGTCAAGATTGTGAACGCAACTGCACAACGGTACCTAAAGAAAGAGCAAGATAAGGAAATTTCTGCAATGAAGAACAAATCATCAAAGCTATCTGATGATTCTGATACTTCTTCATCTAGGTGAACTTTCTCCTTTTTTTTTTTTCATTTTTTTCGTCCCATACATTCTAATTTAATGATTGGAGAAAAGGGGTTATTAGATAATTCCGAGCGATGATTATATATAATCGCAGTTTGAAGCCCCTTAAGAAGGAAAAATTGCATTTTTAAGTCCCCTATTTGTGAAACATGTACAGAAAGATCTGAAAACTGTGTGGGATTGTTAAATTCTGTAGGACTTCAGTTGTCTGCATTGATAAACAGTTTCAACATGAAATTTGGAAATCTGAACTATTCTTTGGGGCAATTGTTGCTGTTATGTTTTTGTTTCTGCATTTTATGTTTTATGTTGGGTACGGGAAAGAATTTGTTTTATGTTTTGATTGTTAAATGCCAAGATAAATAGTATCTTTAACAAATGCATTTCAATAATTCTGCTTAAAATAAGCTGAAGTAATCTAAAAGCTAGAAGCACATTGAGGGGTGCTTTTTTCGGTTTCTGGGTTCCTACCTCAGTTTTCTTACAATTTTAGCTTCTACTTCAACTTCTAATAAAAAGTAGCAATTACTCATAAAAGAAGCACAGGATGATAATAATGACATGATTAGGCAATTACTTATGAGTATGACGGAATTAAATTAATATTAAGAAATAGCAAGTAATTGAAAGGTGGATGAAACTATTATGATTTTTTTATTTTTTTTTGCAAAAACTATTATGAATTATGACTTTTAGATTGTGTAAAATTCTAATATGTGGGAATGGGCTGAAGCCATTTTTTCTTTATAATTAAAGTTTAGGGGCCAAGATAAGCAAATTGATTAATTAGCTATTAATTATGTTTCATTGGTGTCCTATTTTCCCAACTAATCCATAATTTATGTTGGTAAAGATTACTTGCGTTTATGATTTTATAATTTTATTAGATGCCTAGATGGTCAAGGTTCATTAATAGTTATTGGTTATGATGCACGGATATTTTCAAAAATATTTCTTACCCTGTCGTGTTGTATTGTATCCGATACTGAATTAAAATATATAAAAAAAAAATATTGTATGTGGTTCATGGATTATTGGCTCAAGCTTACGGAATCGAATTGAGTTGCTATATTATAATGTTAATTTAATAATTCTACCAAACATAAACTTATATTGAATTTTATAAAATAATAAAAGTACAGATCCTAAACCCCTATTGTTAATGAAACACGGATACGATACAGATTTTTTTTCAATATTTTACACTAGAGAGATGTTGGACACGACACGATAAGGTAGAATTTTTTGAAGTATCCATGGAGAGCTATTGTACAAATGGAGTTTGGTGATGTCATTCTTTTATACATATTTTATCAACTCTTAATTATTCAATTGGGGTTTTCCTTCTTTTTTTTTTTTGTCAAACAAAATATATACTCAAATTAGGGACAAGCATATAGCTTAAATGGTACTACAAAATTGAGGTATCAACATATTTTTGTCTGATTTATACATCTGAAAAACATAATTAGAATAAAATTCAATGATTTGACATAACATGAAAATTTTCACTTTACTTTGCCAAAAACAATTTACAGTAGAATTCCATATTCATTTTTTTCAAACCTTTTATCCTAATTTATTGCCAAACCTTGTTCATAGGCTGTGGACCCGTACCACAGTGTTTGCATTAATGACCATAATTTATTTGATGGGTTAGCAAAGCATTGAATCAATAGAGACAGGCCCTTTGAAAGGTAAAAAATAAACTTGTCCAAATTTTACTCATAAAATATACGACTTAAATTACATTTAGAACAAAAAAGTTTGATATACCTCACGTGAAATTAGATATATAATTACAAAAATACTTATAGATTGGGTTCCATCAAAAAATATTAGGATTTCGTTTATAATTAACAGTTTTTGACGTGAAATAAAAGATTTCATTACAATTTTAATTTTAAGAAACTACATAACCACCAAAAGATATTTACGATATTACAAATAATACTTAAGTGAAATTTAGAAGCAACCCATAGTATAAAAAAGCAGTGTTTGTTTCTATGATGTCATTCAATAGATAACAGAGCTCTGACGGAACCCTAATCCGTGAGTGTTTTTTATAATTATCTAATTTTGTGTACGTAGAATATAAATATAATTGTTTGACTAAAATGGGTCGTGAATGGTAGTTTAACCAACTTATTGTGGGTGTTGGTGTAATTACATTAACCCCCATTTTCTATAATTTCTGTTATCTGTACATTTATGAGTAAAAGTTACAACGAAGTAGTACACCAATGCAATCATCTAGCTAATTATATTAATTTTTTCACTTGTTAATTAATTACCAAAATGTGGGATTCTTGTGACTCTTTATTGACAACAAAAACAACTTAAAAAGTGGAAAAATATCTGCTAGTCTTCAAGATTCTGTCTGCTCTTTCTGAAAACATCATGGCTAGATCTCTCTCTCTCAGCCCGTGGTTTTTATTTTTTCTTTTTTCTGGTTTCCCTACGAAATCTTAAAAACTTAACGAAAAGTTATGAAATAACTAAATTATTCATAATATTTTTGTTATAGTGTTTGATATACATGAAATGAACGAAGTGAGTAAGTTATTGTCGAGTTAATAGAACGTTTGAATCTTCATGAAAATAAGAAAATGACTAACGGCAGGACCTAAGTGTTAGATAGAGCCATAATCGAGGGGGTATCTCTATAATTTCCAATAGTATAGGGGATCTAGCTGTATTTACCCTTTCTCTTTTTATTTACTTATTCTTTTTAATAAAGCTGAGAAATGGTGATCGAGCTAGGGAAATTAGTAGAGAAAAATGGGATTTTTCAGATATTTTTCCATTTAATTTGTGGCTGCTGATCGATTAAAGGGATTCCTTTTTAGAATTTGAGAAAAGAATATATATTCAGAATAATGTTTGGGATATAAGTTATCCATTTTGAGAATATTTATATTCTCTTTCAATAACAGAAATGTAATTTTCTACATAATTGGTAATAAATCATGGAACAAAAGATATCTTGACATTTTTTTCAGAAAGATCATTATAAAATTTTTCTTGAAATATTTTTCTATCTTCTTTCGCGAAATTCTCAAACAACCATTTTTTAAATGGTTCCCACCTAGGGAGATTGAATTCTTGTTGAATTAATTTTCTTGCCGGTGATCCCGGGCTAAAATCAATTTTGGGTTTAAAATCCATTACACAGAAAAATTCATTTAAGATGCACTCATGTCTGCTTCAACTCTATAAACACCTCTAACAATATTATTAGGATAAATTCTTAATTCTTCAACTGTATCAGGAGGAACATCATCAGAAGATATTTCAGTTTCTCTGATTTGAGAAGTAGAAAACCTAGAAGAATTGCTTGTTTTTCTATAACTCTATTAAAAATCTAATTTTATTTAGAAGATTATATCACACTTGGCATGTGACGTCATCTTTTGTCAAACTAGTCATTCGAATTATATTATTTGTTAACACTTTTTAATTAAAAATTATAATATTGCCTCTTTGCTACAAAACTTTATATTATTTTATAGCCATTTCAACCCATCCATTATTTGTACTGTACACAAATTTATATGCCTTTATTAATTAATATACATAAGCTTTGACCAAAACAAGGAAAAAAAGTCTAGTTAGTTAAGTTTTACCGTTAATTATTCCTATATTTAGACCTTAGAGATCTTGATTTCTCACATTAATTTAAACCTAATGGCTAAAACTAGAAAAACAAAAAATTCAAAATTTCATTTTAGCGCGTTAATTACGTAACTATTATGGGCCTGGTTCAATTAGAATAAGTTTGCATAGAATGATGGAGATGTGCTACTTAATTAATCACAATATTTACGTAATACTATAGCTGTTAATTGTTAAATCGCATTAATTAAGTTGCTTTGTCGACATAAATGCTACTTTAATTTACAGGTGCCCTAACAACTAACTAGCAAACATATAAATAAATACGTATCAAATTATGATTAAGTCAATTCTAAAAATCTTGTTATTATAATTAGATGGGTGGAAAAAAGGGGTCCAATATATATATATATTATTGAAATTAATTTGAATAAATTGGATATACATATATATATATATTATATTTAATTTTTTGTTTTTAAAGTCTATTTATATGGGTCAAGTTGGGTCAAACCACTAAGGTACAAAGTTCTTTTTACCAATGAGAGTTGCATTACCAATAACTCGAACCTAAGACATCTGATTAAACTAGTATATCGGTCACGTTGATAAATTTATATAACGATAAGTCGATAACGTTTTAACTTAATTATTTGCATGTTATGATAAAGTTAAGTGATTAAGCCAAAATTATTCCTAGTAACAATAATTCTGTTTCCAGAAACTCGAACACGAGATTTTTGGTTAAGTTAGCATAACGTGGAACCGTTAACCTATGTCTAATAATAATATTCAATGTATGTTAAATGAATTTCCATTCCTAGAAGTATCTAGTCATATGCCTTTGGAATATAATCTATTTTATAATTCAGTCACTAACAAGCACATGATTAATGGGCAAAAATAATTAAAGAAAAATTAAATTTGGAACTAACAATGGGTAGTGCTTCACAACAAAACCTATTAATTAATTATTTGATTTACCATAATTAGTTATTACAATCTTATATTATAAATTCAAGAAATTTTACATTCCATCTCTACTAAAAATGAAAGTGTCTTATCGGCACGTCCAATGAACGAATTGAATGTAGAAATTAACATTATTATATTTGAAGTTTGAACGAATTAATATATTAATGTCTATGAAACGAATGACAACCCATAATCTACTAAGTTGAAATTATATAAAAAAAAAAAAGGTCGTCTCATTATTTGGAATCTTTAATTCTTAAATTTTTAATTGAACTCAATTTTATTTAGCATAAAAAAATTACTCAATTTTTTTATAATATATGTAAATTTTGTTTTATCAGTTAATCTAAAATTTAACAAAAGATTTTGCTAATTTTTATTATCTTGCAGGGGACCATACCAAGGTCTACCATTATTATAAACCTAATAAAATACTCCTTTGAAATATTTTCCTTAAATTAACTTTTTCTACCTGTTTGTCATTAATTAATTTTAAAATATCCAATACTTAGGTTAGTGTCCACTAAAATAATCTAATAATTAAATACAATAAATGTTTGATAATATTAAAATGAGCCATAATCGACTCTTTAATTTATACCAACTGCAGCACACGAATCTATATTTAAAAAGGCAAATTACATAGGGGTCCTATAAATTGTCAAATTTACATATAGGTTTCTCTTGTTTCGTTTTTTGCATCCTAGTTCCTTGATCGAGCAACCATTTAATGTCAGTTCCATTAATTTTCTGGTATCGTTGTGTTCGTCTCATCGAGACAATAAACTTGGACTATAAATTTATCTGTTTCTTTCAGTGAAGAAATAAGAAAGTTATAAACTTAAGAAATTTTTCTTCAATTGAGTGTATAGTCCAAAATTCCTATTTTTTCACTGAATCAGACAAATTTATATTCCAAATTCAATGTGTCGACGAGACGAATACAACGGTACCAAAAAACTAACGAAATCGACTAACGGTTGAACGATCAAGAGACTAAAATGCAAAAAAAAAAAACAAGAAATACTTATATATAAATATGACAATTTGGGGAACCCTTATATAATTCTTCTTATTAAAAAAATAATCCAAGTGCACCGCTTGATAAGTAGCCAAACTCATCAATCGAATTTAAATTTCAAATTTAATTATTCAATTCAAAAAATTAACATTACACATCAATAAAACCATTAAAAATGCACTATATTTTAATTTTTGTCTATTTCATATTTCCCTAAATTAGTAGAGTGTTTTTTATTTAAATGCAAAGTGAGATTTTGACCAGTTGCAAGCGGTGGAACATGTAAGGACGTAACTCCAGTGGGTCCCGCGCCACGTCACCACCACAACATGACAATTAGACAAGGAAAAAGAACATATAATATTATTAAAAATAATTAATAAGAATATGTGGGTCCCACGAAATTCTCGGTAAGTAGCTCCGTGACTCCGACTGCAGCCTAATATTTCCCTCGTCCAAATGGACGGCTCAGATCAATCTCTTTTCTCCACGTCCCCCGAACCTGCCAGCTTGGATCTCTTTTTAATTCCATGCTGCCACATCATCTTCTCATCGGACGGTTCTGCTTTATACAGCACTCGGCTAATGAAATCTGAACCGCTTAGACGCGGCCCCACATGTCTCTTCTAGGGAATAAGTAAATGATAGCTACTACCTGGTCCCACCATTATTAATTACTAGGACCATAATTATTGGTGGACTTAAAATTGGTTTTTAAATCAATATATTAGCTTAAATTAAATACAAAAGTATTTGTAATTTATTTCGTTTTTTATGGGTTAATGTTACTTACAATTCTTCCTATTTGTTTAATTTATGACCTTTTAATATCTAATATTGTGATTTAGAAACATTTTTGTCGGTAATATTAAAATCGGTAACATTTCAATCCCCAAAATTTCATTTTTTTTAGGTAATATATTGTTATCTCTACTATTATTTTTTTAATAAAGAGCAAACTCAAAATTGTATATTTTTACGGTAAAATGGTCAATCTCAACCTTTTAAAAAATGTTGCAGTACCTAAAGTGTAATTTAATTGAAATAAAAGACCAAAACATTTTGAAAATATAACAGGAAGAACGAGATTAATTCATATTATCTACCTGTATTATTCATAAGTTTTATTCCGTTATGTTTTTTGTCTTATTTTTATTCATAATAGCTCCCTTATCACATGGAGTAATTATCACACTGCCTACTTCTCACTACGCGCTTTAGTGATTGAAAAATACTAAAATACACTTATTATAATTACGGGCAAAATACCAGATTATGTGTTGTAAATTTGTTATGGTAAAATCTAAACTCCTCCCTCTTGCTATTTTCGGACCCTAGTTGCATCAAATTCCTAAATTGACATTCAAATAATTGGTGAATTATGAATTGGAAATATGTAAACTAAAGGGTTTGTGTCTCTATATAGGTTAATGTTGTAGCCAATAATCTAGCTAGAAATGCGGCCTCGGCCTGCGTTGGCTCGTCGGATATTCCCGTTTTTTCTCGGGACTCTGTTGTTCTCAATTTGATTTAATGCATCCCTGTTTTTCTTCAAAAAAAAAAAAAAAGATTTTGTGTCTCTATATAAGAAAATTCAGGGATATTTCAATCTCATTATTACGAGTATTTTCACACTCGCTGTCCCAGGGGGGTTAAATGGACTTTGTTTAATTTCTTATGGGTGTAACTAGGAATTAATTTAACACAGAAATGAATTCAAACATTTTGTATTACTTAGGATGATTGCTCGTATTTCCCCCAAAAAAACCAAAAATATTTTTTTGATTTTAATTTTCAAAGTCTATTTATATTAATCGGATCGGGTGGGACCGCTAAGACCAAAATATTGCCATTTAAATATTCTTGACGAAAAGTATTTCTCAAACGAAAAACATATAAGTGTAATTAACCCTGTTTATAATAAAACATTTACTTAATTTTTTATTCCATAAATATTTAGAAAATTTTACTTGCAGAAAAATAAGTGAATTTAGAGTAGGGTTAGGATTGGTATTTTAAGGTGTCACCTAGATTCCTTGTGATCGACATGCCGCTTTAACCAATAATATCAAAAAACTAAAACAACCAAATAAATAAATAAATAAATTATAAACCACTGCTTTTACCAAGGTCACCGTTGCAACTTGCAACCGGCTACGACCGGTCAGCCTAAGACATTTTTTTAATGTAATTTTTAAGGCCTTGTTTGTTTGGTTAATATATATATTTTTTCTTTTTTGTACGAGTTCAAAAATAATATTAAAATTTGAAGATAGTGGTATTCCTCTTTCATGTACCATTAGTCCATTAATACCTTAATATCACATTTTATATTTCACCAAGTTATTATTAATCGCATTCAATGTATAATATTTATATTTAGAAAAAAATATTCTAACAAAGTATTACATTTATCACCCCTATAGCCCAGGGCAACATTAATTATTAAAATAAATATTACCGTATTGTTGACGTCATCAAAAAATAATAAATAAAATTATTTTTCCTAATAGTGCTACATAAGTATAGATACTATCCTTTTCAAACTTTTCTATTTGAATTCATTTATATATAAGGGAACTTCTTCTAATTCCACGGTCCTTTCAATCGATTCTTGGTAAAAAAAGTATTAATACTATCTTTTTTGTTATTTATTATTTAAAGTTTACTTTTCCTTAGGCACTAAATCAACTTTGAATTGGTCTCTAGTGAGTATCACCTGTGCACGTTAAAAAGAGGTAAAAAATTTAAATGCAATAATTAATAAATAAATAAAGAATTTTCAAACTCCACTTATTTCTAATCTTTATAACTAAGGAGGACTTTTTCTATATTTTAAAAGTCACTTGTGGAGGAAGAAAAAACCGACACGTGTCGGTGAATTCTGATTTCAGGTTGGTAAATCGACGGCCTACATCCTGCCATGTTGGCAACTGGGTCTTTCGATCGTTCGATGAGTTTGGTAAGGGACGGTTGAGATTAATCGTGTGACAGAGCAAATGCATCTGAGGTTTCCACGAGGGCTTTTTGAGAATGTGATATATCCCCCATCAGATGATGAGATTGAGGTAAAGGTTTCACTTTAGAGAGAGAGAGAGGAGAGAGAAACAGAGACAAGCAACAGCTACAGCCTACAGAAAGCTGAAAGAGAAAGATACAGGGCACAGAGAGAGGGGAGAAGAAAAAGGGATTTACAAATTTGTTCGAAGGCTGAGAACAGATTTAGAAAAGTAAAAGATTTTATATAAAAGATTGTTGCTTTTAATCCACAAGGAGTCGCGGTAAATCTCAATTTTCCGGCGAGTTTCATTTTCACTTTCTCTGTGTGAATTACGCCGGAAATGATTTCCGATGATATATAAGATTGTATATCTGCATCTGTAATGGAGAGAAATAGAGAATCCAGAAGAGCTAGTATTGTGGGCTCTAATGGCTTCAGCAGTAGAAGGCATAGAACAAACAGTCTCAGGGACTCTGCAGGTAGATAAAGATTCAATCTTGTGCAGATCTGATTTTTTTGTGTTTTTGTTGAAGATTTTGGATTTTTATTAATTTTGTTTGTTTTTTTCTGCAGATGAAGATGGTGGAATCGAGTTGCAGGAATCTTTAAGGTTAAGAGATAGAGTGAAGAAAGATCGAGATAGAGAGAGAGATTTAAGAGAGAGAACGACTAGGAGTAAGAGGAGACGAGGTGAGAGAGAAACGTCAGAGGAGAGTACCAACGACGAAGATGATGAGGATGAGGAGAACACCGCCTCCGTCACCGGCGTAAGATTTTCGCCGGCGGCGTCCGTTTCGAACCACCACCACGACGGCCACCTGAGCAATCACCGCACCAGCCATGGCAGTAGTATTAGTCAACAACATGTTAAAAATAATATTGGTAATAATCACCATCTTCAACATCGGAAAAGCTTTCCTCTCGGTTCTTCTTCTTCTTCTAAGGTTTTCCGAGCAGCCCCTGTTTGGAGACCGGGGGATGAAATTATCAGCGTTTCTGTTCCTAGAAAAGCTCGTTCTGGTAAAGTCTTATGAAGACTAAATAAATTTTAATCCCCTTTCTCGACTGTGTTTTGGTCGAAATCCGTTTTTTTATTATTTTTTTTTTGGGTTTTTTTCAGCCAGTACTAAGAGGTCGCATGATTGGATGTCAAACAGCACTAACAACAACAGCGGCGGAGGAGCCGCCGCCGGAGCAGAGCGCAATCTACGGCAAGCATCGAGTTCTCCGGCTAGACAAGGCCTAGCTTCAACGTCAACGCCGTCATCAGCGCCGCCGGCACCAATGTCTCCTTCTTCAAATCCTTTCTCTAGAAAGAAGCTTGTTCGTCTTTAACACACTTCAATATTTCTCTAATAAAAAAAATCAGATTTTCATTTTTATTGGTTAATGAACTCTTGCCGGTTTTCTTTCAGAAGCCCACCGGAAACAATGGCGGGCCAAAGCTAAAGCCGCCGAAAGCATCTTCAAAGCAGAGTTCTTCAAATCCTGAGGAGCTAGAGATTGAAATTGCTGAAGTTTTGTACGGTTTGATGACTCAATCCCAAAGCCCTCCTTCAAAGAAAGAAGATTCCAAGGAACTTGATAGATCCAAAAGCGATAGTCAGATTATAGGGACTAGTTCAAACACCCTTCAATCTGTCGGTGAGTAATTCTGTGTGTGTTTTAATGGTTTTACTTTCACTCTATCTATGATTCCGATTAGGACGAGGTTTGATGGTTCTTTTTTTCTTGGCAGCTCCGAAGAGAAAAAAACCAAGACAAGTAGTTGAAAATTCAAGCCATGTAGGTCCCGTTTCAGCCAAACCAGAAAAGGATCAGATGCCTTGTGGGGTTGAAATGGGGGTCAATTCCGTCATTTCACAAGGACAACCTTCCCAGCCGACATCCCGGAAACAGGATTCGGAGTTGAAGACGGTGGTGGCTGAAGAAGAATTAAGGGACAGCAAGGATTTTGTTGGGAAAGAAGAGAGAGAATCTTCTACTGTGAAAATTGAAGATAACTTCTGCAAAGATTCAACCTTGATAGAGACAGCTGCCACAATTATTAAAGCGTGAGTATATATTTAAAGATTGGATTTTTTCTTGTTTTGGTGTGAAGAGTTAAAGATTTCATTTTTATCTGAAACTCTCTTGTGGGTTTTGGAAATGACCTGATTTTTTCATCTTCTTTTTTTTAATTCAGGAACTCAATGGTGTTTGATATGGAAACACAGAGGGAACAAAAGTTTGAATTAGATCTGATGGTGAGTATATTTCAGAAAATCAGACCACCTTAGAAATTTGTGGTGAATTTTTTGATCTAATTAATTCAAACCCGATTTCAGGATCCACTACCTTCACGAGCTAGATCATCTCCAGAAAAGACAGCAGACGCAGATCACAAGCCAGTTCAATCAATTCCTCATGCAGTAAGTTAAAATAGCTTATTATTTTTTTCTTTTTCTGTACTGTTTTTCCGGAAAATCTTTATATGTTGTTATTTGCGATTTACAGTCGGCAGCTGTGGCAGCAGAAGGGAAAATTAAATCGAAAGTTGAAGAATGTGAATCGAACAAGGAAAATGAGAATAAAGGGATGAATATAAATCTACAGTCGGATTTACCCAAGGCAGAAAGAAATGGCAATGTTGGTGTAGTTAATGCAGGAAACAAATTGCACGAACAGCAGGAAATGCCACTTAAGGCAAACAAAGAAGAGCCAATCACCACAGATAAATCTGGTAAGTTGATTTATATATATTTTTATTGAATTTAATTGCTTTATTTAAAAAAAAATATATTTATGTTTTTTTTGTTTTTCTGGGTATCTTTTTTAGGCCAACCTAGAAGTTCGTCGTTGCCGATGGGTAGTTGGATTCCTCCGATGGGGTATGGTTTCTCAGTGATTATGTAAATATGTAAAACTTTTAAACTTGTGATTTTTGGAGAAAATTAAGTGGGATTATCTTGGGCAGATATATGGCTGCAACTTTGCAAGGAGTTGTGTCGAAGGAAGGCACCTCTGTTACTACTCCACCACCTGTCCAGGTATTATTATTCTTGTTTATTTTCTTCTTTTCTTTCTCTCCTTTGCTTACCAATTATAATGATTGGTTTTTTAGTAATTCATCCTAATTGTGCAAAATTTGTTATCTTTTATGCAGCCACTATTTAGTCAAACCCGGCCGAAGCGGTGCACCACACATTGCTACATAGCTAGAAATATACACAGCCTTCAGCAATTTATGAAGATGAACCCTCTCTTGCAAGCTGCTGCTTCTGCATCTTTATTTGCCTCAAAACCGTCCAATCCTAATAATGCACACGATAAGAACCATGGCCCCAACAATGGTGTCAAGGATAAAAGCTCTCAAACTGCTTCTGCTGCCACCACTTCAGACTCTTCTCAAAGAAAGCACCAAATTTTAGTCCAGCAAACATTACCACATAGTAATTTACTCGTATGTTTCTTGATCGTTCTAATTCCACTTTAGTTTTAGAGATAATTGCACTCAACCCCCTTTATTATTGCCGTGCTTATCATTAAAAAACCCTGCGATAAGAAATAGCATAAAAAAACACTTAGTGTAATATTGTTTTGTGGTACAAGTCCACAACAAGGGTGGTTATGCAAATTTTAAATTTAGTAGGGGGTTTCATGCAATTAACTATTGATATTAGTTGTCTTGATGATTGTCTTTCTTTCTCCAACAGGGCCCGCCTTTTTTCCTTCCTTTCAACCAGCAACAAGCAGCTGCTGCCCCTCCCAGTTCTGCAAAGCCCAATTCAGCCCACGAAACGGGCCGACCCGCTTCGTCAAACCCACCTGTTTCTTCTGCAATGAGCTTCAACTACCCTAACGAAGCACAATACTTAGCCATCTTACAGAACAACGGTTACCCATTTCCAGTGGGTCCACCACCGAATTACAGGGGGGCCACTCCGGCTTTGTTCAATGGTTCCTTCTATCCTACCCAGATGATACATCCTTCACAAATTCAGCACCACCAAACTCAATCAAATGGTGGGCCTGCTTCGTCTCAAAAGCAGTTGCTGAGTCAGCAACAAAATAACAGTGGGCCCGCAAATGCAAATGTGCAGAACTTTCAAAATGAGAAGAAGCCACAACAACAACAGCAAAAACAGCCTTCCCATGGCTTTGCAATGTCGTTCGGTCCAATCAACGGTGCTAATGGCGGTATTGACATAGCATCAATGGCTCAAAATCATGCTATCTTCCAGGGCTTTCCGGAAGCTACTAGACAGATGATGGCTGCTGCTGCTTCTGCTTCCGCTCAGGCTGCTCAGACGAAGAATTTGAAAATGTCCGAGGATGGTAAATCTCGTCATAATAATGGTGATTCTGCTGCTGATGATGAAAGAAAAAGTTCTTTTGCAATTTCTTCAAGATCGGAATTGGCTAACGGTCCCGTTTCTTCTTCTTCTTCCCGGCCCGTTACGACTAATCAAGCCCAATTTCAACAGCTTCAACAAATGGCTGCAAAATTTCCCAATGGGTTCCCACAAAATCTTGTCCAAAGCTCGCCTCAGTGGAAAAATTCTTCCCAAGCCCCATCAACCAAGAACAATAACCTCCCACAACAAAATTCCCGACCAGGGGCTAAATTGCAAAATCAAATATCTTTTGGAGGGAATCAGAAACCATCAACACCTTCACATGATCATCCTATGATGGCCTCTACAAACAGCAAAACGGGCCAAAATCCTTCCTTTTCATCTCAGCAATCCAAGAATTCACAATCTGTTCTTGGAAACCCTAAGAATATGCAGCAGCAATCCCAATTATTCTTCTCGAGTCAATTTTCTCAAGCCCAATCTCCTCATTCTAATACAAGTTCGTCCAATTCGGGCCCAACTGGATTTTACATGCAAAGAAGACGGCCCGATCAGCAAGCACAAGCTAGTACAATGACTAATGATCCAGCAAAGGCAATCGCTGCAGCTCAATTTGCTGCTGCTGGTGGGACCCTCTTGCCAGCTGGCTTCTCCTATGTTCAGGTGAAAACTGCTGAGCAGAAACAACCCGCAGGTTAGTATTTGGAAAAGCCCGTTTTGTTTTTCGGGTTGAATGCTGCAAGAAAATCCCCGTTGTAGGTTAGGAAGATGTGGGGAGTTAGAATAGATAGGGATTATGAATTCATGAAGCGGGTTTTATAATTTCTTGACCAGGAAATTATAATTTATTAGATGAAATGAAAGATCATGTGTATCTCGAATGATCACGCCACGATTTTGGAAGAAACGCAAAGTGGGGGTGAAGGAAAGATTGGGTTTTTGAAATGGCAATTGGTTTTGTGACGTGATGAAGGGAAAAGTTTTAAACTTTAGAAGATGTTGATTCTCTTTTGTTTTGTTATTGCAGTGGAAGTTTGTTATATCAAAGCTGTAATATTTGGTTTTTGCTGAAATTGCATCAGGAAAACACCACCTTTTCGGACATATATGTACATGTCTTGGAAAATATTAACCGTAGCTTCCTTTATAAATATTTTCTATTTTTGTTTGTGTCCTCTCTCTCTCTCTCTCAGTATGTGTATAGATAGATATATAAATTTTTTTAACTCTATTTTTTTTTTCGGGTTCAGATACTATAAAGTTTTTTTTTTGAAAATAAAGATCCCTCAAACGAGGGATAACTGCATTAATCAATCAACCCAGAAAATACAAGAACAAGTGCGACGGTTGGGACATGTCCCAAATATCTAACGCTAGTCGAAGCAGCAATCTTTGCAAGTGAGCAAATAAAATGGACAATACATTTTGCAACACGTTCGACAAGCATAAAACGACACACAAACAAAACCTACCACGGATCTGAAATCTTCATTAAAATTTCCAAGGTTTCATTCAATATTTGCACTACCTTGTACCTTTAGTGTCAGTGGTAAGTAATTATCTTCAAAGCCGGATAGATGCTGCATTAGACTAGCAGTGGTGGCCTAGTGGCGGCAGATCTGGTGGAGACGACTCCAAGGTGGTATCAGATCCGGTTGCTGGCGGCAGTAGGAGATAAGGCTGGAAAAATTCTCATTTGAAAGGGGACAAAAATTCTCATTCGAGAGAGAACAATAACTAGAGAGGACACAAGTAAAATAATAAAACTCTCATACGATAGGAATACAAACAAAAAAACTGAAAAATTATATTAACAAATAAAAAGAAAACTAAGAAATTTGGTTGACATAAGCAATTAGGCTTCTTGAAAAGGGCGATTCTCTTTTATGGCCTTTATCTTACACGTACCACATCTACTTCAAACCTAAGCTTTTTATTATAATATCTATCTTTTTCTTTGGATGTTTATAGTCATAAATAGTCAATTAAAGAATGCATTGTATACTGCATTTTCAAATAGTCCTTCTTGAATCAGTAATGGGTCCCACAAATATTTAAACATTAGATTTTAGATTATTATTAATAGCTGGGTAGGAATATTAGAGCCACGTCGGACCTGTAGGCCCCACTGGCTCTGCTTTGTCTTTATCTTTTCAAATCATATGCGCGGGCCACGTAGACAAGCGTGACGTCTTATTGTCCTACATGGCCATCATCTTCAAATTATTAGTGACATTGTCTTATCAATTTTTACTCAAATCAAATATTGATTGTAACCAATAAATTAAAAATTCATCACGGCCGAGCTATTGGGACTTCGAGAGGGGTTATTACGAGCTTGGGATAAAAGATATCACCGCCTTAAATTCGAATGTGACTTGAAGATTGTGGTTAATTTTGTGAAGAATTTGAAAGCGCATGATCATTCTTTTGAGAACATAATTTATGATTGTCGAAGACTTCTTCACATGCCTCGAGAAATCAAGTTTGGGGCATATCAAATGAGAACATAATATGGCAGCACACAATCTTGCTCACCTGAGATATGAGAATACGACATTGATAACACTATTTGAATTTGGGACGAACCTCAATGAAGCTGTACCAATTGGACTTTTTTAATTTTGTTCCCTAGTTGTTTGATTTGTTCTTTGTTTTAAAAGAAAGGGATATTGATTTTTTCCCATCCGAACTATCAACATTTTTTGAGTTAGTCATCTAAACTATTATTTCGTACACTTTACCTTCTGAACTATATGAAACTTACACATTACCATCTCCGTCTAATTTTAATCGGAATATTCCATCCAAATTCTCACACATGCCACTCACATGATTTTTTAAGGGCATTTTGGTCTTTTTGGACAGTCAAGTGTGTGGCATGTGTGAGAAACTTGATGTAAAATTGACCCTAAAATTGAACGGAGATATTAAAGTGTAAGTTTCGTATAATTCAGATGGTAAAGTGTACAAAGAATTAATTTAGATGTCAAACTCAAAGAACGCTAATATTTCGGAATTTCGGACGTGAAAAAATCAATATCCCTAAAAGAAACGAAGACTATCATTAACTTATTATTTCCCATTTTTTCCTTGTATAGAGTATAGTATTAAAGAAGTCTATCTAGTGGGACAAGCGTGTAATATGGAACAATGCTTACTTTAAAACCAAACTTTTATGAGTGACATGTTAGTTGGCACAATTTAATTCTTTCAAATATTTAGTTTTCTATTTTCTTTTTCTTGGTCTTATATGAAAGCCACTTGTTAATTTATGGCACCTAGGGTAGGGGGTGGGTGGGGTGGGGTGGGGGGCTTCTGCACTTTCATATGGGAAATCCATAACCATATATTGATACTTTATCATAGTTAAATAATATTGAAACTGTTACCCATTTAAAATACTTTATAATGTCAATTAATGTTATTTTATCAAGAAATATTGACTATACCTAATTAAAATATATGTAGTGGGGCAAGACAATATGGCTTGCCATATGCTATTAAAAAATCGGCGGTAGGGACATAATTATTCTGTATGAAATCAACAGATCCAAAGTTTCATGATGAGTTGTGATTTGAGCAATTGTTAATTGAAATATTTCTAGAAGGATTTGGCGATTTCTTGTTTATAAAGTTCCTTTGATGATTTTAGGTTTTGAGAGAATTAATTATGATTATTTTATGTGGTTGGTGTTGGTAAATTTCACCATATACATTAATACATATGTTTAAAAATTAAAATATTATCAGATGAGTTTGATCCCATTTTATAATGCACGAACATTTCTAAAAATCTTATCCCACTGTATCGTGTTATGTCGGACACCCGTATCATATACTTCAGTAGGGTAAAATGTCAAAAAAAAAAGAAATCCATGCTCCGTATCCATGTCAAGTCGTATTCGTATTGCTGTGTCTGTATCCGTGTTTCATAAATCCCACTAAACATTTTCATAATTCAAAATAAGTGGATCGGGTATGATATTATTTAGTTCGATCCGTAGAAGATTCAAATAACTTTTATAATATATTTTATTAAATAATCATATTATTACAATATCTGATAAGCATGCTATGCAGGTGAACAGTGGTACAGAATTGTTTATTTTAAGGGCAAATTACATCTTAAAAAAAGGTAAATCGAATTGGATACCCTTCATTTCTTTATATTTTTATTCCTATTCGATTTCCTAATTCGTCTCAATATGACTTTCTAGAACCGGTATAAGAAATGAGCGCATTACAAGGTTCATGATGCAGAACTCGTTTGATTCATTCTATTAGTTCGGCTCATAGGAACATATCTTTCAAATAAATGGAAGAATCCGAGGAAATCCCTAATGCTTTCTGCCATTTTTTGTTAGCCTATCCAGAATTCCTTAACACAAAAGAAACTTCCATTATTCTAGTTAATCTAGAACAGAAAGTCCAATCCTTGAATTTCTGAAATTGTATAAGTAGAAATGTAATTACATCTAAGTATCTCATGGTTTATTAAAACTATATTTTCGTCAAAAACTTCCAAAATATTATAAAATAGTCCCTCAGATATATACTGAATTTCATAAAAATAACGACGAGTTAAAATTTACTGAAATGTCCTTTTTAACTTTTGACTGAGCTTATTAAGCCTTGTGTAATTATTTTATTGCTTTGAACTCATTTGTCAAGGTTATTCACTTATTTGGGCCTTTGTATTGATTTTGTGGTAGAAGCCCATCTTGTACAATTTTTTATTGATTTGTGGTGAGATGCGATGATAATCGGACTCTTTTCGATTTTTTTCATTAGGAAATTTTTAATATTTCTAAATAAAGAGTGGGAAAACAAGTTTAAAAAGTTACGAAAAATATATTTTAGTTAGTTTATTAAATAAAAAAAATTTAAAATAACCTCTACTACGTTTTATTTATATATATCATCAAATTCAATGAAATCCTTTTGTAATTTAATAACTTGGGGGCTGAAGTAAAACCCTAAGAAATTATAAGGTTTTCATCTCTATAAAACTAAAAATTATTTATTTAGTTCATATAATATTATCACTTTAATATAAATTAATATTAAGCATTATGTACATATATCATATAAATATGTGCAACAAGCCAACAATACATAAAAAAAGCATATAAATTAAAACTCAATAACGGATCCGGGTCCTGGGCTTTGACTTTTAATGACCCGGTGTCGGTACGGCTGGTCTCTTCTTTTTTCTGGGACAGAAATACCCTTGATATGTGCATAACTTAAAACTTTTTCAAAGGGCAACTGGGTAATTATAAATTTAGAATGGTGACTCACTGGTGACGTCAAAATCTGCAAACGAGCAATTTCGAAGAAAGCCCCTGATCGATGGGAGACTGACTGACTCTTACAAGTACTTCTAACAGTATGTTCATTAAACTTTAAAACTGTGATCATTCCGTCTTCAAGGATTCTTGCTAATTTCGTTCTCATTCTTGTGCATGGAAATTACTCTGGAACGAACCAATGCCCGATCATGGCCCGTCGGATGCAAACACAGCTCCGAGACGGCAGCATTATCGCCGCCGCAGGCTTGGAGTTGGTATTCTGATCAAGAGAAGACCGAAACGTAAAAATGTAAATATTGACTCCATCTCCGCCTCCAGCTCAGTGCTGTTGAGGTAATTATAAGTTTCATCAGAAATCTCGCTATATTGCATCATTCAGTAGTAGAGAGTACATAATGATTCTGGTTTTGTTGATGTATTTACTGCTGCTGCTGCTGTTGTTGTGTTGTTGCAGGTTATTATGAAAGCATGCATGCACTACATTAAGTTATACAGTTTACAACTCTAATTCATTTCTAGGAGTAATTACGAAAAATCCCCCAAGGTTTGGCCGTTTTATGAAAAACACACTCTAATCTTGAAAATTACAAAAACTATCCTGAGTCAATGATTGCCCGTTAGTTTGAGGGTGTTTTCCGTTATGATTTGCCAAATCTCAAGATGTTTTTCATAATTTTTAAGGTTTCAGGGGTAGTTTTTTGTAAATATCATAAATCTCGTGGGTATTCGTTATTAACCATTTATTTTATGTTAATAAAAGATAACTTTGATGGCCATAATTAAGATGAAACATTAATTTTCTCTTGCACTAGTCGCTTTTTCCTTTTTCTCTTTCCTAACTAAAGGTTAAAAAAATATGGAGTACTCTGTTCCAGCATGGTCATGTCTTATGTGAGAATGACCAAAACTACATTTATCACCCCTCAGTTTTGACAAAATTACAAAAAATTCTCTCATCAGTTTTCATTTATTACTTTAACCCACCCAAGGTTTCATTATTCATGTAAATTGTTCGGCGAAAAGCGGCTGTGACCGATATCGAATAGATTTTAAACCGGTAATCTATAGACACAAGATGCTTTAAGTAGTATGAACATAACCAAAATCCGACGAAGACTTTGCCATGAATAATGAAACCTCAAGATTAAGGGAGTGTTTTGTAGTCTTGCCAAACCTCAGAGATAGTAAATGTATTTCGCCCTTATTATTTCCACTTTTCTTTGTATATGCAGTGAGGCAATGAAAGAAGCACAACTTCCTTGCTATATCCTCCTGAAACATATGTCTCCATTGCTGGTCTTTGTACCACTGAAATATCAAGGTAAAGGAGATAACAATAATCAGATCAACATCAACCTATTTGACGAAAATCCAGTTCCAGTATGGTCTTTTATTGGAGTCACTTGTCTTTATTGTCTAATGCTAGAATTAAAGAAGCAAATGGAATCTCAGCTTGACAATATTTGCATGATTCATGAGATATTGAGGCGCGCTGCTCTTGCAACTGGAGTTCTTTCAGCAGTCTCATTGATATCCATCTTTCTCCCACATCGGCTTTCTTTCGTACCACTCATAATGTGGACTCCGCTGCCCTTATTATTGGCTTGGCCACTACTTAACTACGCTTATACTTTGCTTAAAAAAGGACTCACAAGTTTCGCTTCCAATATTCGTGTTGGAAGCGCCAAATTGACAGATGAAGCATCTTTGCCTGTATAAGACTCAAAGTATATATAGGTATTACATGCAATTGGTGTTCTTAGTTGTTGATTTGTAATTCCATTGTGTTTTGTTGTATGAGAGGTTCACACGCCTTACTAGAAAACCCCCTGAAAGGCTGAAAGCTTATAACCTTACACTTACCCCCTAAGGGGGATATTTGTAAGGTTTTTCAAGAGTACTATGCATAAATTTTTATGTTTTAAGGGGTATTTGTAAGGTTTTAGCTAGCCAGGGGTTATTTGTAATGTTTTAAGGTTTTACGGTGTGATAAAAGAAAAGACCTAATCTCATTAGTTTTTTTTTGTAATTATCCCAAAAAATATATATAGAAACTTTATTTTACAAAAGTTGTTCACCTTCCATAATGATTCTAGAACAAAAATAATTTCCATTGCCGGGAATCGAACCCGGGTCTCCTGGGTGAAAGCCAGATATCCTAACCGCTGGACGACAATGGATTTGAGTAGTTAATACCAATTTGGGTATTATGTTTTAATATACTTTTGAAACTATTAAATCATCATATCTCCAATTTAACAGAGGACACATATTATATTAAAAAGTATTTTGATTTTTTACTATATTTATGCCTACATTTATCTTTATTTAATTTTAAAATTTAAATCATTATTTTACTATTAATTTGACCGGGTCAGACATTTTATCTGATCATCGAACTTAAATCAGATTTCAAATTGATACTGATGACTTCATGGATCGTAAGAATATATCGGGCCGGATCCAGTTATCAAAGCCCTTGACAGCCCTCCTAATATTTGGGCCATTTTTTATTAACATAAAAGCCCAGGCACACTTGGGCCAAATTTCCATCTAAATCAAGCTGTTCAATGTAATTTTGTTTTTGTTTTTTTGTTTCCAAATACCATTTATATGGTCGAGTCGGGTTGGTCCACTAAGTTATAAAACTCTCCTTATCAATAGTAGCTGTGTTTCCAGAAATTCGAATCCGAAACCACTAGTTAACCTAGCATAGCATCGAATCGCTAAATTACATCACTTGGTGGTATCTCTCACACACAGAGGCAAGGTGAAAAGATAGAATTATAGAAATTACATATATTGAGAAACTTGTATAATTCAAGTTGTGGGCACCTTCTAACCACCCTTAATATTTTTAGGCATTCTTTGCTTTCAAGTTAGATTAATGGCAACAGCTTAGATGTCAGATCAATAACTCAATAAGATAATAAGTCCCAAATATCATTTATTTTTCAGGTTTAACATGCATTGCATTTTATTTAGTAAAAAAAATTGAAAGTTGAACTTCAATTGAACATGCACTGCATGAAAATTATTAATTAAAGAGGACAATTAATTAATGATCATGCCAACTCCATTGCAGCCCTAATTTCCTTTTCTTCTTCTTTTTCTCCATTTTTCAGTTAGGCAAATAATTACTCCTTTACATAGGCTGATTATTATCAAATTTTTGGCTATCTATTGTATAGTTCAAGGAGTTTGTTGTAATAAAGTAAAATATTATGGATTTTTTTTTAATTTTTATACTGAGGGACTTAATCATAATTAGGGCAAACTTGAGGAGAAAATAGATATAATTCTCCCTTTTTTTTATGGTGTTAATTATCCGTTCAGAAAATCCTACATTGAAGGCCCTTAATCTCATTCTGAGCTTAGTCACAGTTAAAGCTCTTCACCCTTCACAGTGAATGTGTTTAGTGGGAATCGATTTTGAGACTTTTCCCAGAGACAGACAAACTTAGTCTGTGTTGGTATTCTCCTTTATTTATTTTGTCGTTTTTTTCATGTATAGTACAATTAAATTCTTTGTTCGAGGCCCACATTTCACCAAATTTTCATATAGAGAGTACTCAGTAGGCATCATCTGAAGCATGGTCCCAGTCCCATCCACAAAACCCTCCAAATTAAAATGAAGGCCTAAAAGAAACCCAAAAATCCCAACATGAATTCACTATAAAACTGACACAAAAACTTGCAGAGAATTAAACAACGTACAGATCGAAAACATATATACGCAGAAATTAAATTAAAAAGAAAAATGTGCAGAGTTAGTAGTGTGGCAGTAGTTTTGTGTTTGATGTTGATGAGTTCAATATCATCAGTTCAAGTGTCAGATGCAGCTGTTTACAAGGTCGGAGATTCAGCAGGTTGGACCACTATCGGAAATGTCGATTATAATCTGTGGGCTGCTACAAAAACCTTTCAACTCGGCGATATTATAGGTACATTACATATATGTGTGTGAGTGTGTGTTCCTCTCTCTCTCTCTCTAGCTCTGTCTCTCTCTCTCTGCAGTCTGCATGCAGGTGTTCTGTCCTATGATTTTAGATAAACTTTTTTACATAGCTTTCCTGCCCCAAAACACAGTTTTCTCAGGTTTTTACGAATTTTCGGAGCTTCCCAGTACTCTCTCTCTCTCTCTCACACACACACACACGTGTCAATCTTTATAATCATGATAAATCATTTGTAGTGCAATGGCTTTGAATCCACAAGCGCATGCAATCATGAAAACTTTTTTATTAAAATGAATAGGATTTGGGTCTTTGTCCCATATATATATATACGTATTAAATGTTCAAATTATATCATATTTTAGGAGCTAGAATTTTGAATAATGGCTAATGTAGGCAAGATTAATTGAGAATGAGAAAATTTTATTGCACATTGGTTAAAAATTTATAAATTTTATGTAATTAAAGGGTCCGACCAATCTCTTTGAGGATGAAGATCTTGTGATCATGAGAAGAGCCTTAATAGTAGGACACATGTCACACTTTTAATGGAGTTGGGCAGGTACCAAAATACGCAGGATCGACTCACCCCTGTATAGAGTTGGGCAGGTGCCAAAGTACCCAATATTGACTGACCCCTATAGTAATAGTAATATCCACTAAAGTATTCCATTCCTTAAAGTAATACCCATTTCCTTCTTATCTCATTAGTCATTACCTAACCCTATGAGTTGGCTGTCAGCATCATGCACAACTTTAAATACGGTTTTGCTATTTGTTTTAAATTTCCTTTCTAGTTATCATATATGTATAGAAAGAAATCCACATTATGTCATTGATTTCACAGTTGCTTGATGTGTTTTCCAAGTAAATTTCATGTCATTTTCGTGGTTATACCGTTGTGGGTATATTATCAAATGATTTTAATCCATCCACCAAATGGATCAGTTTTGCTGTCAAAATTATGATATAATTCTCAAAAGACGTCAAAAGTTACCAAAACTCACCTCCAGCTCATTAAAACTTGTCCGCACGTGCGTCGTACATGTCATTTCTGACATGATTTTCCAATTTGAGGAAAAAAATTGACATAAATTGCCACTTTCCAGGAGCTAGGAGTATAATTGCACCTTGTCAAATTGTTATACTAAAATGTCATTAGCCCTTCAATGATGTATTTCCCACTTATTTCAATTAACAATTAGAAAGAATCCCAAATCTCTACTAATCCCTTATTGTTCTTCTTATCGTTGTTTCAGTATTCGAGTACAACCCTCAGTTCCACAACGTGATGCGAGTGACGCATAGGGAATACAGAGCGTGCAACGCTTCCTTCCCCATCTCAACCTACACAACGGGCAACGACACCATCACCATAGACGCACAGGGCCACCACTTCTACATGTGCGGCGTACCGGGACATTGCCAGGCAGGACAGAAAGTGGATATCAATGTTCTTCGAAACCCTAGTTCTAACCCTAACCCTAAAGTAACGGCTCCGAGCCCGTCATCCGGCATATTGCCCTCTCCAGTTCCTCCAGTTACAGTTTCATCCCCTTCAACAAATGATGCAGCTCACAAATATGAAACATTTAGATATCTCCTATTATTGATTCTATCATATGTTTTCCATTTTCTATTTTAAGAATCAATTCGGCAGGAGGGTTGCTACACCAATTGGTAACCTAAATACTATTCTCGAGTAAAGATCAAAGTGTTCAATTTTTTCTTAAGGAAATAGCAATAAAATCCAGTTTTCTTTTGTAATCACTGCAATTTTGTCAGCTATCATATGGCCCTAAGTTTTCTTAAGTTGACGAACAGAGAACTATAGAGTACAGATCAGATTGTTCAAATTTATTTATTTTTGGGTAGGAGAAAATAGCAATAACATCACTTTTCCTAAGTTCCTATCTAACTATACAAGGCCACACTAATCAGTACAGTTTTTATCTTTCCCCCACAAAGAATGACATCTCAGTGCTCTTCCAATACTTCTCAACTAACCTTCTTATATTCAACATTTCTCAACTTCCCATAAGAATAATGAGAAACTATACACAATTCCTATAAACAATAACGAACCCAAGATAACAAGAATAAACTATCAACAAAAAATTGGAGGAAGCTGAAGAAAACCCGTCTTCAACAACGATTGTGAGTTTTTCTAATGTAGAAGACCATCAAGTAGCGGTTGTTCAGTACCTGCTTTCCTCCTAGATGATAGTGTTCTGTCACCTTGATGTTCCCTGCAGAACCAAAATGGAGATTTAGTATTGAGATGAGAACAAAGTAATGTTTTTCCATCAATCATCAAAATGATTGTTTTATATTGTTCTGAGTTCAACTAGGAAGACCAAAGAACTGACTAAGTAGCTCGTGAAGTCGATGAATTTAATGTTAGAATCAAGAAAATTAGCATTACCACAGAAAATAAATTTTATTGCAGGAGTGTTTACCTGACAAACCATAATTGAAACTAGTAAAGATAAAGCCAAAGGGGGAGGGTGTGGGGGGCTGTTGAAATAGTTTATAAGTATCACATTCTATATATATAGAGACACACACACATATGTTTCATTTTTCTATGTTAGAAAAATGAAAAGAATGCCCTTACGAATTTACTGAAAATTCAATGTCATCACCCAACACTGAAGTTCCTAACTCCATCCCTGGGTTCCCTGAATAGACTGACCTAGAGGTGTAAGATGAAAGATTGAGTCAAGCCAGCTGGCGAGCTCGGTAAGCTGGTTCAGGAGAAATCACTCAAGCTCGAAATTTTGGAGCTCAAGCTCAAACTTATCATGATTGAACTTCATAGTGAAGCTTGAGCGTAAAAGTACTTGTTATTGAGTTCGTGAGCTGTCTCATAAGTTTTTTCTTTTTATATTATATAATTCATGAAATATTAGAAATAGTGATAACAACGTTAATAATAATAGTATTAGTACTATTTTAGTATCAATATAGCTAAATTATGCTAATAATAGATTTATATTATACACTTGAAATTAATTTTAGGATCAAAATCATAATTATCATATGTATGTAAGTATGTTCGATATCAAGCTCAAGCTCGAATTTTCTGATGAGCTTGAGCTTAAAATCTATAAGTTCGAAAAAGCTCAAGCTCAAGTTTTCCGGGACTAATAATTTGTAAAAGCTCGACTCAAACTCATCCCATTTACACTCTCTCGACTCCCCCTCCCCCCACATTTCAGAAGAAAAAAGCTCATAAACTTGGCTCTAGGGGTAGGGATGTAAATGAACCAAGCGTGTTCGTGAGCTGCGCTAGCCGGCTAGACAAAGGTTCAAGCTCGAGCTCAAAGTATTCGAACTCAACCATAGCTCAAGTTTGGCTATAAAGGCTTCATGCAGTTTCAAGCCAAATTATTCTTGTTCAAAGGTCCGCAAGCCAGCTCGCTAGGAATAATCATAAAATTAAGTAATATATTAATTCTCAAGTTCAAGCCCAAGCCCGTAATCGAGCGCGAATCAATAATTTACTCATAAAGTTGAGTAAAAAGAGCCAAGCCGGCCTCGCCCTATTTTTTCTTGACTCATTAGGCACGAGCTCAAGATCTAACCTAAAAACAAGGGCAAAAGGTAAGCTCGGCTCGTCTACATCCCTATCTAGGAGCTATCCATGACATAGTGAGTATATAGAATGGTAGACATCTACTCTTGAGAATGAAAATAGCTAATAAAATGTCACTTAAATGAGTTAGTTGACTCGTTGACCCTTCTTAGAAAGCAATTTATGAGTAGAGCAGCATAGAGACCTTACACTAGTGGATTGAAGCTCTACACCTGATCCATCTTCTTTATCCTGCAAAATACGAGAGCAAATATTCACCACAAAGCATAATGGTACACGTTTGAATAAGAAAAGAATTGTGAAAAAAATTAAATTACCTCAATTAACAAATCCTTCCTTGTAATCATCCCAATAACACGTGAAGCATGTGGGACAACAAGTAAATGCCTTAGACCTAATTGTCGGAATAGATTATATACCTGCATTATCATTTATACCAATGGCGTGAGATATCACAAGGTAATTGTTTGAATTTAAAGATTAGACCTCAATAAAATAAATGTTGTCACCTTTGTTAATGACATATCTTCAGGAACAACATAAGGAGAGGGATTCAAAAATGGAGCAAGATCGATGTACATTTCCAGATCATCAGGTGTTAGGTGAATGTCGTCTATAGTTAAACCCTTACTAGAAACGGGCTTCACAAATTCCTTGAGATTGTGCCTGAAATATACACGACCAGCCACTATTAGTCTTTCTTTTTTCTTTTCATTTTCCTTTCTCTTTCTCTCTTTAGTGGGGTAGCGTAAGAGGGTATTTGCAAACTTTAAAAATAGTACTTTTCAGATTTTAGCTTAAAAAAGGTAGAAAACGGGTGCTCTGGTCTGCTGCTTCTGCTTAAAATAAAGCTAGAAGCACCTCTAGGGTGCTTTTTTATTTCCAGCTTTCTAGGTTCATTTTTGTACTTTTTAAAGTGCTTTGGTAGTTTCTTCTCCAAACAATCCCAACTTCTACTACAACAACCTTTTACACCTTTAGCTTCTACTTTTAACTTCTTCAAACACAAAAAGTTTTTGCAGACACCCCCTAAATAAATGAGCAAAGTAAAGTATTTTTGCCTCGTTTACCTCGTTGGCAGAGGCCCGTCTCTTGAGCTAAAGGGCAGTGGACTGTGTTGAAAATCAACTTTGGACTGCAAAAGTACTAGCAAGTGACTGCAACACAAGAAATTATTTTCATGTTAACCAACTAATATTTTCTAAACTGCAAAAGTACAAACATCAAGTCGTCATGTTGCAATGTAAAAACGAAGTTGAAAAGGTGACCTTCTCAATATGAGACCAATAACAAGTGTTTCTCCAGTTCTCGTGTGATCAATGACCTGGAACACAAGAAATAAGAAAATATTAAGAAGAGCCCAACACACAGAAAAGTAGATCAAGACTGCAAAACTTACTGGATAGCCATTGTGATGGTTACTCTTCAAAATAGATAAGACATCCACAACCTTCACAACACGAGGGAAATACACAACCTACAAGATATAAACAAAGGAGGATCATCACCTAATTTTTATTTTTTTGTCATGCATAACCTATTCCACGACAACACAAACTACACGAAAAACAAAAAATGGAACGTACAATATTGAACAATCAAAGAATTGCGAATCTCAAGATAAATCAAAAACAAAAAATTGTATTGTTGTTTGCACAATAATGACAAAAAAAAGGTGCAGCCTTGCATCAAAATTTGCCCTTGCGAGACAACAGAATAAAGATAAGGGTGAATTACATAATGCATGAAGAGAAATAATCAACCTACAATACTATTTTGGATAAAAAAATACGTATCAGGTTACAATATCAAAAAGAGTGTCAATGCTTATGCCACCAACCTGCTGATTTCCACAAGCCTCTTTTGCTGTCATAGTCCTCATTTGGTATTTTGGTCTTGATTCCAGTAAAGGAATGCCCCTTAGTCTAGCCTGCTCCTCATACAGGCCTTCATTGAAAGCATCACCAACAGCCTGCAGAGACATAACTATGTGGAAACATGCACGAACAGAAGAAGAAGGAAAAATAGAGACAACGATTCTTACAGAATCCCTTTGCTTAAATCTTTTAAAAGATACAATAGTTTTAATGGCAATCTGGAAAAGTCTTGTCGAACATATTTGGTATTTATCCAAAAATAGTTCTTCCCACCCCAACCTACCCTCCACTCTCAAACCAAAAAAAATAAAACCAAAATAGATGGTCTCTTTTCACATGTGCTGGATTTGCATGGTATTTCAAAAGATAAGAAGAGCAGGTGATATTTAGAAATATATATATTCTTGATCTATATAGGTACATACATAGAGAGAGAGGGCCAAGGAAGAAGATAGATGTGAAAGAGACAAAAGAAAAAAGTTGTAGAAAAAAGGTAGTACTTCATCTTCATTCCTTGTGTCAATATACCAAAGAGATCACCCTATCTAACTAAGCAACAAGCAGTATAGCATTAAAAGGTGTCTAAAGACTCAAACCTTTGATATAAGAAGAACCAGCATGATGAGAGGTAGAAACTTCAAGTTATTCGTAATCTCAACCATAATAACACAAAGGGAAACAGTCATCCGCATCGAGCCTCCAAGAAAAGATGCAGCTCCCAAAAGAGCATATCTAAGATTCCAAGAGAAGGAAATGTTTTATCAGATGTACAATACTATGTACATAAGTTATTAATCAATAATCAGAAAACATGTCTTCAGCTCAAGTCTATTCCAAACCAGGAGCTGTATGCGAGAGTCGAAGGTAGTATGACATATTTTAAGGATCAGATTACTAATAACACAGCAAAAAATAATCCTCCTTATAAATTCAAGTCATTTCTTTATAATCCAAAGATCGAGGGTATATTAAGTCCATGACCCTTAACTAAAACAGCAATCTGTAACGAGAAAGAAATGGAAAAAGGAAACTCACGTTCCTTCTTCAATATTTGGCTTCTGGTAAAAGCTGACAACAAACATGCCAACAAGACGCCCATAAGTTGAGCCAATCATTATGCCGGGAACAAATTGACCAGCTGGAACAGCTGTGCCAAATGTGACTACTGCTAAGGAGTAAAACATAACCTGAACAAGAGAAGCACCACATAAGAATAATTGCATCTACAGAGTAGCAATATCAAATAATGGAGAAGTTAACAAACAAAAATACAGAACACAGTTTCTGATGACTTAACAAATTTTCTCACTAACTAACAGGAGTTGCTTGATATATGTCTTATCACACTTTTTTTTTGCATAGAATTATTTGAGGAAACAGAACAAACACATTTTGCAGTTAGGATAAAATACATTTGTTCTTGAAGATTATCTCACATGCATAAAGTTATTAGAACATATATCATCCAAAAGAAAAATCAGTCTGATCTGAAAGGTAAATGGAATACCAAAAATGTCAGCAAGCTCTGTGCACTAAATTCATGAATTGTTTTAGCACTGAACAAATTTCTGATAGCATCATCCTGCAAACATAATCTGAGTGCATTAGTGGGGACCACTTTATAAGCAACAAAAAGAAACCTCATGGTGAATTTCAGTTGACCTGAGTGTTGAAAAATATAGTTGCAAGGTCGTTGTATTCCTTATCACCGCAATAAAACTGTAAAATAATAAAAGAGCACACAAGTATTAAAATATTTCAAAGGAGTGAGAAAGATGAGTGTGTGAATCTAGCAAAAGAATACCATTAAACCCTCTAATATTAAATAATACACTAACATTGTGCAATATCTGGATTGAAATATTAGCATCATACATCATTATTTAGGGAATTTTTAGGAGCTCTGTGATATCTACATCAGATGATGTTTCTGAAAATCCAAGACACAGTTGATTTTCAACACAAATACCTAGATCAGACACAAGTTCATTGCCCTCCCAAATAAACCTAAAGCAAAAAATTAGTCAAGGATCATTTAATCTCAAGCTCTTTTTGCCTTTCAATTCATTGATGAGATCCTTTTATAAAACATCTTTCAAAAGAAAACACCAACGAGTTTCTGCTTTTCAATTATAAGAAGAAACTATTGTGATATAAGTGGTAAGAATCTACTGATACAAGTGGTACACTAACTGATAGTGCAAATAGGGAATGCAAATTTAAAAAACCAAGAAATTGAAAGTTATGAATAATCTTTCAATATATTCTCATTTTTATACCCTGACTCTTCCTGTTAAGAACAAAACAAATGTGTTTGATGCACAGCTCCTCCAAAGTTGATTTGTCTTTCAATAACCTTATCCGTGTTTTTAACACCATAATGTCAAAATGGAAGTTAGAATTTGATGTGTTTGCGTTGACACAATACCATTGAACCATTTTCCAATCCAATAACTTCAATAGGGTGAATCAACTTACAGTATATGCATTAAGAAAGTAAGTTAAACTAAATCACCCCAGAAAGGAAAAGCCCAAACAAACTTACATTGACATAATTCCCATACATTCCTGGGCGACGTGGACATTCAATACCAGAATTAGCATCTGCTTCAGGACAAGGGGTGCATTTTTTGAAAAGTGGTAATCCAAATGAAATGAGTGAGGTTATCACTGAGACAATACACACTTCAATAATCTACAACATTAAGAAAAAGATTAATTACAGTTAATCCATACACTCAAAGCATGATTATCTTCACAACAAGAACTTACTTTAACACGATTCCCTTTCTTGTGCAAATAATTTCGCCGCCAGTAAGCTATGTAAAATGTAAGCATATTAAAAAGTGCTCCTGCAAAAAAGAAAATAGAAAAGAATCATACAAATATCACCACCAAAAGCATCATTCTAGAAATTATGTTTGGTTTCAGTTGCATTTTCACACATACCAAGAAGACCCCCGATAACGCCAATAACTGCCATAGGCAACAACTCCTGGAACGAGTAATCCTCTTGACCACTAAAAACAATGTTGGTTAGAATGTGATCAAAGTCTTGCAATAAATGAAGGGAGAATTCATATATTGCCCTTAAGGCTTGAGCTATTTACAATTTATAGTCCCTTTGTTTTTAGAAATTACAAAAAAAATGATATTTCACTTTAATGCAAAAAACTCCCTGAAACAGGATGATTATTTGCATTTTTTGGTTTATATTGCATAGTTACAGGGATTTTTTTGCAATAAAAAAAATGTGAGGGAGTTTTTTGTAATTTCTGAAAACGGAGGGACTAAATTGTACTTAGGACAGAACTCAGGGGTAATAGATGTAATTCGCTCATAAACATAAATATAGAAGTTGGAGAAAAGAACATAATCAAAATAAAAGGTTAGATCTCCACCCTGAGATGTCCCATATAATGAAACCTCCAGATCCAAAATGTCCACACTTTGCACTCTTACACCACCCCATGGCTGAACGAACAACAACAGCCACAATGGCAGATGTAAAAAACACACGCCACATTAGCTGACTCCTCCACCTTACACAAGAAAAAGGAAACATGAAAATTTCAGGCAGCATTTTACAGGTATACATCAGATTATTAAAAATATGTCCATATATTCCATACATCTTCCTATTTTCAGTTTTATCTTTGGTTTTCTAGCATTCAGGACAAAATCAAGAATAACGCTCGACATATATGCTAAAAAACAATTTCCGATGTCCATGAGAGAGAAAAAAATTACCATGATGTCACTTCTTCTAGTGCAAACAATACACCGCCAACTGGAGCTCTAAAAGCAGCAGAGACTCCTGCTGCACATCCACAGGTGACCTTGTTCAAAAACATTAAAACAGTAAAATGAGCAGCCCTCGGAGGCCTTATGACCTCTTTCACCATAACAACTGGACAAAATGCATTTTTAGTGTCTTCAAAAGAGCCATGTAAGATGTGAAAAAGGATACAGATCGATTTTAACACATCTGGATTGATGTGAAGCTACAGAGAGGCCAGATGTATGCAAATTTTCATCTGACCATTGCAACCATGGAACAGTAAGCAAAATGTCCTATGGTCTATATTACTTAAAAAAGAACACCAGAACTATTCTTCATGTGAATTGAAAAAGGCCTGGCCACTCTTAAACCATGTTCAGAAACTATTCAAATCCTAAATGATATAAATTTATGGTTCTGCATCCAGACCCGAAAGGATAATACCACCAAATTTTGCAAATTAGTTTATTAAGTTGGACGACAGGCCTATACTAGCACTTAATCGTGAAAAAAATTAGCTAAAAGTGACTATAATTGTCATTTCAATAAAACCCATAAAACTATACTTAACTTCAGCAACATTCAGGGAAGCACAAAGAAGATAGGCATACCACAGAGTATCAAAATAAGTAAACGGATCCAGATTTCATAATAATTTATAAGCGTTCATAAAATGCTGAAATTTTAACATATCACTTACAAGATCACGACGATCTCGCTCACTTGTGAAAATTTGTAGCCACCTTGACCTCAGATGATATTTTGTGGTTCCACCCTGTAGATATAAATATAACATAAAACTAATGAAGACAGAGCTTCAATAAAAATCACCACATCATTATGTGATGGTTGCAAAGTAGTTAACCTCAACAGCTTCTTAGATCATGTGAAGCAGTATTTCAACACATTATAATTATCCCAAATGGTTTATGAATAAAAATCAAGACAAATCAGAAGGCCACTTAAATTGCAACTGATCCTACAACATATACATGTCCCCACAATGAACAAACTCATCGTTTTTCCTTCTAATAACTAAGAAGCATAACTTACTTGTCCAAGCAATGAAGCAATACAAGCACCGATATGTACAAGTGGGCCTTCTTTACCAAGGGCTAAGCCACCTCCGACAGACCCTACGCTGCCAAAAATCTATAAAGAGGAACAGAATATTGCATAAAAATTTATTGAACTATTCAATAACATCAAATAAATGTGCAGAGAAAATCCACCAGACCTTTCCAATCAAAGTTCTGAATAAAAGTATACCAGGCGTATCAATTCCTGCACAATTAGAAAACATCAGCATCAGATTGATAGAAAACATTCAAGCTACCTAACTCATTAGGATATGTCCGATCAAACTTACCATTTAAATAACCCTTAATTTCAGGAATTCCAGACCCTGCAGCTGCTGGTGCAAACTGTGTGATAATACATACAGAGGAGAATACTAAAGCCAAATTGATCAAAGTATAGACCAAAAATCCAGCAAAGTAAGACTTCTGGATTATGTTGAATGTTAATGAGTACTTCCATCCAGCAAAGTTCTCAACAGAAATATTGATTAAAACAGCAGCTAGCGCAGTTCCTGAATGTAAAATGTTAAGAAAGTCAATAAACAAAGTACTTCTTTCATTTGATTTCAGGCATCTGGCAGTATTTGGAGATGCCCGGAGCAAAACTTGGATCAATAAGGGTCAAATCAAATGAATGTACCCAGAAGAAGAAATCATTGAAATGAAAATGTGATTCAAACACTTAACGAAATGATATCTCATAGATGATATACATAAGAATATATATATATATATATATATATATATATATATTCTTGTTCTCGTGTATACAAAATAATTCATTTGAAAATAAAACGAACAAAAGTAGAGCCAAAAAAAATTCAAAGCACAGAAAAGGAAAAGAACCTCAGAAACCCACCACTTCCTATAAGCAATGCCAAAACCCATTTCACCACCACGCAGTAGGCTATATAAATCTTCCCTCTTTTTGCCTGTGACAGAAGAACCAAATTGAACCGTCACATGATAAGAATATATTATGTCAATAAGTAGCAAGGGCAACTTCTGCCACTCAAAATCATATCTTCCACTTCAAAGCTAGCAATTTATGTAAATCAATGAGCTTCTACAAATACTTCATCTCAATATTCTTGCCATTAACAATGTTTGGTCTCTCCAAAGTTACATAAATCAACAACCGAGAAAGAGCGAAGTAATGGAAGCTTCAGCTAGAGAAGCAAAAGATCATCTCAACTGAAACCTGGAGTACTAAGCAGATAAACACCAAAAGGAAAACACACTTCAAGTAATACACAGGCCACTGATCAGCTTATTGCAAATTGCTCCTCTTAATCACCCAATCGAAGCTTTTCTTGACTTTTTCTTCCAAATCAAATATAAAAAGCAGAAACTCCATAAAAAAATCTAGCTCACTATAGCAAAAGATCAATAACCAAACTACACTATAATCAAACTCCATAAAAGCAAATTGAAAATGCCTCCTTTAACACAATTTATAAATCTGAAAATGATTAATACTTCATGCATAAGTATGAACCTGTTCTTGTCTGTAGGCGCAATTTTCAATAACTTCGTAATCAAGGCTTTCAACGGTACTCGGATCATACTTCACAGAAGGGCCGACCTCATCGGGAGCTAGCCCATCTACTTCCTCATCCGCGTTCGGCAGCCGCGACCACGTCGTCCCCGTCCGCCCATTCTGCAAATGATTGGACAACATCCTTCTCTCTATGAATTGGTAGATATATGTGTCTGTACGCTATAGGTCAGTACTAATTTGATCAAATCCAAACACTCATTAATACTATCAAATCTCAGAGAAATTTCCTCAAAATTATCCAATTCGAGAGAAGAAGACACTTTTCTGCCAAACCCAAGTACGTCAGAATGCAGAGATAAGCCCTAAACCAGATCAAATTAAAACCCTAATCACTAACTAAATTCCAAATGACCTCTTGGGGGAATTCTCAGAGATTTTATACGACTTAAAACACCAATCAATTTTCAGAAAAATCAGAGGAAAGAAGAAACGAATTTCTTAGCGGTGAAGAGAGAGAGAGAGAGAGTAGCAGTAAACGAATTTCTTTGTACTCTTCTTCTTTAATGATTTACTTAGAATTCTATTTGTTGGACTAGTTTTTCTGGGTTGGCTGCTTTAACACGTTCTACAGTCTAGACTAGATTTTGTTTCGAAAAAGGAAAATAGCTATACTCTATACTAGATTTAATTTCAAAAAATAAAATAAAATATACTCTATACTGTATTTTGGGACTACACAATTCTATTTCAAATCAAAAGAGATTTTATGACATTATTATACAATAGAAGTTCTGTAATATTTATATAAACTATTTATTTTTTAACTATTTTAAACTTATAAAGGGAAATTTTTGAATAGAAAATAAATAAAACATAATAGGGAAAATTGCACTATTCATCCGTTGTAATCCGTTCTGGTTTTTAGGACATTGGTTTGAAATGTTGCAATATTCATCCTATAGATTTTAAAATCATGCAAAATAGAGATAAAATTCGCCGGAAAAACATAAACTATAGGATGAATATTGCAAAAATTTTGTCTCCATTTTGTATGATTTTAAAAGCTATAGGATGGATATTGCAACATTTCAATTTTCAAACCTATAGGATGAATATTGCAACATTTCAAACCTATAGGATTAAAGCTGACGGATAAATTCTACAATATAAAAATAAACATGATAATACTGTTCAAATTGAAATAAAACAACCTCAAAATATATCACTTATTTTGTTAGAATAAAACATCTATTAATGAAATAATAAATATATAAAAATCATATGGTGATTACTTTACATTAAATTTACTTTATTAATTAATAAACTATCATTTATACATTGAGGGGGTTTTAACTTGTATAAAGAAGAAAATAGAAGATTATCCAAACCATTGGAGTTTGGCTCAATGGTTACGAGATATTACTCTAATATGGAGGTCTAGGTTCGATTCCTTGTAATGATAAGGGATGTATTGTATGCGTGTGGTTAAAAAAACAAAATAAAAGATTATCCAAATTTCAAACCATAAAAATATAATAAAAAACACATAGATTAGAAATGCACAGGAGTGAAGTGTCAACGAATTTTTCACTATAGATGAATTTTATTGGAAAAGACCAAAGAAATTATTAAACTAAACTATAAATTAAAAGAAATTTCAGAAAATATCATTAATTAAATATAAATTGAAAATTACATATCCAGTAGCACAACTATTGGCGGGGTTATTCGAGACTCCAATGGGGTTTGGATCTGTTCGATGAACTTTGGGATGTGCACTTTATAGCAGCTGAGTTGCTTAGTTTTAAGAAAGATATGAAGATTAAGCAGATTATTTTCGAAGTTAACTCCCAATCCATTATCAAGCTCATTAAAGGTATTGACATTACCCACCATCCACTCGGATAGATAATTGAGGACCGCCATTTCTTCTTGAAAAGACCTTGACAAACTAAGTTTATTCATACGGTCATACCCTGAGAAAAAGATAGCGACCTTCTTGTGAAGAGAGGCCACAATAAGAGAAACCGGATCGCTTTCTTGGACACCCCACCACCGGAGCTTCAAATTAAAGCTTCTGGAAATTGATAGGGTCTGAATTTTTATTTATTTTTTTAATTTTTTCTTCGTTTTCCTCGTTTTTTAGAAAAAAAATGATGGGTTGGTATGTACCCTCGCGCTGCCGCCCAATTCATTATAAACTTTACCTCTGTTAAGTAATAAATTCACATTCTAATGCTAAGTTTGACAATGAATTGCACTTTAGATAGTGCAATAATGACTAGGAATTTGTTACAGGACCATGACGTAAAATACTGTGATCAATATTATGTTGTAACTTGTAAGAATTAATAATATAATGAAGTCAAATGCCGGCTATATATATATATATATTAGCGTAAATCCGTGCATAAGAATTCAATTAATGTATCATATTTTTAAAAGATAAAATTATTTATGTTGATATTTGAGTTTTTCCTAAACTAATTGTATATAAATAAATATATTATGTGTGGTAAAACTATCAAGTATTTTAAATTTAAAGAGTAAAAAAAATATCTAACACCTTCTCTGCACGAAAAATATTAGATTATAATCACTATATATTTTTTCAATGAGTACGGAAATATTAGTTTTAGACATAATATATATTTGTTAAAATAATAACTAAAAAGAATTAAGAATGTAATTAACAATACCAAATATGTCAAAAAATTATTTTAAATAGAAAATATTAATGGTATTGCTGAAAATTAGTAATTTTATATGAGTATTTTCATAAAGTTTATTTGAGATAGCTATTTAACCGCCCTTAGTTCACAATTATATATATATTTATATAATAATTAAGTAAAACTAAATGGTTGCCTATTTGAAGTAATATATCAAATTCTAAAATAAATTTTAGATATATAAAAATCTAAATAACTGTCCTTTTGGAATCATAAATAACGAAAAATAATATAAGTTATAAAAATATTACAATAGATGAAAATCCCCACCTTTAAAGCTATATATAGGTAGATGAACCCAATGACTAAAAATAAATAAAACTAATTTGATTATTTCAATGAAATAATTAGCAAAAATAATGTTAACTTAATTTAAACAAAATATATGTTAAATCAAAATATTATCTATCGTTCAAGATAACATATAATAGTGAATATATCCAAATCAACCATTCAAATCAAGAATTGAATTGAAATAATAATGAAAAAATAAAAAATAAATAAATACATAAGTAAAAAAGTAAAGTTAAGAGTGATGTCAAAAAATAAAGATAAATAATAAAAATAAAACTCTAAATGATTGGAATTCTGTAATTATGAATAATAAAGAATGAAAACAAAGTATTTCTCTACCTATATGAAAATAGATTAAATCTTTGACTCCTTTTAGAAAACATATATTAATGAATAATTAAACAAAGATGATATAGATGAACTCAAAAAATCCCTACAGATAAATATTAAAAAAATTCTTCGATCAAATAAAAAAACTAAATAAAATAAAATAATAATGATATATAGAAATCAATAAATAAGAAACAATTAATTGTAAAATTGAATAGTTATTACGATAAAAAATAAAAGAAACCATTAAAAATAAAATATCTTATTAAAAATACATGAATTTATATATATGACTAACCTTTTAAAACTTCATTTTCTTCTCCCTAGCATAGTTTGATTCCTAGAAGTTTCACACACCATATTTCAGATCTTGTAATATTGTACATATGTGATCTAATTGCGTATTTAAGAAAACTCATCATCCATCAAAAGAGAAATACAAAAGAATTAAAATAGAATATCAATTATAAAATATTATAGGACTGGAATCATCAATTCTATATAATTATAAAAGTATATAAAAAATAATTTAATTGTAAAAAACATCAAATATAAGAAATATATAAAAATCATGAAAAGAAAACAAATAACAAATCACAAACTAAACTATGATAACAAAAGCAAAAACTTTCAAGCATGGGATAAGAAGAGAAGTTGAGTGAGCATGGCTTTTGGACGGCCGGTGAGAGTGTGGTAAGAGAGCCAATCTTTTTATAAGTAAATTTAGGTTTATTACATTTAATTCAAGATAGATATTTTTTTTAAAAGAAGTCCAGACTTTCCAAATTTCAAAATATGGAATTAAAGGTATGGTGTTGGTGATTTTGGAAATGGTTTAAAATTTAAAAACGTTTCCTAAATTTATGATATATGTCCATCAATTAATAGAGAGATTTTGGATAATTAGTAATTTATTTAAAAAATAATAATTTATAAAAAAGAGCTCACCAATAAATTTATTTCTAGACAACTGAAAAACTAAAAAAGTATGTATATATACAAAAAAGAATTGAGTTAAAATCGCACAATTGCAAGTTAAAAATCGTTGTACTATATATAAAAGTATATAAATTTCGATAACTTTTTATGCAATCATATTCCCTTAATTTAACCGGACATAAACTAATTATAAAGAAATGAATTAAAGTTAAATAATTCTTAATTATGATTTTTTTATTTAAGGCTCAATTATGTGGCTATTAAAATTTAAAGTTGGATGGCTTTAAAAAGAAACAAATTAAGTTGGATTAAACGTAATTGATGCTAAAAGAAAAGGAAAATGAAAGAATACCCATGTTAATTCAATAACCTAAATAGTCCACTTTGTAAATAAAGTAATAAATCAATTTTTAAATTCTCAAATGTAATGAAAAGAAATTCATACTGCACTTAATTAGACGTAATTAAAGAAAGATCTTAAAGGTAATGCTTTTGGATAATTTTAGAAAACAAAATGTCATAATCAACCAATGAGGAATTTTCTATGTAATTAAAAATCTCAAAAAAACCACAAAATAATATTAATTCTAATGAAGCTCTATTGAGAAGTCTAACAACCCCTCAAATATAATATAGTATAGACAAATATTAAAATTTAAAAAATAAAATAATCCAGATTCCAGGGACAGAAAGAGACCAAAAAATTCGTCCGCTGTTAGTGCGTCACTTAATTCTACGCACTAAATTTGTTGCGATTGATCTTTTCATAAGTTAATAATTTATGTTTATACACCAAAACTTTAGTGAGGATGACTAATCACAATTTTTGACATATAATTAAATTTATATATTGACACTGACACTTTGTCAAACCAGTTCGATCAATTTAACATTTGGTTAAAAAGTATTAATATTATATGATATGATTTGCTATATTACATTTACACCCTTAACCATCTATCTTCAAACGGAGCCCTCGTGTTCGTGTACATCAAAATGTCACAAGCAAATATTTAATCCTACATTGAGGGTTCTAAATTCGATTCGGAGTTTTAGTGGGAATCAAAGTTGATACTTTTCCTACAAATTCAATCTCTATTACCAATTAAATCACACCAAGTTGGTATCCATCTTACTCTACAACACATACAAACATATTGTTGTTCTTTTTTCTTATTTAATTTTACTCATATATCTTGGGGTTCGGCTTAATTACACAAACTTACTTGAAAGTTTGGAAAATTACGGACTATATCCTGTCAAATAATTTTAATTACTCTAGTTAACTGGTTGGATCAATTTCAAGAACATCCATTCCATAAATAGTGGTTTGTTATGAGAAAAATCAAGATTATATTATGGTCGTTTTACTTAAACTCAGGTGAATCTTTTATTATGTAATTTTGTAAAATATACTAATAAAAGATGAAGTATTCAGTTTGTCCCAAACTTATGGGGCTAATACTTTATAGAAATATCATGATATATATTATATTGAAATTAAATTATTGACAATAGATGTTTAAAAATGTATATTCACAATTAAATATATGTGTAGATAAACAAAATTTGTGTCCAATGAAATACTGACATGTGGAAATTACATATATTTATTAAATGTTAAATCATATTTTTCTATTTAAATTTTAGGAATTTTATCAAATATAATTCCTAGATTAAATAGATAAATAAATGATATTTTAATATATATATTAATTGGTGTCAAATATTTGTATTTGGTAATAGAATTCAAATCTAGTCAAATCAAATCAAATTAAATTAAATTAAATCAAATAAATAATTTGATATTCCCATAATCAAATCACATCTTGTGATTATGGAAAGATATTACAAGGACCAATCAAATTGCATCTCTTCAATGTCAAATAAGGTAATTATTCAATTCCTACACTTATAAATAGAGGTCCTCCCTCAAAGCTTAGACACACTGAACACAAGTCAAAGAGCATTTCATTCAAGTTAGGCTAAACATGAAAGAAGGTTCAAAACGCTCTCAAGTGTTCAAAGCGAAGTTCCCGGCGTTCTTCGCGGAAGTCATCTAATCAAGGCGTTCAATCCGCAATCAAGGTGCTAAACTTGCATTTTGGCGTTAATCTTCATCAAATTCAAATCGATCGAAGCAAGATTCAAGGCGTTCTTCGTGGAGATCATCAAATCAAACCGTTTGATTCGCAATAAGGTGTTAAACCCGCAAATCTAGCGTTATTCCAAATTAAATTCAAATCAAAGATCAACAGTATTCCCAGCGCGTTTTTCGGCGTTCATCAAGATCTCAACGTTCAATTCGCAATCAAGTCAAAAGACCCGCGGATTAACGTTATAGAAGTTCAAATCAAATCAAGTGAAGATTAAACCAACAAATCCATCAAGGAAGTGTTTGAATCTTCAACATCAATATTTCCACAAGAAGAATCAGAGGATTGAAAATAGAGATTGTAACACTATTTTCCAAATTGAAATTCAATAAAATCATTTGTAATCTTTTTCGTGTTTTAATTATTTAATTTACACGAAATTTATGTTACAATATGATATTAAATAGTTTTCATAACAAAAACCGGTAAATACAGAATAATTCCTCACTTGGTAAAATGTCTTCAAGTTGACATTTAATGATGTTACAGTATCTTTATAATTAAGTAATTTTAATTTGTACCAAAAAAAAAGTAATTTAACACAATAAGAATCTTTATAGTATAATACTCAGTTTTTATTATCCAATATTTTATATATAAAAATCATAATTTAAGAAACTATGATATTCATAAGTTTATTTTAGATATAAATCAAAAGTTAGAATGAAATTTGTTTATAAGAGTTGTTGATGTGATTAAAAAAAGGGTAAAATATTTTTTGCACCCTAAACTTTGGGCACTTTGACAATTTGATGTCGGAACTTTAAAATTTGACCGATTGGTACCTAATTTTTGCATTTTTTTATAAGTTGGTACTTAATATAAATTCCGGCGGAATCAAAAGAAATATTCCATCAAATTCCTTAACATGTGACTTGAACATGTTTTTAGTAGGGGCAAAATCATCTTTCTATATGTTTTTTGATGGATATTCTAACGGAGTTAACGTTTGTGTGAAAATCACACACTTTAACAAAAGGTTAGGATCGGTTGATGGAAATTCCAATGGCGTTAAAACTCGGCTGCAAATCAAACGCGGTTAGGAAGTCGACTATCCAAAAAGAAACTACTACTTCTTCCGTGATAGACAGATTATCCCCTGCTGTCATCAAAACGAAATACGGTTACCTATACGAGCTTCTAATTCGGATTGCTAATCGTGATCGGGAAAAAAGTGGGGTGGACGGACGTGACACAGTTGTACGGAGTCCTCGTCATTTACATAACTGATGATAGGCTTAAGGTATTGGAATGTCGTGCTTGTTGTTTTTGCAACGTTATTTGAAAGTTGAAATCTTTGTGGACTTCAGTTTTTGCATATTGAATTTGAATATTTAGTAATGAAGCTAGCTTTAGGGGGTACGTAGATTATGTTACTTTATGAAATTTGAGCTGGGTTTTTGTGTTATGAGTGGCTTAATATGTTGTCTTACTTATGGTTACTTGCAATCAGGTAAGAAAGCAATCACATTCATGTCTACGTGAGGTCCTGGAGTATTACAACTTATCACCAACGTTTACCACGAAGTTGCTTGCTCCTGCAAGTGAAGCCATTACAAATGTCTTTGAGAGGTTTCTTCTTCTACTTGCTGGAGGAATATCTGATCCAAATATTTCAGAAGCGCCCAAAGCATGCAGCACAACAAGTCCTTTACATTCTTGATGCCCAAATATTTAGGGTTAATAACACTTTGATTTCAAAAGAGTTTGTTAAACTTCAAGTTATAATCTTTTTACTCAAAAAACTAAACTTACACTTTATACGATAATCAATTTTTAGAATTCCGTCAAAATTAGGTATTTGTTATAAATAATTATGAAACTTTTGTGAGATCGATGCATGCATAATATCTTGATCGACTAAGAGAGTCACAACATGTAGTTTAGCAAATTTATTTGGGATTCAAATATAATCAATCGAAACATTTATTAATAACTTACCTGAAAAGTTATATCAAAACAATAATCATTTCCCTAAAAAACCAAATTATTGTACGGAGTTAATGGTATTCTGCCCGGGCTGAATCAATACTATTCGAGGAAAAAGAAGAAAATAAAAAATACTTTTTGGACTAAAAAGATAGATTTATCCTTATTAAAATCATGTGCAAGTCATGTTTGGAAATTTGATGGAATATTCCTTTTGATTCGGCCTGCGGAATTTATAAAGAAATTCAAAGGTTAGAGTTAGATATCGATCAGTTAAATTTTAAAGTTCGAGCACCAAACTGTCACAGTATTCAAAGTTCAGGGTGGTGCAGAAAATGTTTTACCCTTAAAAAAATGCACTATACTAAATACAAATTGAATTTCTTGCAACTTTTTAAGGACTGTGAATCATAATTTCCAATATTTGGACTGATCAACATGGGCCACAACCTAAACAAGGGCCTAAACCTTTTAACTAATAATGATGGGCCTACGATTTGACTGGGCCTCATGTTAACTCATATATCAAAATGGGCTCAGATCAATCAATAAATCACACTTTATTATTTAAAAAGAATTACGAATCAAAATCAATAATATGAAATATTTTTATTATTTAAAGAAATACAAATAAATCAATATAATGAAATATCAACCAAATGAAGCACAAACTATTACTATACATCGATCATACTAAACCATATAATAAGGTATTTCTCTTGCTAGGCCAAGAAATTCTCGACTTATCTTGCTTTCTTTTTTGATGCCGTAATTTTGCTACTAAACATTTTTTAATCATATTATTTATGGTGTATGAATACTCCTAAAAATTATATCTTGTCGTGTTTTGTCGTATCCGATGCCGTGTTGAACACTTCTCTAGTATAAAATATCAAAAAAAATTTGTATCGTATCGTGTCTATGTCCGTATTTCATAGCATATTATACTCGTACTTTTTACAAATTTCATTTATTTTATATATTATGTGATCATTAAAGTTTAATTAATATACTTGTACCAATTATTTACTATAGTATCATATATTTGCGGTTTGGCATCCCAATTAAGTAACGAGTATCGAAACACATAGTTTAAACTAATTAACAAGATGATCTTAATTAATAATTATTAAAATTCTTGTGGTCCTTCAAACATGAAACTTCGTATGAAAATTAATAGGAGGATTAATTAAGATAAGATGCAAATGAAAATAAAAATATATATGTTCTTAGTACAATTCTTGTGGTCCTTCAAACACGAAACTTCTCACGAAACATGAGATTAACCTTAATATCATTTTATTAATCGTGTGATAGTACTGCTAAATTTTTCCCATTAATCAAGATCGAGGTGTACGAAACTAGGTTTCAGGTTTTTTATTTTTCAGGAAATATATGTATCGCAGTACCCGAATCTGGAAGAAAATCGGGTAGAAAACAAAAAAAATAAATCTATTATTTCTAATTATTTATTAAATTTGGCCAGCCATACTAGATCTTGTTAAGAATTTTCTAAGATTTGCATGCAAATCCATGAAATTAAAGGTGCCAGGCTTTTGAGTCAGGCCCATAAAAATAAACACTTAAGATAATAATTTTATATAAATAACACTATGATAATTATATTTATATCCCCTCAATTTAGGAGGAAATACAGCAAGACCCGCTCGATTATGGGAAATTACATAGATATCCCCTCAACTATAATTTGTATAACACTTAGGTCCTACCATTAGTCATTTTCTTGTTGTCAAGTAGACGCTAACATTTTATTAACTGGATAACAGTTCAATCACTTCGCTCATTCCATGTTTGACAAATATTATGGATAATTTAGTTATTTTGCAACTTCCCGTTAAGTTCTTTTAGGTTTCCGTTAGGGTTAGGGTATTGCTGTAATTACTTCTAAGGAGTATAAGTATAATTATCCCATAATATTATTTATATGTTATGTTATATATTTAATGCAATAATCCAGTGTTGCTTAGTTACTATTTTTGCACAAAATTTAAAACTGTTGTCATTTCGCCTCTCTAAAAAGATTGAAAAACTTCCACTTTTAATCTCAGCCCCTCTTATTCAAAATCCTAACTTTGTTCCTAATTACGAAGATATGAATGCAACACGAATACAAGGATATATATAATTTTTAATATTTAATACTCTTTAGGAATATGGTGCACGGTATATCCTAGGTACCGCGATTCAAACGAGATCCTCTATTCAAAATTTCTATTCCATCTTATATTCCATTTAATGAGATTACGCCACCTATTTGCTGAATATTTCCATTCTCTTAACATTAACAAATGATTTTACACGTGGCATAATCTCATTAAATGAAATAGAAGATGAAATAAGAATTTGGAATAGAAAATCCTATCCGATCACGATTAGTGCGCGCGTAGCAGCTGATCGTAACCATTACAGACGATCACGTGAGTACAGAATATGATATGTAGTAGAAGGAAAAATTGGGAAATAGGGCATGCACGTGAATTCTGAAATGACCTTTCAAAGTTCCCATTCGCTACACCTGGTTCAGTGCTACGTTATTTCCATTCTCCAACATAAATCCAAATATAATGAATATTAAAATAAAACCCAAAATAGAATTATTTATTTTAAATATATAGTTTTGTCACTTGAGGGGATTGAAGAAGTTTTTAGTTTTAACATAAATTACATACAATAATAAATTAAATTAACAAAAATACAAGATCTGTGGGGTTTGCATGTTATATTTTGATGTTATAGTCTATAGATATTTTAAATGTTATTAACTATTTTTAAAATAAAATTTCCCATGATTGCAGATCACACACATTTTATATGTGATGCCGCTTTACTGATGGAAAAAAAGACAAACAAACTATTAATATAGGTGATTCACATGTTGGGCCAAAGTTTGGGAGTTTTATTAAAAATACTAACTTTTAACCTTTGCGTTGCATCGAGAAATTAATTTATAATTATAAATTTAATATATTAATATTAATTATAGTTTATATATTAACAACTTGAATATATATCACAAATTTAACAGAGTTTTTTTATAAATTGATATATATATTCTCTACGTTGCATGGAAAAATCTATTTGTAAAATATATATTATTAAATAAACTGAATCATATTTTCTTATATAATTATTAACAATGCATATAAATAACTAACTCATAAATTGAAACACACACCAAAATAATTCTTTTTATAAAATAATTATACTCTATATATATGAAAAAACTTATTTTAAATATATAAAAATAGTAATATGATATGATTTTGTATTTGTAATAGAGGGAATATATATATATATATATATATATATATATATATATATATATATATATAGTTTTTTTTGTTAAATCACACACACAATTAATATAAAAATATTGAAAGAATAATTAAAATATAAAAAATATTTAATAATAGACCATATAAATAATTATTGAAATCTCTTGATACTTGGTATTATTTTTTGTTGAATAATATATTATTATTTCATTATTAATTAACAATAATATTCATTTCATTATTGAAATTTCCTTCATATTATGGCAATATTAATATTTATATGTAATAACTTAATAAATTTATTCACATTGAAATTAAATATAATTTTTCCACCGCAAAATGGAAATGAAACACGTGCATTTAGAAATATTTTCTAAAAAAAACCAACTATTTATTTATTTTATAATATTAAGGTAATAATAAAATTTAATTAAACTTATATTCTAAAAAATATACGTAATTATGTGACCCCACAAATAATTAAAAGAAATTTTAAAAATACAATTGCATGATAGATAAAAAGAATACAAAATAAAAAAAATATTAATTTTAGAACTAAATAATCTTTTACCCAAATATTGTTAATATTTTGTGAATAGTAATTCTTCTATACTATGTTTTCATGTACAAATTAAATATTATATCTAAACTATAAATAATTTTAAGTTCCCCTTCAATCATATATATATATATATATATATATAGCATTTAAATATAAAGTTCATAATAATTAGCAAAGCTTATTAAAATTTACTTAAAATTATTCCTTGGATGAAACTTTCAATATCAATATTATATAAAGTAGTTATATAATTCTATAATTAAATACGAGTTACAATTTTTTTAATATAAACCAATATATGGAATGACAATTAAATATATATATATAAGTTACAAAAATCACAATTAATGAACTTAATTATAGAAATAATCTACATGGCAAAATGAACTAATTTTAACTATTCCAACTCATTAACACATAAGCCTGTTTCCTAAAACATTTCACTAATTCATTTTCATATATATATATATATATATATATATATATATATATATGATTAGATTTGTGGTAGGTTTTGTTTGTTTGTTGTTGATTTCTTGTCGAATGTATGGCAAAATGTATTGTCCACTTTATTGTTGTTAATTCGCGATGATTACAGCTTCGGCTAGCGTTAGATGTTTTGGGCATGTCCTAACCTTCGCACATGATCTTGTATTTTTTTTGGTTGATTGATTAATGCATTTGTTCCTCGTTTGAGGGATCTTTATTTTCCAAAAAAAAAAATTATTAATACAGTATACAAATACATTGATATAGACATAATTGACGATACGACATATATACGGTGACATATTTTTTTCCATTATTAAGCACTAGATAGACATCGTACACTAACCACATAGTGGCGTAACTTAGCAGTTCGGCGCTACCGCGCTATACTAGTTTATCCAGAAGTCTCAAGTTTGAATATCCCTAGCTACACAACTACCACTGGTAGGGAGATCTTTGCGCCCACATAAATGGGATTAAGGAAAAAAATAATGGATATCTGAGACAACACTATATAATAGTCTTTTTAGGGGTGTGCATCATAAACGATACTTTATATAATTACAACTCTCAATTTTTTGTAATATTCCTAACTACACAGCTACCATTGGTATGATAGGGAGATCTTTGCACCCACATAAATGAGCTTACGGAGAAAAAAAAATGGATATCTGAGACAACACTATGTAATTAATAATTTTTTTAGAAGTGTGTTCATGCATCATAAACAATACTTTATATAATTACAATTTACCCTCAATTTTTTGTGATATTATGTTTTTCCTTATTGATTTTCTTACAATTTATTGTATGTAAACACATAACATGATTAAAATCAACGTAGTGTGGCTTAGTTGGCAACACAGGTTAAGTTTGTGGGAAGAGTCTTAGGTTCCATCCCCACTAAATACACTCGCTGGAAGAGGTGAAGAATCTTAACTGTGACTAAGTCCCGAACCGGATTAAGGGCCCTCATTTCCCGAACCAGTAATTAACACACCAAAAAAACATAAAATGATTAGATAAATTCTTGTCCCACTTCAACGGATAGATTTGTCCCCATTTTTAATTAAAGATTCAATTATTTTATCGGCCTATCCAAATCCTAAATAAATTTAGTTATATGTGTGCTCATTTAGTTGGTAGTTTGAGGATTGCAACCATGAATGCATGATTGATTATTTTACCAGTTTGCCCATTCATTTGAATAAAATTTTGCTTTTATAACATCATAATGTTATTTGATTTTGAATTGAACCATACATACTTGCAAAAAAGTCTAAGAGAATTAGAAGAAAACAAACAATTGTCCCCCAAAACTTAAATAAATTTAAATTATATATATATATATATATATATATATATATATATATATATATATATATATATATATATATATATATATTATCCAATTGGAATAACTGCGAATTTGATAGATTATTTTTAAATATTCAATTAGGTGATAAAATTCCAAGTTTTCTAAAATTGATTGAGGATTTATTTTCAATATGTTGAGAAGAGCAATACAACGTGAACCTATGTTTCTTATATGATACGATGCAATTTTTCGGTGGTATATTTCCGTCGGCGATGGCAAATTATAAAAAATTATGTAGTTCAGGAGTCAAACTGTGAAAAAAAAAAGTTTACATGGTAAAGTGCAAAAATCGCTATAGTTTGGATGGGAAAAACTCATTATCCCTATATATTAAAAATAAAGTTTGTGTTTTAAAATATGTAATTTCATATCTTTAAAATTTAACTTCTACCTCAATTAAAATTTCTAGTTTTAATTATGCTCTCTAAATTGGCAACTTCATTAAGTTAAATACCGTCACCTAAGTCCAAAAAGATAGTACTAGATCAACATTATAATTTCAATTAAAAATTCTATAATTAAGAAATAATTAAGCCCTAAGTCACTAGGGTTAGTTAATAATTTAATATACACAATCAATATATCTATATTTCTATATTTATGCGCCCATAAATACATGCAGCCAATCTCTCCACTATATAAAAACCACCACTCTCCACCAACAAAATTCTCCGGTGATGTAGCCCGCCACCACCATGGGACAGCGCCGCCACCATCTCACCACCACCAAGGCTCACACACTCCCCTCTTCCCCCACCCATTCCTCCTCCTCCTCCGACTTCGAGTTCACCATCTCCGTCTCTCCCCGGAAATCCTCCGCCGCAGCCCTCTGCCCCGCCGACGAGCTCTTCTACAAAGGCCAGCTCCTCCCCCTCCATCTCTCCCCCCGCATTTCCATGGTCCGAACCCTCCTCCTCTCCTCCGCCTCCACCTCAGACACCTCCACCACCACCTCCCGCGACTCCACCGCCTCCACCTCCTCCACCTCCTCAAGCGACATCCTCCACCACCATCTGGACTGCGACTCAGGCCGCCCCAGCTCCGCCGCTGCCGACGACGAATTCAAACGCCTTACGAACAACATTAATAGTTACAGTCAGCCGAAATCCAAATCATCCAAATACTTCTCCCTCCCCAAATTCTCCTCCGTCTTCCGCCCCAAAAACACGAACGCGCCGCCTTCCCCCGGTGGCGGAGCTGTAAAGCGCGTGAGCTCAACCGCGAAGGAAGTTATACGCAAGTACCTGAAAAAAGTGAAGCCCCTGTACGAAAAGCTCTCTCAGAAACAGAAAATATCCACTCCAGCAGCGGCGCCACCAACAATGCCGCCGCTGCCGCCGTTGTCAAGGTCCGCGAATACTGTTCTGTATCCCAAGGAGAATATCCGCCGGAATATTCCCAATTCTTTTTCAGGTAACTTAAGCAGGTTATACCCCATGAACAGAGGAGGATCCAGAAGCTGCATTTCTAGCTGCCCGTCGTCGATGGGTTCATCGCCCACCCACGGCAAGAGCGGATTCGGATACGCGTTCGGATTCGGATCATCTCAAACGGGTCGATCCACGTATAACTCGGATGCTTCGTCAATGGAGGAGTTGCAGAGCGCGATACAGGGTGCAATTGCCCATTGCAAGAACTCCATGAACAAGACTATGGTCAGTAATGAAATCTGAGAGAAATTAAAAAAAAGAAAAAGAAAAATTATTGTTGGTTTTGATGTAGAATTAATTTTTAACTGATCATATTTAGTTAACTTAATTAATGAGGGTTGCATGTGGTATTTAGTATTTTAATGTGGAGTTAAATTGAATTTTTGGAAGTTTGTGTCCTCCTCTCTGTATCTGATGCATGAAAATATGGAATTTAATAATTTACTGTGGCAGTCCTTTTGTTTTCTTGTATTTATTTATTTGTCTACTGTTTTTGGCTTGTTGATGAAGTGACGACTTTCTTTCAGATGCTGCTGACTATACGTAACGGTAACATTACTCAAAATTTATTGCAATGTTCTACTGGAAATTTCGAGTTTTGAGTCATGGGTGTTTGTAAAATGATTTTTTAAAAAAAATATATTAAAATGAATTAAATAAAAAAAAAAAAAAGAAATGAGGGTGAATTCACCTTATTTTGTAGCTTATTATTTAAATCTTATTCTAATTAATTCAAATCTTATGCTAGCCTAGAGAGAAACTATAGCCTAGATTGAGTTTGATCAATCCAGGCTGCAAACGAACCGAACTAAATCGTAGCATTTTTTTAAGGTTTGGGTTCGGGTTCGATTCGAACTCGAATCCGAACCTAATGAACCCAACAAAAAAGGGTTTGAGTTCGGTTCGGTAAATAGAAATTCGAATTCGATTCAATTAGAGGTTTGAGTTCGGTTTGAATAGAGGTTCGGTTCAGTTCGCAAATAATATTATATGTATTATATATTATTAAATTATATTATATATAACAATGTATTATTTATATATATTAATTATTTTATTAATATATATAGGGTTCACGAACCCATTTGCGAATCTCTAATCCAGAGCCAAAGGTTTGAATTATGCTCGATAAACATTCAGTTCAGGTTCGAATTTCTCGAATTCGAACTAGAACCCTTTGTTGAACAGGTTCGATACGTTTGCATTCCTAAGTCAATTTAACCCAATCGTTATAAATCAGCCACAAAAATAATTAAAATAGTATATGGTACTAGATGGGTTGACCAACATGTGATTTTAGCATTTATGTAGGGACGCAGATGAATCTAACTTGTTCAAGAATTAACTAAATTGAAAGGGTCTTTTTAAACGGGTGGTGATTGTATCTGATATAATTTTGACACCGTCAGGTGGAAAACAAAAAAAAAATTGATGAATCAACCCCAAGAATATCAATTCATAAGTCATTTATAATTGGATCGAACTCTGAGTTTAAACTCAAATTTCAACTTAAGATGAATTTCAGCTATGATCTCAGTTAATTATATTACTTGTTCTTATTCTATAGAAAAATAAAAACATAACAAAATTATATTTCATGAGCCAGCTGGTAAGTTTTCGACGAGTCAGCTCGACACATTTTTTACATTTCTATTTTTTACAATAATAAAAGTTCAGTCGATTTAATGGAATGAGACATTAGTTCTTTAAGTAAAGTCTAATTTGTGTATGGAATAATTGACTTGGGAGAGTCGTTCTCAATTATATCTGTATCTGTACAGTACTCGAATCCGGAAAAAATAAAAAACATATTTTCTGTGTGATGGGAAAATATTGAAAATTATTTGGGAAACTATTATCGCGCCAAGCTAGATAATTCTGTAGTTGAATTATTTTTTCTGATTTAGAGAAGAATCTTGCATGTGCACTGAGATAGAGTTAATTGTACTTTCAGCTTTTATTTATTTTTTGGTGAATGTGACATTTAATGCTTTGAATTTTTCTTTTGGAGCATTTAATGCTTATCTCTGTTCATTTTGTGTATGTAGTTTATGTACTTTGTTCATTAATTCGAATTTTGACTCAGATTTAGAAGCTGTTTGTTTCAATTTTTTTAAATTGAAATTCTTTGTTTTTCTTATAATTTACTTATATCTAAGGAAAACAAAGTTGTGAAACTGTGTATTATAATTGACACGTTTACAATCATATATTTATAGAGGGAAAATATTTTTTGTCTTCTATATTGTCGCTTTTTTTTTTTTTTTTTAAACACACGCATATAATTTTACCCTTATCATTACAAGGATCCTATACTGTCGCGTTTTTTAGATTGTTTTTTCATCTTTTTTTTTTCAACATGTTACCTTCTTACCTATACGGTTTTTACAAGTTACCTTTTTGGCAGAATCTTGGCGGGAAAGTCATTGGAGGAAACCGTATAGGTGGGGAGGCAACTTGTCAGAAAAAAAAGATCAGGAAGTAATCGGCAAAAAATGTGATAATACAGGGCAAAAAATAATTTTCCCATTCATATATATAACGTAGTCTGTTTTACATGGTTTGATAAATATAACTTTCAAAGTTAAAATTATCTGATTGAACCACACAAATTCTGTAAATCCTATTACCAGCCCTGGTAAATGGTGACACTTGAACACTATTGTTAGAGTAGAGTGCTTTGGTTTAACTTATCACAAAAACTATCTTATGAGGTGATGATTGTCCAAGATTATAAGATAGGTAAGTATTTAGTATTTAATCAATGTGGGATAGTCAACACACCCTCCTCACGCCCAAGTCAGAATTATCGGAAAACAACCTAGAGCGTGAAATTATTAGTGCAGGATACAACCTGCTGTGATACCATATTAAGGTAACATGCTTGAGCCTAACTCACCACAAAAACTAGCTAATGAGGTTTATATTTTTAGAATGCAATCCATAATAGTTTTGTTAATTAATTGACAAAGTGGTGGATCCTCCGTTGATTTTCTATGTTTACATTGTTTCATTATTTTATTATTTAAATAGCTAATTTTTGGGCTATGGTTTACATTGGACCTTTTTTCCAACGAATAACTGTCAATAATAATTGATAATTGGACCTTAAAGGTGGACTAATGATAGGTTATATAAAAATATCCAAAAATGAACAACTAATTAACAAGTTCATAGTTCATATTAACCAAGGACTGGACTCATAACTCATATGAGTGACCCAACAAATATAAATAATTTTTTTAAACTATTTTGAGCTGATAAATACGGATATATGAAAATGTAAACAATTTTTAAGTATAATTTACTCTCATAAAACTGAAATATAGACGGGAACTGAGTGAGGGTATTCAAAATTTTTTTTTTGTATAACGAAATAAGTAACAAAATGAAAAAAAGATTACAAATAGGATAATATATGAGGGACCTCATCATTATTTATTTTGATTTTGTAATTTCCAAGAGATATTAGATGTAATAGGCCCATGAAAAGATTGAGGGTGTTGTCCCAATTAATTAGCGATGAATTTTGATCACTTTGTACATCAATTTAATAATTAAAATATATTGAATACATTAGATAGTAGAAATAATAATAATAATTATTGTTATATCACATCCATATAATATAGAATTTTGGGTAGTTATGAAGTTGTTAATTCTATAGTTTTAGTGGACCATGCGACATGCAAATAATGAGGACCCTATATATATCAATGGGCCTTAAATTCTGTGGTAGATATGCAATGACAGATTGTGATATATATAGATATGGCATTAATATATGTATCTGTACTTTGGTCATAAAAAGCTTGTACTGTGTAACTTGGGCCACCAAGACAAGACATAACAATTTACATAATTTCTTATATTTTATAATTCTCAATGTAGATTTATTTAATAAACCGAAAGCCCGCTTGTAGATATTGTCAGCTTTGGAAGAGTACTCGAAAAATGCATTTAACGGCTTTAAAATGCGCCCACAAAGTAAAAGGTATCCATCATTTATAAGGAATGTTTCGTTCTCCTTCACAATGTGGGATACTGCAATCCTCCCCCTTAAGGAGATCAACGCCCTCGCTGGCACTCCGGTCCGAGCTTCGGCTCTGGTATCATATATAACGCATATCAAATAAACACATAAAACATGGAATTTTGAGAAAATTGCAAAACAAAAAGGCCCGAAGCTTATCCAATCTTGTCTCAGAAATTCGGAGTGTTACAATTTAGAGGGTGTTTGGCTAGCTTATAAGTTCTTTAAAGCATCTTATAAATTGTTTAAGAGTTTATAAGATATTGTAGAATGTTTGGTACATATTTTTTGAAAGAAGTTTATAAGTTCTTAAAATAAAATGTTAGGAGCTTCTAAGCTTCTTAAAAATAAGTTAGGAATCACAACTTATTTTAAGATCTTAACACACTCCCCTACATTTTGATCATATTAATTACATAATTGTCATTGCTAACATCTTATAAGCTCATGGTTTTATTTTTATCTAAATACTTTTGGATCTTATTCTTAAAATATGATTTAACATCTTATAAGCTCTAAAAACATCTTCTAAGAGGTGAGAACTTTTAAACTCCTTTCACAAAATTTATCAAACACTTTGCAACATCTTATAAGCTCGTAAACAACTTATAAAATATTTTAAAGAGCTTATAAGCTCACTGAATCTAATCACTCATCCACTTGTCTTTGTTATCTGTATATCATAAAGAAAATTCAAGACATACATCCTTTGATGCTTACAAATTTCAAGTCCACACTTATAAATGTAGAAACAATAATTTTTCTATTAACACTTAAATTTTTTGGTTAAAAACTAATGAAAACAAGTGCAATTAGACTAGATATAGTAAATGAAAAATATATTTATATTATATGTAGAAGTTGAACGTGAGATATAAATTACCTTTTTCATTGTCCGACTCCTATTATTGATTAGCTTCTAACATAATTTCTATTAATTTATTAAATCCATCACAAATGTTATCTATCCGTCAAATAACTTGTGATGTACTTTAGTTGTTTTGTAAGGAATTTAGTAGGCTAATTAAGATTTCATTACAAAGAGATGGGTGGTTTATTCCGGGCTCAATACTGCAGAAATCCAATTGAGATAATTTTTACAATTTAATTGCTCTAAGTCCAATTAAGACGATCCTTACAATCTATTACTTCATACACAAGTTAGAGTTTTAACCCTAAACCTTATTTAATACATTTTTGTGACTTTAATCTCATGTGATCTCAATATGTTTCGATATTATAAAGTTCATCAATGAATTAGATCTAACCGACATTTAAAAGACAAAAATCATTGTTTCAAACATATAATTACGTTGGTTGGTCAATAATGCATGAGCACATTGAATCATTGGCCGTGAAATTTGATGTTGATCACTTAGGTACGATAATTATTGTACTTAGTAGTGTATAGTTTCTAAAAAGATTTGACTCATTACCTAAGTCAATAAATTTCTTTATGGTTATTTTTATTTCATTTTCCTAACTTTTGAAATGAAAAGGGGCCAACTCCACATGTGTGGGGGAAGGGGACAAGTCACATGCACCGATTGATGTTGATTTGTTAGTCCCATTGATTGGTAATGCAGTTGGTAAAGATACATAATGCAAAAATAAAAGTTCAACATTAAAATAAAAGTAGATTGGTTCAAATTTGTAATTTGTATTTGAAGCACGTTCAAATTTTGTTGCATATATGCATTTATGCTTGGTTTATTATTATTATTATTATTATTATTATTATTATTATTATTATTATATATAAACTCTAACCTAGGGCTGTATACAATTCTGTAAAACTGACCAATGCAAATCGACCAAAATCGAAATTTCGGTATTCGGTAATTGGTGCGGTATACTGAATCGAAGTGAATATCGAACTATATACATATATAGTTATTACATATTACTTATTCTTCAACCAAAAAGGTGTTGTGCCTCCACTAAAAATAGTAACACCTTTTAGTCTTTTAGTTACCAAAATAACAACTAACAATCTAACAAATATTCATTTAGTAGGGATTTCTAAATTTTTAATTGTGGTGTTCCATGAATTGTTATTTGTATTGAAGCTTCTAAATTTTATTTCATGCAGTTTTCTGACTTTGTAAATATATTTTTTTAATAAATTTTGTTTTTTTTTATATTTACCGAACCGTACCGAACTAATTTCAGTAAATACCGAACCGAATTGCAAACTTCAGTTCGGAATTTGATACGCCATTTCTGCATACCAAACTATCGGTATACCGAAATTGCAGTTCGATCGATTCGGTAAATATCGATTGAACAACCCTACTCTAACCCACCGAGAATAAAATAATAAGAAAGTGTGTTAGAAAAGTGATAAAAGATATTTTAGGCAAAAAATATATCAGTTTCTCTAACCCGTGAAAGAAAATCCCAAAACATTCCAATCAACGTATTAAATAATTAAATAATTTTCTTAAATAAATTAATGATTATATATCTCAATTGGGCCTCAAGCCCATGGGCCAAAGCCCAGTATAACTTTGTATTATCCAATTCAAATTGCGTAGCCAAGGAATATCATCCAACTAGAGAAGCCCATTACGCTATTACTATACTCAGGAGTCAGGATGTATTGTAATTAGATGCAACATTTGAAGAATCCTCGGCCTATGGTGGAAATAACGGCCCAAACACTTTTCTAAAGCCCATTTATAAGGATCGAGTTGGGTCGGACTAAGTTGCGTTTCGAGAAATTCGAACTCGAAACCTTTAGTTAAGATAGCATATGATCGAACAACGAAGTTATGTCACTAGATAGTATCATGTGACTATATATTATAGTTATTTTAATTGCATTTATTAAATATATTACGAGATAATAAAACAATTTCTCTAAGGAATATTAATTTATATCCAAAGTATTTATACATAAACATATTTCTTCAATTTCGATGATTATTTCCTTTATTTTCTAATTTCTCATCCATATATTACACACTTCACACCCTACAAAATCAACACAATTTTTGTGATTTATATTTCCAACCAAAGCACATTACTATATTATCGCTGAGGCGTGAGTTCACTGGTTGAGCCAGAATTCTAATATGAAGGGGTACGCCTGACTGAAAAAGTGAGTTATGAGGTGTCACTGAATAAAAAATACACTAAATATTATGAAATAATCTCAAAAGATACACTGTATATATGAAATAATTTTAAAATAAAAAATGCACGTGAATACCTTCACTTGTATATCTCGATAATGGACATGACAGAAGTATTCTAAACAAAAATTTGATTCGATAATGGAGTAAGCAAGAAATAACCAAAAGTAGAGAAGTAGATGTGGAACTTATATCATTTGATTATGCATGTTGGCAACTAGGCAATAAACAAACACATACTTCATTATATGTTATGTTGTACTTATTATGTCCGATGCATCAAGTACAACTCTTTCGCATTGAAACCAAGACTACTCAGAACAATGCAGCCAATGGGGGCCCTGCCCCTGCCTATTTCCCCATTCATCTTGAAGATTGAGATAACAACTTGCATTTATGGAATGTATCAAAATAATGGTTTTAAACACCCGTCTGTTAACTTAGCGGTTCAGCACTATACTAATTTAATTAGAAGTTTCGAGTTCGAATTCTTAAGAGCACAGCTTCCATTGATAGGGGGATTTTATACCTTAGTAATCTGATCCCATAAGAAGCCTGGAGTTTCAGGTTCGAATTCCTAGGAATGCAGCTTCCATTGGTAGGGAAAACTCCTCAGGTTCGAATTTCTAGGAATATAGCTTCTATTAATAAGGAGAACTTTACACCTTAGTAGTCTGATCCGACAAAAACCCTTGCATTTATGTGACAAGAAAAAATCCACAACTTTTTTTTATGCCCCTGTGTATTTTTCTTTTGCTACAGAAATCTTTTTAAATTCACATATACAATTCGATTCTTGTTATTGTAAATAATTAAATCCCAAACCTCTACTTTAGAAGTAACATCCGGTGGCCATTGAACCAAACCCCAATAGTTATGCATCACATTGTCTAGGGTTAATACTTGACAATTATGAAAATATAATTATGAGGTGGGTTAACACGTAACACCTCATTGTTTAGGATTCAAATTCTCTAGTGTATACATGGACTAACTGAGTTTGGAAGATCAACCTCAATCAAGCTTCTACAGTACCCAAGTTCCGAAAAAAATGAATAAAAAAAAGAGAAAAAAGTTGGACACACATTCCGTAAAAAATTTATGAATTAAAGTCAAAATACGCTCCCCACCCCCAACTATACCCCCACCTAAATCTTCTCTGCCATTGCATTAAAAAGGTATTATTAAGATCTATAAATGTAACTGACTAAATTAAAAATGGTGCCAGCTTTTAAATAATAGCTAGGGTTTTTAATTTGCATGAAACTATACCCATTATTATTACAATCCCGGTCCCCAAAATTGAACCACATTACTTATTTTGTATTTTGCGATTAAAAGTGAAAACATTGATGATTGTGTCCATCCTAATACTAATCCTAATCCTATTCTCTTCCAACAACTGTCCATCCTACTCTACACATGTTGCAACATAAATTGGTACTTTTTTTATTCCCAAATAAATAGATACTATAAGCTTCATCAATGGATCTTATCATATGAGAAACTAGGTAGAATAATGGTTCGGCGCTATGCTAGTTTAACTAGAAATTTCGGATTTGAGTATCTGAAAAATGGGTTTCTAGTTTTTTCATTAGTATGAAGGGTTTTAAATATTTTGTAATGTAAATCCGAGTCAGGTGCAACCTCGAACCTTGACCTTTCTTGGCTGTGACTGGATCCTTGTTGGTGATTTTTATCTAACATTTTGTAATCCAATTGGGCATTTCACCATTATTAACACTGCTAATAATACACCATAATCTAGGCTGTGCATTAATTAAAAAAGATTAAAAAATCTCCCACACAATTTTTATACCAATCAAAAAGATTTAACCCAATGTATAATTAGCTGTCTGGAGTAGATAAGAGTTCACCAAATCTTAATGCTAAGTGTTTCAAGACACTAGAAATGATATCTTCAACTCTTGAAGATGATGGAATGACAATAGTGCCCCCTCCTAATTGCAAAAAGGTGGAGTCTTGGAAGGGCATTATAGTCATTTCACACTGTCTCTCAGTTGATTTATTTGGGAAATGCAGAAATCTCACATGGGTTGTAATTAGTTTTCATGTGATCACATGCATGCCTAAGAGTCCTCCCATGTTATTATGATCTCTGTTTAGAAGACTCTTTTCTCTCTGTCTCTCTGACTAATCCTTGTCTAATCATTCACTTAATTGCCAGTAAACCAAACTATTAGTTACTCCCCTAATTATTTTTAGTGTTTTCTTTCAAGAATTCATAGTAATTAATAACAAATAACTTGGACCCAAGTTCTAAGGAAACACTAACTTATCATTTGAGTTTGCCTCTAAAACATGGAAAGTCGGAAATGGATACGACATGACAAGAATATAGTGACACAAATTTTGTACTATAAAAATATCCAATACAGATATCGAATATGGTGTAATTATAATACATGCATTGAGGAAATACAATATTAATCAGTAGCAACTAGCAATATAAATAGTTTTATGTGGGGACCTAATTAATTAGTTTTGACTAGGAAAACTAGGGATTAATCACTTTATTCAAGCACGTCTTTTATATAATTACTGAATCTGATCACGCTTTTCAAAAAATTTGATCAATTCTCATTGGCTATATGTATATAAACCTATGTTAAAAGTGATGTCTGATCAATTCAAATTAGGATTAAAGTCTATGTGATGGTCCCATGCATAGCTTAGTCATCAATCATTTTATCAACATGCAGAGATCAAGTTACAATGAGTAATTTGTAATTTCCTCAAACTCGTGTCATGCTCCGAACCCGCAGGCCCATTAGATGCTAGTATAAGTTTCAACCCCATTGAGAGCAGTAATTTTTGAAAGCTTTTTGTCTTTTAGCTCCCAAGGTTGTCCATGTGCTGTCTCCGAACTCCATAAACAACCTTAAGCTCATATGCTTCAATTTCACCAGACCACTATACGTTATAATATTCTTGCTGTAACACTTGTCCAAAAAAGTTGAGAGTATAAGATCAAAATCATCATCAAAAAGTTAAATTAAAAAGCATATTCTCACTCATTATAGTATGAGGGAGAAGAGACATGATAACGAGAATACCGACACAATATGATATGTATACGATGATCGATACAAATATTTCTAAATATTATGTATTGAATAGGTGTCCTTCATGACCTGACATTGCGGGATAGCTTTTTAAGAGTGTCTGTGCATATAAAATAAAACGAATTATAAGGGACATATTATAAATGACATTAACTTTTATTTGACAAACTTGCAAACATTATCAATTATGTTCTTGAAAGTTCCAGTTTTGCCCTCAAAAAGATAAAAATTTCCAACTACTTCGTCCTCTCACTCTTTATAAGCTTTCATGCACACATGCTCCAAACACAATTCACTTCCGAAGTCCCTTCTCTTCCCCCATCACAAATGGTCTCTTTAGAAACATCGAAATGCATCTCCGAGCCCATCTCCAGCCCCCGCATTTCCTTCTCCGCCGAGTTTTTCGACGATAACAACTTCATCTCCATATGCCCTAACCGTCCCGAGCCGCAGGCGGAGCGGGCGGCGACGAAGGCGGAGGAGGATATCAGGAATAAGAATATCACGAGGCCGACAAGAAACCCGGACTTCGAGTTTCTCTCAGGCAATTTAACAAACATGATGACTGCAGATGAGTTGTTCTCCGAAGGGAAGCTGCTCCCCTTCTGGCAGGCCCAGCACGCAGAGAAACTGAGCAAAATCAGCCTCAAAACGGAAAATCCCGAAGATGGGCCTCACGAAACAGAGCAGAATAACAAAGACGAAAGAATAAGCTGGTTTATGGATGATGATCCGTCTCCCAGGCCACCCAAATGTACCGTTTTATGGAAAGAGTTGCTGAGATTGAGGAAACAACGGGGTTCGACTCTATCCCCTTCTTCTTCTTCATCTTCATCTTCATCTTCGTCTGGGACATCGTTAACTGAAAACCCATCAGGAGATCATGAGAAGAAAGATGCAAACAGAGAGAAAATTGTGAAGAGAGTTAAGAAAGGATTGGAGAGAACAAGATCAGCTAGTATAAGAATAAGGCCGGTTATCAATGTGCCCATTTGCACGCCGGGGAAATACAGTTCTGTTTTGCCTCCATTGTTTCCCTTGAGGAGAGGAAGATTAGATAGTTGAGATATTGATAATGTAGAAATAAAAATGCTATCTTTTTCTCTTTTTTAAACCACATGTTTTCCGTGTTTGATCGTGTAAAACTCTTCATACTGATGTATTGATTTTGTGTTTCTGTTAATCTTTTTTGGGGCTTTTTATTTGGTTACAAAGTAAATCTTCTGGTGTGTTTGTGTAGATTCTGACTTTGTTTTGGTTTCTGTTGAATGTTATTAGCAGCTAATTTTCAATAAAGATGATTGGTTTGGTTTTCTTTGATTTCTTTGTTTCCAGGCAGAGTTTGGGAAACATGATCCAGAAAATATGGAATTACTCAAAAGACTTCAAGAGCTTTTGGGGGCCGTAGAACAAGCACAATAGCACACTGATGCTTTAATTATTGTATTAATAGCTTTTTGATATATTATTACTAATGATTGTAGCTTATTTGATGTCTGTACTTGAAATTTTAAAGTATAAAATTAGATATAAATATATAAAGAGATGACTGTTAATACACTAGTTCTGAATTTATGATAATTAAAATAGTTTTCTTATTGAGGATTTCTTCTTTATATAACCATGTATTTCTAATGACTAAAAGCTGAAATCTCTTTTATGGTTTAAGACAAAAGCCAACAAAAATAAGGAAAAAGGTGTAACTATATATCATCATCATCAAGAATACAAATATTCAGGCAGGAAATTTACAGGCTATATGTGCGCAATACATGATTTTTACCACCCTACTTCAAACTAAAAAAAATCGCCATAAAAATGTGCAGAAAGAAAAACGGATTGATACAAGAAACAATGATGTACACTTGCTGTTACAAAATGCGTTAGAATAAACGAATACTTGCTCTCAACGAAAAATAGCACGAACGCGATTAAGTGGGACTTGAAGAAAATTGTTAATGAAGCAATTGTTTCGACACAATTTGCATATAGTTTTATGGTTGTGATGGAGTCAAAAACGAATTCCCAGGAGTATACCTGAAAAAAGAAAAGGATGTAAATAAATTAACGGGTCAATTACACAAAAACCCCTGAGGTTTGGCCCTTTTACAATTTCATTATTGGAACCTTGCAACCTTACATTTATCCCCTAAGGGGGTATTTGTAAGGGTTTTCAAGGTTGTAATATATATACATTTTTATGTTTCAAGGGGGTATTTGTAAGGTTTCAGTTTACCGGGAGATATTTGTAAGGTTTCAAGGTTTCGATGGTTTTTCGGATGTTTAAACAAACCTCAAGGAGGTTTGTGTAATTATCCCTAGATAAATTACCAAACTCAACAGAAGGGGCATGGAGTGGGGTGGGGTGTTACAAGATCAAGAGAAAGTCTACCTGAATGCCAATCCAGGTTTTCCAGTGAGCTGGCTCGGTACTTGGCCTGTCAGATTGTTGTTTTGCACGAACCTGAGCATAGAAAACAAAATTAACGAATAATAAAATGTAGTGACTCAATATATTACCAGATATGAGAAACCCAGTGGGAAAATTTTCGATGAATAAATATTATTTGAACCTAATATTTCCGAGTTTAGAACTTACAGTTCACGTAAGTTTTTCAAGTTTCCTAGTGATGGAGGTATTGTTCCACCAAGCTGATTGTCTTCCAAATGCCTGAAATTGAAGAGCAATCATATTCAGCCAAAATATATATACTAATAAAAAAATAAATTTTTGTCCCTTAAAATGATAAAAGTTGTTCTATATTTATGTTAATATTCTATGTCGTCCCCCAAATTAAAATTTCTGACTCTGTCCCTTATTACTCACAAGATTTCCAATCCCTTCACTGAGCTGAGGTCCGGGATAGTTCCATACAAACTGTTATTTCCAAGCAAGCTGCGATGAATAACAAGAAGACATCAGGAAAATAATCCCATATTTGAACTAATAAAAACATTGCAGATCGTAGATTCACTCACATGTTACTCAGTGCTGTCAGCCTGTTAATTCTTGGTGAAATTGATCCCCAAAGACCCATGCTTGTTAGGTTTCTGTAAATAAAAGAAGAAAAATGAGTAAACTGCAAAACCGAGGGTAGTCACAATGTGATTATCCCAATTTGGAATCGGCAAAAGGGGCTTAGAGATCATAGAGAACAAAACACCACAATAATAAACACACAGACACACGTGTGTGTGTGTGGTTCTACTTACAAAGTGACTACCCGAATTCTGGGTCCTTCGGAACATGTAACCCCAGTCCAAGAATACCGGCTCGGTAAACATGGATCTCCATTCCAATCAGCTGGAGGGTTCCGGAAGCTATTTCTCAAATCTATCATAGCAATTACTGCAGAAATAGAAAAAGAACACGAAAATACAATCAAGATATCAGGCAGATATTTAGTACGATTTGCAAAAGCTTGGTTTGGAGAAATTAAAGTAGAAGCTAAAGCTGTAGTAACAGCAAGGAGCTTTTGAAAAATAAAAGTTGAATGTTTGAAAAAAATATTGAGAAAATGCTTTTATTATGAAAATAAACTTCCATATTTATTTATGAAAATAAAGTAAAAGATAAAATTTTTTGGTCCTTTGGTCCTTTCAGCTTCTGGCTTATTTCTGCCTAAAATGAGCATAAGCTGATTTTCCAAAGACTCGTAAAGTGCAGGGAAATAGAAAAAGCACAAAGCACAAAAGTACTTTTTTTGGGAGTTAGCAAAACACTACCTTTAGATTAAAAAAAGGGCAAAAATCTTGCGAAAATCTTAACGACAAATCCCATTAGGAGAAAAAACCATACCATCTCGAGCGAGAGTTTTCCCTCCAGCAGGAACAGCTTGAAATACCTCTCCAGCATTAACAAGAGGGCCCACAGTCGAACCAGGAGTCGGACTCAAGGTTAAATTAGTAATTCCACCAAGAGGCCATTGGTTTGCAAATACCATAGTGCCAGCTGGAGTCACACTCAAGTTATTGTAATATGTGACATCGTTTATGGTTACGTCTAGTGATCTTGAAACTGAAGTTTGATCATCGGCAAAGTAAAGAGCAATGTAATAAAGTTCTGTGCTTGGAAGAGGAATGGGAGGCCAGAGTAGAGTTAAAGGCTCTGCTAGGCTTCTAGAAAGGCGTGTTTGAAACACACTTGCAGGTGGCCGGTTCCAAATGCCGGAAACAGCAAGATTTTGTGAACTTGGCTGGGGAAATGCGTCAATGCCAAATGACGACCAATATCGATAAAACTGATCATCGGGGTATCTGTTAATTCCACATTTCTTTTTGTTAGCTACAGAAATCTGTGGTAAGAGACAGTGCTGAGTGAAGAATATTGTATTTATGAAACAATTCTTGTAATAATTACTCAATATATGGATATTTAGAAATTTCATATCTGGCATTATGATTGATACTTGAACTATGATGCCTAATAAACATAACATAAATGATAAGATACTGCAATGTGAAAAGCTGGATGGAATAAACGAACACAAGTTTTCAAGAAACTGTCTAAGACTAAACAACTATCTATAATCACACCAACAGTTTTATCATAACTCATAAGCTACACTATTTCTACAAATTACATTTGAATTTTGTATTTTTGAAGCTAAAAAACAAAACAATCAAATAATTCAACAAGGAGAAGCAGCTCGAATAATCAGGAGAACAATTTAACATAAGCTACACTATTCCGACAAATTACTTCCAAATTTAGTACTTTCGAAGCTAATAAACAAAAACATTCCAAAATTTTGAGAAGCAGCAATACGTTTAACCACATGAACAATTTAACATATACTGCACCTATTTCTAGAAATTACTTCAAAATTTTGTATATTTGAAACTAATAAACAGAAAATTATAAACAATTAGACAATCAAAAGCAGCAATCATTGTTAAAGTACAAAAACTCACCCTATGACTGGCCCATCGTGCCCAAAACTGTGCCTTGCAATCAATATTAATGCATAAGCTTTAAAATCAGTGGAATTGTACAACTGATCAGGCAAAGGTACAACCTCCAAAGCAGATATAAAAGGGTCGGAATCAGTATACGTATTTGCAGCAACACAAACACTCAAATTCTTGCCTGTAGGCATAAAGACCCCTTCATAATAACTCGTATTCCCAGTTGAATAATCGTCTGTTGTGTTCACCGTACTCCAGAATGTTCCATCCACCATCTGATCAAAAACAGGGGGATTAACATTCCCATTAACCCCACCATAGTAATATGTGGTCCTGACCAAGTGTTTCTTCGTACGATCAACAGGAATTTCATAGCAGAATTTCTTGAGAATGTTGTCCTGAAGAGGAAACGTGCGCATAGTTGTAAGAGTTTGCAATAATCCTTCGACATTTATTTTCTTGGAAATCCCAGTGGATATGTAGTCGGTGTCTGGAAGCCATTCCAAGCCGTTGACCGTCGATCTAACATCAGCTCCACAATCAATGAAGGTTTCTGAAAAGCAGAGAGACAAAACATCAAACACTTCGTCTTCATTACTAAAATCCCCTCAATCTAGCTAAAAACACCTAAAAACCCAAACAAGCTCCAAAAGACTTGATTTTTAATCGAAATTTCTCAAGCCCAGAAGAAACTTCTGCAAAAACCCACAAGGCCCGTCTACAAAATCGACCAAAAACCAAAGACAAGCCAAAAACACACATGAATAATAAAATAAAAAGAGGGAACCCCATAATTGAATGAGGGGTTCCATTTTTTTCTCTTTCATTTGTTCTGATTACCTCTGAAGGGTTGCGAAAAGGAAACCGGGAGAAGGAGAAAGAACAGGAAGAGAGAAGAGTTGATCATCATGGTGGGATACTGCGGAGAGAGATAGACATGAGATGGAAAGTAAAAGATTTGAGTCTTTAGAGAGAGGAAGTCAGATAATGAAGTGGGAAAGAGTCTGATGGAGTTGATGACAGGAGTTGAAAGGGTCTGGCGTTGGTTGATTTCTGCACGAAAGAGATGAAGTTGTTGAAGAGGAAAGAATAAAGAATGATTAGATTATTTGATTAACGCGGGAACATAAAAATAAATAAAAAAAGAAAAAGAAAAAACCATGGAAACGAGGAAATGGTCAGAGCGGCAGGATTGTGATTGTCTGTGTTGTCAGTTTGACGTTGTCTGCATCTCATTCATGGATTTAGTAGTAATTTTCTACGTGCCAGCAGCTGCTGCACTTCATTTTATTATTTGAGAGAGAATGATAACTATAATGGCGAAATTTCTCCATATATAAAATTTTATATTATTAGATTTAGAATTTACTATTATAAAGCTACAACAATTAAATAATATATATTTTTACGCAAATAATTATTGAAAATACACTAGAAGTAGTTTTAAGTAATGTAAATGTAATTAGAAATTAGATTACGGCCACCGGTTTCTGTAACTGATTGGGCCTATTCTATTGGATTTTTATTGGGCTTATTTAGTGTTGTCCTATTAAGTAAGGGATTAATCGGTGAAATCAATTACATATCAGAAAATTGAATAGAGCAGAACACACATCAAATACATATTTTTATTACAGATTTTTTTTTTTTTAATTTCAGTCTTCCATCTATCTACGTGACTGGTGGATTTGAGGTGTGGAGAATCTGGTGACTCTAGTAGCCACCGAAGCTTGTCGTGGGAGAAGACGGTAGGCCTAAAGCGACAATGCGATCCGCTTCCGCACACGCATTAAGATTAGTCCTTATTTGTCCTTCAGTAAATAATTGATAATATCAAATTTTCTAATGATATTTTCGGAAAAATAATGAATTGTATTGTGGCTGAATTTACAAATTGTTGATGTTAAAGTGTGTATCAAGATTCAGAAATTGTTAAAAAGGTTTGGGTTGTGCCAATGAGAGATGTAGTCGATGGTAGTTACTATAATCGACGGTAGATGCCCTAATTTAAACCAAAAAAAATGAGAGATGTACTGAAATATACAAAAGGATATTCTTGATGTTTTGATTAACCTCAAAAACTCAAGTATAATCCATTAATCCCTTATCATCAATCTTTAGATAAAAACTCACAAATTGGGCAACGTATCCAATATTAGTTCCATCTTCTAGAAATTTGATGAAAAAAATCATACCAGTGTAAGAAAACACTTCATTTAGTGATTTATATCTTCGTCTTGTATGCATATTTTTTATTAATAAATATCTTGGGAGTGATTAGCGATGGTAGTGAAATCCATACAAATGCATGTAAGTACTAGCTGACGTACATCCCACATCGAGCCTCTCTAACAGACTGCTATAGAAAAGTGCTATAAAAGCTGAAGCCTGTTAATTGAAGACTCATACCTTTCTCGGCCTTTTGGCTAAGATCAAGTGTAGTATCTGTTCTTATCAGTTTAATATCTGATATGTGGGCCATAGGCCCACACGATATTAAATGTATTTTTTAAGGGGAAAGGCCCATTAAAATAGCTTGCTATTTGGGCCTTCGAGCATCGCCCATGCGTTGCACTATTGCACGGGCCTTGGCGCACCCCACCAATACTAGTCTCATATTTACTTGACCAAGCACTTAATATAAGTTTTATCAATGTAAATTAATCTAAAATCTAATATTTTGTTCGGAATAGCCAAATGGTTCTTATTTCATTTTTCTACAAATAATCAATCTAGTACTTTTTGATTAAAAATCCACTTTATTTAAAAAAAAATTAATCACTCTTAACTTCCAACTTCAAATTTTTTTCGAACTTCAAATTTTCTTCGAACTCTTGACTTTAGGTATGAACAATTTCAAATTAGGTATGAATAATTTCAAATTTTTTGGTTATAAATCGTGGCTTTAAATATCGAACGACTCCTGACTTTAGGTATGAACAATTTCAAATTTTCTGGTTATGAATTGTGGCTTTAAATATCGAACAACTTTAAGTTTTCTGGCCAGACTATCATTAGAAATTGGATGTTGGGGTCACCATTTCAAATTTTTTGAGACCTCAATTTTTATATAAATTTTTTTAAAAATCTACGATCCTTTACTTAACATGTCCTCCTATTATTCAAAAATTATAATTGGGCACCCTCAGTTTATAAAAAAAAAAACCCTATATTATACTTATACTTTGATATTTTAATCTCCCCACAAAAATTCCTAACTCCATCCCTAAACATATCGAGTGATCAATTCCCATGTTGCGTGAGAGATGAGATGATCGATCCTTGACCTAATATAAGTGTGGTATTAGTGGGAAAAGATGCGAGCAAAATTGACAACTTTATCTAATTGAACAAAATTAAATGATTTTTCAATACATAGTCATATATGTGAATTATTCAATTATTGAGCGTATTGCACGTATATAATATCTATAAGATCCGTTGCCAGGTAGCATAAACTTAATCTTAGTGATTATATTTCAGCCAGTATTTATCTAGAAGGCAAAGACAAAGCTGCAATGAGGAAACTTACCGTCTTGGACTAGGAGACTCATTCGTTGCCTTTTGAGGTTTTTGTTGAAAACTATAATGAATGGATATTTTTAAAATTTTTATTTTATCGTGTTATTGTGTCGGATATTTGTATTCGATACTTTTCTAGTATAAAATATCAAAAAAATTCATATTAAAAAAATTTTATATCACCGTATCCGTATCGTGTCTTATCTGTGTTACTATATCCGTGTCCGTGTTTCATAATTTGACAATTCAAGAATTTCATTGTTCGAAGTAGCAAAATCCAAATTCTTTTATAAATAAGTAAAAAAAACTGAAACTTATAAAACTAAGTTGAATGTGTCATGGCCTCCACCACCACCAAAGAAGTGCTCAACGATCTCTCCCCTCTTCTCAAACTCTACACCGACGGCACCGTCGAGCGCATCTTCGGCTCGCCTCATGTTCCTCCGTCACCGGAAGATCCCACCACCGGCGTCTCCTCCAAAGACGTCACCATCTCTCCGCACATCTCCGCCAGACTTTACCTCCCGAAACTCACAGATCATCCCACCACTGATCAGAAGCTCCCCATCTTAGTCTACTACCACGGCGGAGGATTCTGCGTTGAATCCGCCTACTCTTTCTTCTACCACCGCTACCTCAACCTCTTGTCCGCCGCCGCCGGAGCTTTGGTCGTCAACGTCGAGTACCGCCTCGCCCCCGAACACCCACTCCCGGCGGGTTACGAGGATTCGTGGGACGCCCTCAAATGGGTTTCCTCCCACTTCATCAATCAAACCCACTTCGAGAAAGATAAATGGATCTCCGAAAACGGCGATTTAAGCCGGATTTTCGTCGCCGGAGACAGCGCCGGCGGGAACATCGCCCACAATATTGCTATGCGCGCCGGGTCGGAGCCACTACCCGGAGACGTGAAAATCTTCGGCGTAATCCTCTCGTATCCTCAATTCTGGGGCTCTAATCCAGTCGGAAGCGAATCCAAAGAAGAGTTATTGCAGCATTTGGCTTGTAGAGTCTGGTTATTTGTATACCCTTCGGTCGCCGGTGGGATTGATAGTCCAATGATTAATCCCGTGGTTGATGGAGCTCCGAGCTTATCGGGGCTCGGGTGCTCCAAGATTATGATTTGTTTGGCTGAGAAGGATCCATTGACGGCGAGAGGGTTAGTTTATGCTGAGAGAGTGAAGAAAAGTGGGTGGAAAGGTAAAATAGAGGTGGTGGAGGTTGAAGGAGAAGATCATTGTTTTCAGATTTTCGATACAGAAACTGAGAAGGCCAGGGAGATGATCAACCGTATGGCTTCTTTCATTTCACAGTGAAAATTTTGGGATTTTGTTATATTTAGAAATATTTAAATAATCTTCCAAAAAAATATATATATTTAAATAAATCTAAAATAAATGTCCTTAGTTAAACAGAGAGGTGATTAGCTTTGTGGGACTGGGACTAGATAGTGTGAAACTGCTAAATTATTACATTAGCAATATAATTAAATAAAAGATATAAATTAATTAATAGTATGGCTTGCATATTGTTTTTTTTATTATTACCCAGAAATGTTGGAATACATTTTATTAGTTTTAAAACAAGTAACTAGTTTTTAATTCTGTTTTTAATTCGGGTGCGTTGTATTGGATAGTTAATTTAAAATTATTAAATTAATCTTAATTTCAATTATAGCGTTGGAGATAAGAAGTTCAATCTGATGAACACATGTTTCTGGAATAAACGATTCAAATTGATTTTGATGAGTACGTATCAGGTATATATGATGAACAACCCATATCACATAAAGTGTGTTGGCTGTGTGCTTCCTATCTCCTGGATTTCCAGGAGAGCTTTGTGCTGCTTTATGCCTTGTAATCTTTTATTTCTTAGATTTTGCTTTGGCTTGTCCTTAGAGATGTTTATAGCGTCTCATCCTTTGGATGGATATTGTATTTGGTTTGATTTATATATGAGGGATCTCGATAAAATCTCATGACTCGCTGATTTTAATTAAAAAAAATAATTAAGCTAATCTGACAGTGGGCTGTCAGATTAATGGGCATACAACCCATGTTTTAACCACATAATATTACACGGGGATTTAAAGGAATTGGATCCACTAATTAAAATTAAAGTTAACACTATATACTTTTAAATAATATTTGTTGTGATTCATAATTTAATCCAACTTTTTTTAATAGTTCTTTTAAATTCTAATTCTATGATTTTGTACAATATTATTAAATAAGTATATTACCAAAAAAAATCCTAAATCCTAAACCGTGAACTCCTAAAACCCTAAATACTAAACCCTAAACCCTAAAACCCTAAACTCGAAATCCCTAAAACCCTAAACTCTAAACCCCTAAATTAAACAAAACCCTAAATTAAACAAAACAATGATTAGGGGTTAAAAACACAAATTTAAAAATTAGGTGGCGAAATTAATTGCAATTATTTCTATATTAAATAGTGTGATGGTTAGGAATATTACGTTATTTAATTAATTTTAATCATGTGGGGCTACTATTTTTCTCCTATTTAGTGTATTTTACTTTTATAATTATCTAATTAGTGGGCAATCCCTTTTAAATCTCCCGTGTAAGTGGTTAAAAAATGGACTGTATACCATTAATCTAACAGTGCCGGTCAGATAATAATTTTCCTTAAAAAAAAGCATGGGAGATAATTTAAAGTATTAAAAGTTTAATAATTAATTTGACTGCAATTAGTTGACTTCTCATTCCAATAAATCACCAGCATTACTGTAACATCACTGAGTAGTCTGAATTGGTAACGCCACCGCCACCGCCACTCCTCCATATCTTCATCGCCAAAAGCACACACAGCCATGGCCTCCGCCACGAAAGATGTTCTCACCGACCTATCTCCGCTCCTCAAACACTACACCGACGGCACGGTCGAGCGCCTCTTCAGCACGCCACGCGTACCTCCATCGCCGGAAAACCCGACCACCGGCGTCTTCTCAAAAGACGTCACCATCTCTCCACACATATCCGCCAGACTCTACCTCCCAAAACTCACCGACCCAACTCAGAAGCTCCCCATTTTAGTCTACTACCACGGCGGCGGGTTCTGCCTCGAGTCCGCTTTCTCTTTCCTCAATCACCGCTACATCAGCCTCTTATCAGCCGCGGCCGGAGCTTTAGCCATCTCCGTCGAGTACCGCCTGGCCCCCGAGCACCCACTCCCCTCCGCGTACGAGGATTCGTGGGACGCCCTCAAATGGGTCTGTTCCCATTTCCTCGCTCAAACCAATTTCGATAAAGACCACTGGATCTCCAACCAAGGTGATTCCCGCCGGGTTTTTATCGGCGGCGACAGCGCCGGCGGGAACATAGCCCATAATGTTTGTATGCGGGCCGGGTCGGAGCAACTACCTGGAGACGTGAAAATCGTCGGCCTAATCCTCTCACATCCTCATTTCTGGGGCTCTAATCCAATCGGAAATGAATCGAAAGAAAACAGAGAGCAGGAGTTGATTTACAGAATTTGGTTATTTGCATACCCTTCTGCTCCCGGTGGGATTGATAGTCCTTTGATTAATCCCATGGCTGACGGAGCTCCAAACTTATCCGGGCTCGGATGCTCCAAAATTCTGGTTTGTTTATCAGAGAAAGATCAATTAACGGCGAGAGGGTTGGTTTATGCAGAAACTGTGAAGAAAAGTGGGTGGAGAGGTGAAATAAAAGTGTTGGAGGTTGAAGGAGAAGACCATTGTTTTCAGTTCTTTGATACAGAAACTGAAAAGGCCAAGGATTTGATCAACCGTATGGCTTCTTTCATTTCACTGTGAAATTTGGGATTTTTATAGTTTCTCAATTTTGATTGCTTGTGATTGTTCTGTTTTATTATACTTGTCTTATGTGGTGTTATTTGTCAACGAAAATGTTGTTGCAACTTCATGGTTGTTGGATTGAGATTTCTGGATGCAACTCTTGATCATACACACACAATCATTGAGTCATATAGCATGAATTATAGATAGTGTAATTAGCTTATGTTGAAAGTTTCCAGTTGGAAATAATACATTTACAGCTTGCTGGTGGTGCAAGAAATCTAGTGTAATTAGTATTCATTATATTGGAAGAGTTGGCTAATGAAAAGAGGTGAAGGAACTGCTTCCATTTTGCTAATATTGACATATACGAGCTTTATCAAAGTTGTAAAATCTATTCAAAAATCAGCAAGTACTAATATCCCACATCAGAGAACAAACCAACTTGTAATAGACTAAAACCATATAAAAGCTGAAGCCCAAGGTTGGAAAACTCATACCTTTCTCGGCCTTTTGGCTAAGATCAAGTGTAGTATCTGTTCTTATCAGTTTAATATCTGATATGTGAGCGATCAGCTCACACGATGTTAAATTAATCTTTTTCAGGGGAACGGCCCATTAAGATAGCTTGCTATCTGGGCTTTTCGAGCGTCACCCATGCGTTGCACTACTGTACGGGCCTGGCGCACCCCACCAATACCAGTCTTATATTTTTGGTTATGTCCATTTTACTTAATTGTGAAAAAATGATCTAATTTTGGTCCTAAAATGGTTAAGAAGGGTGTACAAAATAAGGTATCAGTAGTTATATCTTTCTTTTGTACTTTAAATAAATATTATTTCAAAAATTCTAAAGAGCTTTGATGAGGGTAAAAAATGGATTTGAATCCTACGGTGGAGATTCAACCAATAATAGCCTCGATCCAGTTGATGAGGTGAGTTTATAACTTGCTAAAAACAGCCAAACATTCTATGTCAAGATCAAGCTGGGGTTTAGGCCCACGTTGATCCTCCACTGAATTAAATCAGGAATCAGGAGGTAACGAGAGTGTGAAACACTTGAGAGAATATTTTGGCAGAGTTTTTGTATAATAAATTGTGCGTACCTTTCATAATGGATGTTCTGAGTATATATAGAGGTGCGACGATCGTGGGCCTTGAGTTTCGGTGTTCAACTGACTGGGGAATCTGATCATGGGTGGTTGTGAGAGTCAAGCCTGTTAAGTCGCACAACCCAGTTGCCCAGAGTAGTTGGGGAGAAGGTAGAGGTTGGCGGTTTTAAGTAGTGGGATGCGCTTGATATTCCTGAGATGGAGAATTCTGAGGCTAGGCTCGAGCTGGTGAATTCGAGCCTAGGAGGCATATGGCGAGGAGAATACCTTGGAGGGGAGTGGTTGGCGAGGAGTCCTCGAGCGATATCTTCGAGGAGAACACTTAGTAACTTCTGGATGTTTCCTATGTCATAACGTAGAGTTGAGACGAATGAAGAGAATTGTGATACGTGACAAAGTAGAATTATGGCACATCAACTCCTTTTTAGTTATGGATTTGTAGAATATATACGAAATTCAGATTAGTGGGGTGTTTGTTTTACATGATCAAAAATCGTGATTGATAAAGAACTTTAAGCCTGTGGCCCTATTTTATAATTTGTAGTGTTTTTTGCCAGAAAATCTCACTTTGGGTTTTATAAAGTAGTATTTATTTTTGATGCCATACATTACAGAAATTATTTTACATTCCATAAAATGACAAAATACAAAAAATCATAATTTAAGATGCACACGCAATGATAGTGTGACAAATGAGTGAAAATATCAAGTGAATATGGCAAAAAATGCAGAGCTCTAAATTGTCCCACTTTTCCTCCAATTCTCACACCTTTCTCCCACAATAAAATCAGTAAATCACAACACAATAACACATCATATTCACCTCCAAACCACTCACAGTCACAGTTATGGCCTCAACTACCAAACAAGTCCTCAACGATCTCTCTCCGTTGATCAAAATCTACACCGACGGCACCGTCGAGCGCCTCCTCAGCTTGCCGCACGTACCTCCGTCGCCGGAAGATCCCGCCACCGGCGTTTCCTCCAAAGACATCGCCATCTCTCCACACATCTCCGCCAGACTCTACCTCCCAAAACTCACCGACGACGACACAACTCAAAAGCTTCCCATCTTAGTCTACTACCACGGCGGTGGATTCTGCTTCGACTCCGCCTACTCTTACCACTTCCACCCCTACATCGACCGCTTATCAGCCGCTGCCGGAGCTTTAGTCATCTCCGTCGAGTACCGCCTCGCCCCCGAACACCCCCTCCCGGCGGCCTACGAGGATTCGTGGGACGCCCTCAAATGGGTCTGCTCCCACATCCTCGATGATCAGACTCATTTCGAGAAAGAACAATGGATCTCTAACCACGGTGATTTCAGCCGGTTTTTCATCGGTGGCGACAGCGCCGGCGGAAATATCACCCATTATATTGCTATGCGTGCCGGGTCGGAGCCTCTAATAGGAAACGTCAAAATTATCGGCGCGATAATCTCGAATCCTTACTTCTGTGGCTCAAATCCGGTCGGAAACGAACAGAAAGAAGGTATAGAGCGGAGTTTGGCTTGTAGACTGTGGTTATTTGTATACCCTAGTGTCGCCGGTGGCATTGATAGTCCGTTGATTAATCCCATGGCTGATGGAGCTCCGAGCTTATCTGGGCTCGGATGCTCCAAGATTCTGGTTTGTTTATCAGAGAAGGATGAATTAACGGCGAGAGGGTTAGTTTATGCAGAGAGTGTGAAGAAAAGTGGGTGGAAAGGTGAAATAGATGTGGTGGAGGTTGAAGGGGAAGGTCATTGCTTTCAGCTTTTTGATATCGAAGGTGAAAAAGCCAAGAATTTGATCAGGCGTATGGCTTCGTTTATTTCCGATTGAAATTTGGAACTTCTTGCTAGTTTTTAATTTTTAGTTGGTTATCAATGTTATATCTGTAATCTGTGTGAGATCTTTTTTATGTTATTATTGTGTTAGTTTTTGAACTTTTAACATCTTATATGCTACTGTATATGCTATTCAAATCATAGAATACTCACCTAATCGAAATACATGGTAGACTTTAATGCATATTCTCCCGACGAGTTATTCAGAATTTCAGATGTGCGGTTGGAAGTGTGGAGTTCGAGGTGGAATCATTCGTGGAGGCCGTCGAGCTGGAGTACCCAAACTCGAGGATGTTGTTGAGGGTGATATCTTTTGAGCTCATTTTCCTGTGGTGTTTTCTCGAATGTTAACTTCGAGGAGAACACTTAGTATTTTCAGGACGTATCAAGAATATTTTATGGAAAGGGACGAGTGGAGAGGGATTAGCCACGTGGCATTACAAAATTATGTTACATCATACACAAAATCATTGAGTCATATAGTTTGAATTATAGTGTCATTAGCTTATGTTGTAACTTGTAAGTTTCCAGTTGAAAATATTGCAAATATACAGTTTGCTAGTTGTGTCAGAAATGTAGTGTAGTTAGTAGTAAAATATTTTCAAAAAATATGTTAGCACTATTATCCCCCATCGGAGAAACAAACAATCTCTAATAGACTAAAACCTTATAAAAGCTGAAGCCCAGGGTTGGAAAACTCATACCTTTCTCGGCCTTTTGGCTAAGATCAAGTGTAGTATCTGTTCTTATCAGTTTAATATCTGATATGTGGGCCATCGGCCCACACGATATTAAATTTATTTTTTAAGGGGAAGGCCCATTAAGATAGCTTGCTATTTGGGCCTTCGAGCGTCGCCCATGCCTTGCATTGCTGCACGGGCCTGGCGTACCCCACCAATACCAGTCTTAAATTTATGGGCCTGTTGAACATTATATCCATGTATGGTTTTATAATTTATACCAGTAAATAAAACATAGTCGATGCATGTATAATATACAGTTAAAATATTAAAAATAATATATAAATATAATATAAATGTAATATAAAATATTAAAATATAATATAATATATTTAATATAATATAATATTAAAATATAATATATACAGCATAAATTTATAAATATTATTTAAAAATTTATTTATGATAATATTAATTATTTTTAATATATTTACAAAACTTATAGCATATTAAAAAGTAATCTTTATAATTAAATAAGTAAAAAATTTAAACTATTAAGGAATTTAAATAGAAAAAGAGAAGAAAAGAAGAGAAAAAAGAAAAAAGAGAAGAACGACCAAAAGATAGTTATTCTAAAGACCAAAAGATAATTAGTCTAAAAATAGTTACTCTAAAGACCAAAAGATAGTTACTCTAAAGAAAAGGAGAATTATATAATAATATAGATTTATCTAGGTTGCCTAAGTTGTTATTGGAACAGTAAGTTGAATAGCAAATAATGAACATTATTTGGAGGAATTAAATTCATCACTATTTTACTGAAAATGTGAAAAAATGATATTATTTTTGGTCCTAAAATTGGCTAAGTATACAAAATAATGAATAGAGTAAAAAATATGGTCCTTGAATATAATCCAAATATGAAGAAACAATATAAATTCTCACTGCAAAACATCTGACAAAAAAGAAAAAACAGTAAAATATTTCACAAAAACTACCGCTAAAAATCATTGTAGTGTGACAAATAAGTGAAAATATCAAGTGAATGTGGCCAAAAATGCAGGTTCCAAATGTCCCATTTTTTTTTTTAAATTTGTGAGCGCCGTAGAGTTTTAGCAAAGATCCCCTTATAATATAAATTAATAATAAAAAATACATAAAGGTTCGAACTAACTACCAGAAAATACAAACCATTCAAAGTCACAATCTATCATGTGCACAGACAATTCTACAAATCTTATTTTTTTATGTCGTATCGTATCGTGTCCAACACGGGTGTCGGATAATTCTTTAATATAAAAAAATAAAAAAAATGCATGTTGACGTCTCTATTTTAGTATTGGTAATTCTCACACTCAACTACCAAACAAGTCCTCAACGGGCCCCACCATTTAATCCGCTCATTACTTAATTGCAAAATTGAAATGTAAACGGACTTCAAAAGTGAAAATATCAAGTGAGTGTAGCAAAAAATGCAGGCTCTAAATGTCCCACTTCTCACAGCTTTCTCCCGCAATAAAATCACCAAACATTATATTCACCTCCAAACCACTCACTGTCACAGACGACTCACAGCTAAGGCCTCTCAACTACCAAACAAGTCCTCACCGATCTCTCTCCGTTCATCAAAACCTACACCGACGGTACCGTCGAGCGCCTCCTCAGCTTGCCCTATGAACCTCCGTCGCCGGAAGATCCCGCAACCGGCGTTTCCTCCAAAGACATCACCATCTCTCCACACATCTCCGCCAGACTCTACCTCCCGAAACTCACCGACACTGCTCAGAAGCTCCCCATCTTAGTCTACTACCACGGCGGCGGATTCTGCCTCGACTCCGCCTACTCTTCCGTCTGCCACCCCTACATCAACCGATTATCCGCAGCCGCCGGAGCTTTAGTTGTCTCCGTCGAGTACCGCCTCGCCCCCGAACACCCCCTCCCGGCGGCGTACGAGGATTCGTGGGACGCCCTCAAATGGGTCTGCTCCCACATCCTCGATGATCAGACCCATTTCGAGAAAGACCAATGGATCTCTACCCACGGCGACTTCAACCGGTTTTTCATCGGCGGCGACAGCGCCGGGCGGAAATATCACCCATTATATTGCTATGCGTGCTGGGTCGGAGCCTCTACCAGGAAATGTGGAAATTATCGGCGCAATAATCTCGAATCCTTACTTCTGTGGCTCAAATCCGGTCGGAAACGAACAGAAAGAAGGTATAGAGCAGAGTTTGGCTTGCAGAGTGTGGTTATTTGTATACCCTAATGTCGCCGGTGGGATCGATAGTCCGCTGATTAATCCCATGGCTGATGGAGCTCCGAGCTTATCCGGGCTTGGATGTTCCAAGATTCTGGTTTGTTTACCGGAGAAAGATCAATTAACGGCGAGAGGGTTATTTTATGCAGAGAGTGTGAAGAAAAGTGAGTGGAAAGGTGAAACAGAGGTGGTGGAGGTTGAAGGAGAAGATCATTGCTTTCAGGTTTTTGATACAGAAACTGAAAAGGCCAAGAATTTGATCAGGCGTATGGCTTCTTTTATTTCCGACTGAAATTTGGGGAACTTTTTGCAAGTTTTTTATTTTTATTTGGTTATCAATGTTGTATCAGTAATCTCTGAGATCTTTTATGTTATTATTATTTTAGTTTTTCAATCTTTAATGCAGAAGAGAATGTTTGAATCAATAACATCTTCTGTATGAATATATGATGCTTCGGCAGAATATGGCTTTGGTATAATTGCTAGAGATCATGATGGTTTATGTGTGGGTTGAATTAGTGATCGTAGAAGTGGTTGTTTGGGTCCGGAGCATGTTGGGACTATCGGTGTAGTTGCATTTGCTGCATTTATTCCACGGCGGGGCTGGGCAAAGGTCATCGTTGAAAGTGATCGTCAAAACCTTATTCATAAATTGAATCAGAATTCTCCGATCTTTCTTATACAGGGCCTTTAATTATTGATATTAAGGAGGTTCTTTCTCACTTGTCTGATTTTCTTTTACCTTTGTTAAAAGATCGGGTAATAAAGTGGCGCATAAACTAGCTAGGTGTTCTAGTCGTTTTAATGAAGGGAATGCTGTTCTCCCGATGATATTGGTTTTTATGTAATAGATGATATTATGTCTGTTTAATAATATTTGTTGTTGTATTTTAAAAAAAACATCTTATATGCGTATACGATCCTAAGAAGTTATTGAGATGGTTGCGAAAACCATTTCTAGTTGGAAAGGCGGACTTTTTTTTCATCAAATCAAGTGGTGGAATTTATTTGTTAATTCTTCAGTCTTGATTTATCAAATGTTTTTAGTTAACTTAAGAAAATATATTAAACAAAAAAATTATATAAATTATAATGTTTGGTGACTGGTGTATATGTAGAAATCCAAATTGTAAGCCTCTTCGAATGTGAACCTCACAAATTTGTTGGCATTTTACAAGCATGGACTCCACGAAAACATTGTGTGTTAGGCTGTTAGAGCTTATGAAATACGGATACGAATACGGCGACACGGATACGACACAACACAACATGGATACAGCGATATGAATTTTTTTTTTATATTTTACACTATGGAAGTATCAGACACAACACGACAAAATAGAATTTTTAGAAGTGTCCGTACGTGCATCATAGGTGTAAGCCTAACAAAAAGTTATTTTTATTTAAAATTGAAAAATATAATATAATGGTTGTGCATTTCCGAAAAGCTAATGTTTACTTTATAATTTCAGCAAGTATTGCGAGTTGTACTGTGTTTTATGGGCTTGCATGTATTCAAAGTAAAACGTACAATTTTTTCTCACTCGGTCTTATTTGGAACGATTCTCTCAATTCAGTTGTTCTATGCGTAATCTATAATTTGAATCCTAAATCTTATTTAAAGGATTTATTATTTCATTCCACTAGACCACTTGATATTTAAACTCAAGTTCAGTCAGTCTAGTAGGATGAGACACTATATTCTTTAAACAAAGTCTAAAGTTTGAATCTAATTTGTGCATGGAATAATTTAATTAGAAGGGTTACCTCCAAATTGAACCTCTACACTCAAGGCCGGAAAAAATCAGATGAGAAAGAAAAAAAACCAAGACTAAGACCAAAGAACACGAGTATTTAGTAATTGTTTAATCAAAATGCGACTCTACTCGTAAAGAAATTTCCTTAGAAATATCTTAGCTAAATCAGACTTTGTCCCAGTTAGCATATGTTCACACAAGAATGTTTGTTTACATTTTTGTCCTTTTAACCTTTATGACTCTGCACTCTTGGATTCCAGATATTTCTGGCTTTGCAAGTGGGCATAATGGTCATTTCATTGGCTAATTGTAACCTGAAATCAAACGCCACTTTTATTTCATTTCAGTTTTCCCCATTCTTTTTGATTTCAGGGTTCTTCTTTCGTTTTCCCTCTTCTCTCTCCTCTTTCTTTCTCTCCAGTCTCCCTCTATATAGATAGCTACATACACAAGATTGCATCATTGCAATATTCCAAGAACTGCAACTCACACTCGGAGGCCCATTTCCGCAACTAAAGGTAACTTTTTTCCTTCTCTCTATGTGTGTTTTGGCCGATGCCTTTTTTCCGTTTTAGGGTTTTGAGGTTTCTGTTTCCTTCTCGACTTTCTGGAGAGCGGATAATTGTGCACTTACTGTTATTTCGATGTTTTTGAGTATTGTTTCTAGCATTTTCTTGAATTGAGGTTTCTAAAGTTTCGTGAAACTGATTTTTCCTGTGGATCTGTTGTATTTTGATGTTTGACGCTTTGTTTTAGATTGAGGACAGTATTTAGGCAAAACGAGATTGATGAAATTCGCTTTTTCCTCTCACTTTTTTTTTTTGAAAAACCTCTTATTTTTTTGTTGGAACAACAAATTGTAGAAGAGTTTTTGAGAACTTTGAATGTGGTTAATGCACTGAGAAATTAATTTATGCAGTAATTAATTCTCTACAACTGGTTCTTATTTAAGAAGAAAGCAAGCATGAAAGCCTTTTTCTTAATGTTGTCTTTGGGAAACTCCAGTATCTTGAAAATGAATTTATTAAGCCTTTTTCTTAATGTTGTCTTTGGGAAACTCCAGTATCTTGAAAATGAATTTATTATGGAAGCTGTTTTTAATAATTTTAAAGAGAATGCAATAAATTAATTACTTGGACACAAAGTTGATAGAATTCCTCTGAAGTCCTTTGTTGCTTCCTTTGGTTGTTGAAAAATTGGCATTTTCTTTGAATTAAAGTGTACTTGAGTGCATAGTCATATCCCCTGAATTAATGCAGTATAGTATGTTCTATGCTCTCGGATTTTGCCTTTTATTTTTTTGCTATTCTGATTAGTACTTTTTCCTTTTTCTTGAATAATAGTTTTGATAGCAAATGGATGCCAAAACAGCAAATGGTGAACGCCGACACATTTCAATCAAACTCTGGCCACCTAGCCAAAACACACGACACATGTTAGTGGAGCGAATGACGAAAAATCTCTCGACTCCAACAATTTTCACCAACAAATACGGCACTCTCACTGAAAACGAGGCTTCAAAACATGCCGCACTAATTGAAGAATCAGCTTTCTCTACTGCAAATCAACACTATGAAAATGAACCCGATGGTGATGGAAGTTCTGCTGTGCAGTACTATGCCAAAGAATGCAGTAAACTCATTTTGGACGTTCTTAAGGGAGTCTCCAAGATAGAGCCAAAAGCGGCAACTGTAATATCAAAAGTTGATGCTTCTTCTCAAGAAACTATTTTTGACATTTCGAAAGGCCAGCGTGCGTTTATAGAAGAAGACGAGGCGGGAAAGCTTCTGAGCCCATTAAAAGAGCCAGGGAATTGTTTCACTAAAATATGTTTCAGCAATCGAAGCTTTGGTGTAGGTGCAGCCCGTGTTGCAGGCCCCATCTTAGCATCCTTAAAAGACCAACTGAAGGAAGTGGACTTGTCTGATTTCGTTGCGGGAAGACCGGAAGCAGAAGCTCTTGATGTCATGAGAATCTTCTCGGAAGCCCTAGAAGGTTCTAACTTGAAGTATCTAAATCTCTCGGAAAATGCATTGGGTGAGAAGGGAGTTAGAGCATTTGAGAAGCTATTGAAGTCCCAAACTAACTTGGAGGAATTATATTTGATGAATGATGGGATATCCAAAGAAGCTGCAGAAGCTGTTTGTGAGTTGGTGACTTCAACACAGAATCTCAAAGTTCTTCAATTTCATAATAACATGACGGGAGACGAAGGAGCTATTGCTATATCCGAGATTTTAAAGCGTTGCCCTAAATTGGAAGATTTCCGATGCTCGTCTACACGAGTGGGGTCCGATGGAGGAATTGCCCTGTCTGAAGCGCTTGCAGAATGCAAGAATCTGAAGAAAATTGATATTCGTGACAACATGTTTGGTGTAGAAGCTGGTTTGAAGCTAAGTGAGGCTATTCACAAACACGAGTATTTAACTGAGATTTATTTGAGTTATCTGAATTTGGAAAATGAAGGAGCAATCGCAATAGCTAATGCTCTTGAGCAGGCAGCACCTTTACTCAGTGTGTTGGAGATGGCTGGAAATGATATAACAGCTGAAGCTGCTCAAAGCGTAGCTGCTTGTATTTCTAAAAAGAACGCTCTTGTGAAGTTGAATTTGTCAGAGAATGAGTTTAAGGACGAGGGTGTTATTGTAATTAGCAAAGGGTTTGGAGAAGGGCATGCAAAATTGAAGGAAGTTGATATGAGCCTTAACTTTATGAGAAGGGCCGGAGCTAGAGTATTGGCTCAGGCTTTGGTGAGTTTGCCTGAGTTCAAATTATTGAATGTTAATGGAAACTTTATTTCTGATGAAGGTGTGGATGAGTTGAAGGAGATCTTTGGAAAATGTCCGGAGAAACTTGGGCCGTTGGATGAGAATGATCCCGAAGGAGAGGATTTTGATGATAAGGAGTCAGGCGATGAAGATGAAGGCAGTCATGATGAGCTGGAAGCGAAACTCAAGAACCTTGATGTTAATCAAGAAAATTGAAAATTGCCCTGCAGTATTGGTTTCAGTAGCGATTAGCAGACGTTAGAATTTATTTTGAATCTTTATTGCTAGCCACTTAAGGTTATTTAGGACCATGTTTAGACATTTCGTGTTTTAACCTCGCATTTGAACTCTTAAATTTTGGTACCCTTTGTTGGGGACCATTGTAGGATTTGCTTCCAGCTTTTGAATTCAACTTGGATGAGAAGTTGAGAACCTATCCATAATTATTAAGTTTGAAATTTTATTATCTTTAAGTTATATCTCATATGCCCTTGGTGAATAAAGATATCACTAAAAATACTTCTAGTGTAGATTATATATTTAAATATAGAACAAATCTGCTTCTTCTACCTTGGAATGCATTCTTGATTCACATTCATTGTGATAGAAATAATTGTGCGGATCACATGGCTAAGCTGGGACATGAGCTGGTTGAAGCGAGGAGTTGTTGGGACTGTCCTCCCATGAGAGTTGCTAATATATTAACGCCTGGATAGTTTTTACTTTGTTGTTTTCTTGACCCAAAAAGAAAAAAAAAACGAAATATAGAACAAATCTATTGAACTTATTTATACTGTTTAACATTTATTTATCGAATAATAGTTTGTATTTTATTTGGTTCCTGATATCATGAGTTAGCCGCTTCTACCTCGAAACTTAAAATCCATGTTTGATACATGCTATTGCAAGTTGGTATATATTTGTAAATACTAAGAACTCGTTTACTTTAGTGGTTGGCTGCCAGACGCCTGAGCGAGATTCTACATTGCCAGTTTATTAATGGGAAAATGGGCATTTCGGGTGTTTACATTTACCCTTTAAAATAGGTTTGGCTTGCCGGACAAAAAACCGTAGCAAGATATATAGCAACTCAAATTTCAGATAAAATCTGGGTCAGGTCGGATAGCTGGGTTAACTAGAGTTGAATGACATTATATCTAAAAGTAAACGTGTTCTAAATACATTCTACATCTCATAATACAATTTTTCCTTAGCTACTACTACTTTTTTTATTTTTGGTTCTTAAGCCCATTTATATGGATTATTAAGACTGGTCGGACCACTTAGGTATAAAGTTCTCCCTACTAATAACAGCTACATTTCTAGAGGGACTCGAACTCGAGACTTCTGGTTAAGCTATCATAATGACGGACTGCTAAACTATGCTACTTGGTGGTAACTACAGTTACATACCATATAATGGAATGTGTAATGTATTGCCTAAGATGGGCTCAATGCTCATAATGGCCAGGTATCACTACTAGAACATACATGCACGTTTCCAACATTGTTGGGAAATAAGTGATCGAGAACCTCAAATTAAACGTTTCTGATGCCATGCATGATGATCTCCTGATCAAATCCCTAAGATTAATGGATAAATGAAAGAATGTTTTTCATATGCATTGAAGTGAGTAAATACGTTGCTCTTTCAACCTATAATGTTCTCAAATGAGCACGACGTGAATTGAATGAGATTATGAGAACGTGTTTTTTCCGTGCTTAATTTGTAGTAGCTAGAGCATTAACTACGCCAGTAGTAGCTATCTAGCACGTCTCAATTTCCACCATGTGTACAGTTTTAATTACAATTACGAAAATTTTCCTGAGGTTTATGCTATTTATGAAAAGCAATCTGAAACCTGGTAACCTTACGCTTACTTCTGAAGGGAGTATTTATAAAATTTTTCAGGGAATATTATGTATATATTTATATGTTTCAAGGGATTATTTGTAATATTTGGAGAACCTAATACCGTTATAAAGGGGAATGAACCTGTATTAGGAGAACCTCAGTTCTGGATTTGGTAAAGGTCCAATAAGGGGGAATGAACCTGTATTAGGTTCTCCAAATTCCCCCTTCCTGAACTGTAAGGTTCTCCAAATCCTACTTCAGCTGATTAGGTTTCGCATGTACTATCAACTAAAAATTAAGCCAAAGTACTGGATCATTTAATGATCTCGGAAAAGTTAGTCATGTGCTGATCAATTAACACATGATATTTCAGGCATGTTCATAAAAGCCCAGTGACTTTTGTCTACAAAGTCCATGTTTTTTCAGAAGCCAATGTATTATTCAATTCAAACTGATGTGATCCCTCAAACCCCAATTTTAAAACGTTTGACGGATGAATAATCAAATTTTAATTCCCTTACTCAATTATTCTTAGTATTATTAAATTAATTTATTATTTATATAATTATAGATTAATTTATATATTACTTGTACGGCTTTTTAATAAGAATATGTGTTATTAATATTAAAGGGGTATGTATTTTAAATATCACAAGAAAAGTGACAAATTTATTGGAAGAAATTAATTTGTGCTTTTATAATTATATTACGATATGATGATATATATGATTATTATTACTATTATTATAATAATAATAATTTTATTATAAATTTATAATATAGATTACAGATTACAGATATAGATAATAAGATTGGGCGAATTACATTAGGGTCCTTGACGTTTGCATATATACATAGCTAGGTTCTTCTAGTTTCGTTTTTTACATCCTAATCATTTGACCGGTCAACCGTTAGTTAGTTCCGTTAATTTCCTGGTGTCGTTGTGTTCGTCTTTTCGAGACGTATAAATTTGCCTGATTTGGTGAAAAAACGAAAAATTTGGATTATACACCCAATTGAATAAAAATTTCTTAAACTTGCAACTTTCTCGTTTTTTTACCGAATCAGACAAATTTATAGTCCAAATTTATCTTCTTGATGAGATGAACACAATGTTACCAGAAAATTAACGGAACTGACTAATGGTTGATCGGTCAAGGGACTGAGATATAAAAAATAAAATTAGAGAGAGTTAGATGTAAATATGACAAATGTTGGGAATATATTTGCCCTAATAGATTATAGATATAGATTTTAAATTAAAGATGCTGGACCAAAACTTGGTCCTCCACGTCTACATAAATTTTCCTAACATTTCACATTATAAAAGGCAATAGAGGATCACATTCATCATGCACAATATTCTTACTGCTAATTCCAAGTTCCAAGCCTGGCCAGCTCAATTATTTGCTTCCAACTTCTTTGCTGTACTCACAAATTCTCTCAATCCTCCCTTTCCCCACCTCAAAAATCATCAATATCATCAAACATTATATTATATATCATCCATTTCTAGCCATGGAAAGCAAAACAAACATAGTAATACTCCTCTTCCAACATTCATTAATTATTCTAGCGGCATTACTGTTTTTAGTCACCACAATCTTTCACAATTGCCATAGCAAAATCAAGAAAACATCACGACGACATCCTCTTCCACCCGGGCCGAAAGGCCTCCCCATCGTCGGCTGCTTACCGGAAATGTTAAAGAAGAAGCCAACTTTCCGATGGATACACAATCTCATGCAAGAAATGAACACAGAAATAGCATGCATCCGTCTCGTTGGGACCCACATCATTCCCGTAAGTTCTCCCGAACTCTCGAGAGAGTTCTTAAAGAAGCAAGATGCTGTTTTCGCCTCACGGCCCGACTGCATGTCGGGCAAGATGACGAGCGACGGGTACCTAGCGACGGCCCTTTCACCTGTCGGTGATCAATGGAAGAAAATGAGGATAGTTCTTGCCTCAAAAGTACTTTCGCCGGCCATGCACCGTTGGCTCCATAATAAAAGACGTGAAGAAGCTGATCATCTTGTGAGATATGTTTAAAACCAATGCCAAAACCCAAACACAAATGGGCTTGTGAATGTGAGAGTTGTGGCACAACATTATTGTGGGAATGTGATGAGGAAATTGGTTTTTGGCAAGAGGGTTTTTGGGATGGGAATGGAGGATGGAGGCCCTGGAGTTGAAGAGATAGAGCAGGTGGATGGATTGTTCACAATCATATCATATCTTTACGGGTTTGCAATTGCTGATTATGTTCCATGGTTGCAGGATCTTGATTTGGATGGCTATAATAAGTTTCTTAAAAATGCTATAAAAAGTGTGAGCAAGTATCACGATGAAGAAAGCACTAATAGGGTAGAGATGTGGGGACAAGGGATTAGAAAGGTAGAAGATGATATTCTTGATGTTTTGATTAACCTCAAGGACTCAAGAAATAATCCCTTGTTGTCAATTCAAGAGATCAAAGCACAAATTACTGTGAGTATCATTGGTTTTTTACCTAGAATATATTAATTTCATTAAAGCAAATTAAATAATTAAAAATAAAATGCAATTTTGATGCACTTATCTTGTTTCGGGGGGTTTGTCTTATCTTGGCACTGTTCTATGACATATGCAGGAGATAATGATTGCCGTAGTTGATAATCCGTCAAATGCAGTTGAGTGGTGTATTGCAGAGATGATCAATCAGCCAGATATTCTTCAAAAAGCTTGTGAAGAATTGGATCAAGTGGTCGGTAGAGATAGGCTTGTCAATGAATCGGATTTGTCTAAGCTAAACTATGTAAAGGCTTGTGTAAAAGAGGCATTTAGATTGCATCCAGTAGCTCCTTTCAATCTCCCACATGTTTCGAGCAAGGATACTATCGTGGGTGGCTACTTCATCCCTAAAGGTAGCCACGTGTTGCTAAGTCGCGTCGGCCTAGGGCGGAACCCTAGGGTTTGGGAAGATCCTCTCAAATACGAGCCCGAGCGTCACATTAAAAATGAAGCGTCGGAGGAGGTGCTTTCGGATCCTCAATTGCGCATGATATCATTTAGTACGGGTAGACGAGGATGCCCGGGCATTGTACTTGGTTCGACCATTACGACGATTCTTTTGGCAAGGCTTGTTCAAGCATTCAATTGGATTGACGATAGGACAAACATTGACTTGGTTGAATCAAAGAGTGAATTGTTGATGGCGAAGCCATTGATTGTGTATGCAAATCCGCGGTTGAAAGCAGATGTTTACAAGCAACTCTTGATGGAAAACTGAATATGCCAGCAACCACCCTGTGTAAGAAATATGCATTGAAACAAGTAGTTGATCCAGTTGAAGTCATGAAATGAAGTAACAACTATTTATGAATAAAATTAATATATTCTACATGTTTTACGTACAGATTCCCCATACATTTGGTTTCATAGGGAAGGGGGAAACTGTAATTCAATATAACCAACACATGCATCAAATGATGGGGCTCAATTACGCAATCAACTGCCACTATAAAGTAAAATAAAATGAAGGGAGGGAGACGAAACACGATGTAAGCACTTTTTATTTTATTTTGAAGATAATTAATATTTATGTTGGAAAGTGTGGGAGCATATATTAGGTTCTAAAATATGTTTGGAGAAGATCGTATCTATAAGTCCTTGCTGTAGAAATCTTAGTTTGAAAAAGTGATGTCATGCCTTCCCTGGGACAAAATCATAATTTTTCTAAATTTTATAATAAAAGTAGAATTTCCAAAATTTTTAGGGGATCTCCGCCTTACCCTCCCTGGGTACTGGCTCTGTCCCTCTATACTCAATTTGCATATGAGGGTCCTTAATTCGGTTCGGGGCTTAGTCACAGTTAAGACTCGTCACCCTTCCAAGATGATGTGTTTAGTGATATCGAACCTGAAACTCTTCCCACAAATTCAGCCTGCGTTGTGAACTGAGCCACATCACGTTGTCCTTCGATAAATGCCTCGACATTCACCATATCAATAAGTTCAGGTAAAATATGATAGTAAACTGAACCTTTAGCCAGCAAAAGCCTTGAAGATCCATCAACATGACAACATCACTCTTTGTTAGGACTTTCTTGATTTTTCAATAATCCTCTGGAACTATTACTACTTCCGAATGAACGTTAATGGGCCTGATGTCATTTTGGGCCGGCCCAAATTCTGAGATCGAGATTATCGGCCCAAACCCGTTTTCCATCTTCCTTTTGTTGTTCATCATAATCATCATGGTGGTCTTTTTTTCTTGGATAATGGTAAGGCATGAATGCAGACAGTAATAAGGTGGCATGCATAGATAATAGTAATTATAGTTTTCACGACATTATATTTTTTCCCTAATTAATTTTGAATTTCATAATTATTATGTATAAAATTTATAATTTCGTCCCCTAAATGATTAAATTTTTTACCTATAATAAAAATATTTCATTTCGCTCCCTCTTTTCGTCTAATCCTGGCTCCGTCCTTATCTAAGATAATATTTATAGTGCTATTATCTATGTAAACCAATAAAACAAGATTTTTTTTTGTTTTTGTTTTGGTCAATATATAGAAAAGAAGAAATTAGTAAAGCAAAGTATTATATTCTAATATTAATAACATATGAATGAAGAACATACAGAAAAAATTACAGACGATCAAATAATATTATTGAAAACATCATAATGAAAATTAGATACCAATACGCAAATAAAAATATTATAATTAAAAATGATCAAATGTAAATAAGCATAGAAAAATTTGAACAATATAAATATTATAAAAATAATCGAAATGTAAATAATCTTAGAAAAAGATTAAAATAGGAGATCTAAAAACCTTAAGTTTAATAATATGATTGAAAAACAGAGAATCTCATTCTTTAGGTACAAGCAAAAAAAACTATTTGTAACTTGTAAGCATTATTGCTCCCTTCTTCACTATTTTATCGTTTTGGACTTTCGGTGCACCAAACTTTTCTTTTCTTTTTTTTTTTTTTGGCACCAAACCATATATTACAATTATATATATGAAGATAAACTTGACCAGATTTAACTATACCTACAAATTCTAATGGCTATACCATATTTGAAACTAGATATTGCAAAAAACAGAAGGAAAAATTGTAAATACTAATTAATTAATTATCTATTTAAATAGAAATGAATGAATTAGTCTTCATGAACACAACTTGAGAAAGGAATGAGAACAGAGGGTAAAAGTAGAGAGAAATTCTTATACATGAATACATGCAATATAATTGAATTAAAAACACGAAAAAGATTTGTAAAATAAAAGGGAATAACACTCAAGAAATGGTGAAAATCATAAATAATAAGAAAGACAATATTGAATACAATTGTATTACTTCAACAATATTCATGAAAATAATTGAAAGATTTACAAACTTCAACATTCTATAAAAAAAAGCTGATATACAATATTCTAATGAAACTATAAATTAAATCAAAATAAACTATTAAAACTAAAAATATTTCGACAATCAGTCAAACTAACAAAAATTAAATATATTAAGGACATAAAAAGTCAAGTGAAATGTAAAGAAATAATAGGAAATTAAAGAAACTAAAAAAAATATTTTCTCTTCTACAAAAGGAAAAAAAAAAAGAAAAAAAAAGAAGACATTATATTGATGATTGTGTCCATCCTAATACTAATCCTAATCCTATTCTCTTCCAACAACTGTCCATCCTACTCTACCCATATTGCAACATAAATTGGTCCTTAAAATAACACTGCTAATAATACACCATAATCTAGGTTGTGCATTAATTAAAAAATTCCAACCTCTCTTTTCTCTTTGTCTTCTCTGACTAACCCTTGTCTAATCATTCACTTAATTGCCAGTAAGCCAAACTATTAATTGCTCCATTTAGTGTTTTCTTTCAAGAATTGATAGTAATAACAAATAAGCCGCCGCCCCCTCTCTCTTCTCTTCTCCGCTCCTCTCACTTTGCTGACTGTTTTTAATGCGATAAATAGATTTATTTGATTAGTAGCTACCCTTAACGGTAAGAGAGGGCTGTACTCTCTCGCGCTCTCTCCTTTTTTTTTTTCTTTTTTTTTTTTAGTTTTATTTTATCTGTCTCGTATGAAAGTTTTTTTGCTTTGTTTGTTGTGTCTTCTCTCGAATGAGAGTTTTTCTAGTACTTTTATAACCTATTGCAGCCTACAACCAGATTTGCTGTTTCCATCAAATTTGCCGCCACTAGGTAACTGCTGCTAGTTTGATGCAGCATTTTTCTTGTTTTGAAGATAACTACTTCAGTACCATTGACCCTAAAGATACAAGGTGATGCAGATGTCGGGCCAAAGCTTATATTATGAGCTTTATTGAAGATATTAGATTTGTGGTAGGTTTTGTTTGTTTGTCGTTTTCTTCTTGTCAAACGTATGACAAAATATTATGCCCACTTTATTGCTCACTCGCGAAGATTGCAGCTTCGGTTAGCGTTAGATGTTTGAGGCATGTCCCAACCTTCACACGTGATATTATATTTTTTGAGTTAATTGATTAATGTAATTGTCCCTCGTTTGAGAAATCTTTATTTTAAAAAGAAAATAGTAATAACAAATAACTTGGACCAAAGTTTTAAGGAAACATTAACTTTGGGTTAACCTGTAATACATGAAAACGGACACGACGACACAAAAATGATACGAAAAGGACATAGTGGCATATATTTTTTCGATATTTTGCACTAGGGAAATGTATGTTACGGATAATCTAATTGACAATGATAGTTTTCCATTGCTATGAGTTTTAAGTTAGGACATGTCTTTGGGATTTTTGTTACAGTTTTTAAATTACATTTTGTTATATTCTAGGAAATTCAAAAGTCAAATGTTAGGGTTTTTATCTTTTATATTAAAAAAATATCGGATTAATTTAATGGCTAAGATCAAGTTTAGAATCTTAATTAAAAAGAATAAATTCCTAATATTCCATTCAATATCATGCATTGAGGAAGTATGATATTAATCATTAGCAAATAGCAATATATACATATAGTTTTATCTGTCTTTTATGTGTGGGGACCTAATTAATTAGTTTTGATCAATACCCATTGGCGATTTTAAAAGTGATATATGTATGAAATAATTAAAATTAGGATTAAAACCTATGTGATGGTCAAAAAATTTCACATGCATAGCTTAGTCATCAATCATTTTATCAACATGCAGAGATCAAGATATAATGAGTATTTGTAATTTCCTCAAACTCATAGTACCTAAATATAATTATCCAAACATTTACATAGTAATTTTTAAGAGTAAAATTAGCAGTGATTTTTGTAAGGTTTTTGTCTTTTAGCTCCTAAGGTTGTCCATGTGCTGTCTCCGAACTCAATAAACATGCAATCTTAAGCTCGTATATATGCTTCAACCTCAACAGACCACTACGTTATAATATTCTTGCTGTAACACTTGTCCAAACAAGTTGAGAGTATAAGATCAAAATCATCATCAAAAAGTTAAATTAAAAAGCATATTCTCACTCATGGTAGGATGAGGGAGAGGAGACATGATAACAAAAACACGGACATAACACGATATGTATATCGTAACGTAAATTTTTTAAAATATTTCGTACTAGATAATCTGTTACGACTTGAGTTAGTTACCCGAGTCCCCATACGTGGTACGTTCGATACTTTGGTACAAGTACTTGTACGCAATATATATGATACTTTGCTAAAGAATTGGTACGTGGGGTGGGCTTGTTTTTTGGGTACATGGTAAGTTTAAGTTCGATACGTGATATGATTATGTATTAGATCGATCCTTAGATATTGTATGAATGTTAATTCATTTCTAACTTTCCTACTAACATTAGATTAGTAAAATTTTGTCAGATTAAAAAGGTATTTTAGTCATAGTTAGAAAAATGACAAACTTACCCGAAAAAACTCGTGCCTTAATAATAATAATAATAATAATAATAATTACCCGAAAAAAACTCGTGCCTTAATAATAATAATAGAAAAAAACCCATAAACATAGATAGGTTATACACTCTAATTTCATACTATCAAAAAAGAAAAACTATAACTAACGCAAACCGAATCATTTAATAGATAATATTCTCTGAAAAATCTTACAGATACTCTTCAGGTAGTAAGTGCAAGGTTGGGAGTTTTCGATAGTAAAATTATAAAAGACACAAACCTCAAAAAAATTTGTATAATTGAACCAAAAATAAACCATTAATTGCACCTCCTGACTCTTACGCAGAACTAATATTTAGGGATAATGATCTTTTACCATCCGAACTATGACGACTTTTGCACTTTACCATCTAAACTTTTTTTCTTTGCAGTTTGCCTCCTGAACTATAAGATTTTTTACAATTTGCCATCTCCGACGAAAATATTCTACCGGAAAATTGCATCGTGTCATATGAGAAACATACGTCCATGTTGTATTACTCTTCTTAACATATCGAAAAGAAACCCTCGATTAATTTTAGAAAACTTGGAGTTCTTATTACCCAATTGAATATTTAAAAATAATCTATCAGAGTCGCCGTTATTCTAATTGGGTGATAATAACTTCATATTTTCTGAAATTGATTGAAGGTTTACTTTTAAGATACTAAGGGGAGCAATACAACATAAAACTATGTTTCTCATATGAAACGATGCAACTTTCCGGTGGAATATTCTCGTCGGAGATGGCAAATTACAAAAATTCTTATAGTTCAGGAGGCAAACTGCAAAGAAAAAAATTTTAGATGGTAAAGTGCAAAACTCGTCATAGTTCGGATAGGAAAATATATTTATCCCTAATATTTATCTGCATCGGGATGTAGTCCCAAATTCTTAGATATTGGTAATAGTTAGGCGGTACTGAAATTTTACAAGTATATGAAAGGTCATCACGGAAGATAAATGGAAATATGTAATATTGTTAACATAGACAGTGGCGGAGCCAGAAATTTTAGTTAGGGGTCCATCAAAGTTAGGAACGAAGATAAGATTTTATATTAGAGCGATATTAAAAATAGAAAAATTATAATTCGAGAGAGACAATATTAATAGTTTTATATACAAACAATGCAGTCCCACCCAAATCCCAAATTTATTAATCTTTTATTATATTAACCCTCAACTATACATACATCTTTAGAGTTTCACGAGAGAGTCAAAAAGAAATTTTATAAAAATTTATAAACATCAATGTACATACATATATAATATAGGAAAATTTTAAAAACTTGACGGGGTGAATTATAACCCTTCTGGCCTTACTGGCTCCGCCAGTGAACATTAGATACTGAGTTGGAGATAATATTATCTAATATTAGCCTTAAATTCAACCATCACAGCTCTGTTTAATTCATGGAGTGCAGGCTTTATTCGTAAATTCTCTATTCCTTAATAATCAAAGTCTAAAGATCTAAAGTCTAGCCGAGAAACAAACGACTCTACATATATATCTTTTTAATTTATCTCCCACATTTTAATTTAGAATATTTTACACTGTGGATCAAATTGAACCCCTATATTGTTATTTTATATAAATAATTACGTGACAAACTCTCTAGTAAATAAATGATCACTTCGCCAAATCTTTTCTTCCTTTTATATTTTGTCCACATTTCATTTTGGCTGGGTATGATATATGGATTATTTACTCCAACTTGATTGAATAACAACTACTCATAAATTTCGATCTTATTTAATATTTTCCTAAGTTTTCTTTTAATATACATGCCAAGTTGCCAACTGATTATAAACAAAACAAACAAAAATATATATTAACACGCCAATTAAATATCCAAATAAATGTACATGCCAAGTTACTGCCAACTAATTATTGATCAAAAAATGGAAAGAAAAATTAGACGTACCAAATACGCCGGATTAATTTTAGAAATGTCAACGCTAATTATGGAAATGAAGATCTAGCGATTTAAGGATAAAACAAATACAAATTCACCGTAGACCTATGCCAGATAACTTCATAATATTAAATGTTGAATAAAATAGAATTGGCCTAACTCAATTCTCAAAAGTTAACGAGCTTAAAATGAGAGGTTTGCCAAGTTATTATATATTGAAAATCACATTTTTAATTTTTCTATGTGGAATAATTTAAAACATCCCATTCCCGCCCAGGGTCGTGGAATATGCGGGACAAATTGGAGCGAGAAGAGCCAGGAGTGGAGAGGCATACCATGGGATAGAACCCTGCGCTCTGATACCATATTGAATAAATGAAATTGACCTAACTCAACCCCAAAAGCTAGCTCAAGATAGGAAGTTTGCCAAGCCATTATATATTGAACATCACATCTTTCATTTCTCGATGTGAGATGGTTTAACATTAAACTTTTATCGGTATCCATGATGTTATTGAATCGCAATGGGGATAAATAAATTAACTTTTTTTTGTGTCTCCATTACCATTAATATTTATTTCTACGGACAAAAAATATAATTTGATAAATCAGTAAATTATTAGATTAAAAATAATATTGAAAAAGTGTATAATAGTGTTAACTTATTATTATTATCCTGAAAATAATATATAAATACAATAATATTAAGTCGCTAGACGCTAGTGTAATCATTATTGACTTAAAAATACATTCAAATCAAATTGGTGGCCTTGATTCATTAGTTATATATCTTTCCTAGGCTGAGATGAAGTCCGACTCGCATTTTTTAGCTCTTGTTTTTTTTTTTATATTTCTTTTGTCGATAAAAAGAAATGAATGTATGAGGTTTTTTAGTTAAGGAAGTTGACTACAAATTGAGATTTGAAGAAAATATAATTATCCAGACCTATATAGAGTGCATATGGAAAGCCATGTGAAGTGGATTAAATAAAACATTTCATAACTTCATATATAATTTTATGAAAGAAGAAAATAAGAGCTCATTTGGGAAATCATTTGGAACTTCTTGAAACATGCATCTTGAGCTAAAATTATACAGCAATGAACTTGGCACTAGAATGTCTTGTTACCGAGTGGCGTAGTTTCGAATTTGCGGTTCGGTTCCATGCTAATTTAATTTAACCAACGTTCTCGAGTTCGAGTTCATGAAAATATAATTAACTGTCTTTGGTTGGATGAACTCTGCACTTTAGTGGTTCGACCCAGCTTGACCCATACAAAAGAACACTATGATTGTTTTGTTAAAGAATTAGTAAAGCCTAAAAGATTGTTAACTAAACCACTTGTAATTAAGTAGAGGCTTGGAAGTAATGAAAATGATGATTAATATACCCAAGTTAAAAGAGTACAATCATGTTTCAAGTAGGTTGGATTTTCATGATATATTGATGAAAACAAAGTTAGTTCCCAACTTGGTAAAAAGTTGGAATTTTTTTCAGAACCCAAAAAGGACTTGGAACAGTAAATTCCATGGTTTTCAAAATTGGACCGATCCAACCGGTTCAACCAGTGACCGGCAGCCTGCCCGATTCGGTTGGGCCCCCAAAACGGTTGATTACTTGGGCCAGTCAGAACCATCGAGAACCGGTTGAAAACTAGTCCCGGTTCGACCAGTTGACCGACGGTTCAGTTCTTTTTTTAAAAAAGATTATTATTATTATTATTTTTAAATTGCTGGATTAAAACATAATGTTTTTATCAGAAATAAAGCAATCCTTATTCAATTAGGATTCAAGCGTGAAATAAAAAAAAAAGAAAAGCCCTAAAATCCTAAACTTCTACAAAACATGAAAATTAAGAAAACCCAGAATTTCAAACACTACTGTTGATCGTGAAAATAGAAAATAAAAAATTTCACGACTTAAATAGAAAAATAAGAAAACCCAGAGCTTGAAATGCACGAATTTTTGCGTCTTCATGATTGAAAATAGAAAATTTTACTTATATTTTTTTATATATAAATTAGTAATTTTTTAAATTTTTTATTATTTTTATTAGTATTTATAATATTATATATATATATATATATATATATATAGTATCATTATGACTTCATACTGATTCGACCTGTCAGTAACCATTAAAGCTTCTGATTCTATGTCTGATCCATTTTGAAAACCTTGGGAAATTCCAATGTAGCCAACTGCATTGTAATTGCCGGTTGCCTACTGGACAACTAAATCCTATAATATTAGGACTAAGACAATGGCTTGACAAACCTCATCTCTTAAGTTAGTTTTTGGGATTGAGTTAGGCAAAGTCCATTACTAAAAAACAAACAATTTTTTTTTAAAATTGAAATGAAGATGTAGCGATTTAAAGATAGACAAATACAAATTCGACAGATATATCCGATCTATAATCTTTTATATTCCAATTTGGTTGAAAACTAGCTAGTGGCTATTGTTAATATCTTTACCTATGCCTTTTATATAAGATCAATCTGAAATTAATCAACACATGCAGACCCATGCATACAGCTTGGCAGAAAACTTAATTCATAATATTAAACTTTATCGGTATACATGATATTGTTGTTATTGAATCGCCTACTTGGGATATATATAATAAACTTTGTTTGTGTCTCCATTATCATTCTGACAAAAAATATAATTAATTTGATAAATCATGCAGTAAATTATTAGATTGAAAATAATATTGAAAAATGTTACTAGCATATCATGTCATCTTAACCCTATGATCGATTTGACCGATTTCTAGTGAAAAAACAAAAAAATGTCTTCTTTAGAAAGAAAGTATCATTAGAGGGATTTCTATTTCTAATTAAAATTACTAACCTGAATCTCGCATGCCAATTCTTGGCGACTTTCTCAATTACAAGTGAAAAACAAATTATGAATGTGTGAGTATTTTTAGTTAAAAAAAAACATTTGATTATAAATTGAGATTTCAAGTGAATACAATTTGCCAGACCTCTGATTTACTATACATGACAAAAGTTATATACATATATTTTCTGTTATCGTCTTTGTTCACAATTTTAATTTTTTTGGTTTCTCATTTTATTAAGGGCGAATTACATTGGGGTCCCTAACGTCTATCATATTTACATTTAGGTCCCTCTAATTTTATTTTTTACATCTTAGTTAGTCAGTTCTATTAATTTCCTTGTACCGTTGTGCTCGTCTCGATGAATTTGGAATATAAATTTGTCTGATTTGGTGAGAAACGAGAAATTTGACTATACACACAAAATTTCTGAACCATATACTTTCTCGTTTCTTCACCAAATCAGACAAATTTATAGTCCAAATTCATCGTCTCGATGAGACTAACACAACTGTACTAAAAAATTAACGGAACTGACTAGCGGTTAACCAGTCAAGGAATTAGAATGTACAAAACGAAACTAAAGGAACGTAAATATAAATATGGTAAATGTCAGGGACCACAATGTAATTTTCCCTTTTATTAATTATTTTCTGTATTCTGGTACAAACCGAGGCCAATATAGGGACAACCGACCTCCAGATCCAATACTCAGTATATTCACAAAATTGGTTAATTCGACCCCGGACCTTTGCACCAGGTGCCTCCACAAGCCGACACGTGTCTCAACAAATATAATAATATTTTTTTGACCTTTTCCGGCCATATTGTCTAGGAAGACGTGTAAATAGGTTAATTATATAATAGTGCTTTATTATATTTCCTTTAACACCAAAATTTAACTCTAAAATATGTATTATTTTTATTAATAACGATATAAAATAAATATTAAATTAACAAGCATTATAGTCAAATTATTTCTACAGAAATATAATATTAAGGAAATAATAAATATTTTACATTTCCAATATTTATTCCTAATAATTATAGATAAATTTTTAATTATTTTAATCTTTTTGTATTCATGTAAAAAATATTATATTACATTGCTTTATGGGTTTATTATTTACGGAAAAGTTGATTAATAATTCTTTGTTTTGTATCTCTATCCAAAAGTCCCTTTTAAGTTTTAACTAATTACTGTGAAGAAGTAATTTTGAAAAATATAGAGTTAAATTTTATTATTAGAAAAATATAATGATTAATGAAGCACTATTAAATGGTTAACTAATTTACACATTTTCCTTAGAAATTTACACATTTTTTGCTTCCATTGAGAGAGATCGAGATGTGAGGAAGTTATTCAGCTCTTCTCTCCCAATCCTATTCTCGAGGGTGACCTTAAGTGGAGTGGCCAGGCTCTGATCTGATTCCTATTCGCGACTCTGAACGTAATGTTGTCGGCATTCAATCATACATATACGAAGTGCCGCGAGTCCCCTTAGATTTGTTGAAACACGTGTCGGCTTATGGAGTTGCACCAGGTCCGGGGTCGAAATAACCCACAAAACTAGAGAGTTTGAATCCAATATTATATTTAAGGAATTTAATAGTTCATATCACAAAACGAATTAATGAGCTATATGAGTCTGTGAAACTGGAACGAATACCTCTTTATCACAATCTTACTTTAATATTTCCTAAAGTTCTACAAATCTAAATTCCGCTGGCAAGACCTGTCAAAAGAAGAAAAATAATAATAATACTAATAATAGCTACCGTATTGGTTTAACTATTGAAGTGTAAAAACTAAATATTAAAATTTAAAAAGAAGATGTAACCATAAAATTTGGACAGATATATCGATATTATATATTAATATTAATTTCCAATTTGGTTGACTTTTGTGCGATATTGTCCAGCTTGCATAACGACATCACGTATGTAACATAAGCACATGCATGTGTAAATGTGAAGAACAATCAATTAAACGAGACTAGCTAGTACCTAATTAAAAATAATATTTAAGATAATATAGTGTTAGTTAATCGGAAAATTCTCTATTTAGTTCCATATCTTAGATTTGAGGTCATAAATGGTCCGGTCCTATAGGTTGAATAAATTCATACTTATTCCCATAACTTAGTTCTTGAGGTCACAAATGGTCTCATAGGTTGAGTAAATCCATACTTAGTCCCATAACTTAATTTTTTAGGATATATTTAGTCATTATGTTAAATTTTAATAAGTTTTTCCGTTTCTGCCATTAGGTTTCGAATTAGTGTGAAAATTAGCTCATTGCGTTCAATTTTGGTGGAAAAAATATTGCCCCTTATTCCATAAATATAGCTTCACCTCCCCCACCTCACTACATGAAAAAATAATAATTTGCTCCGAAAAAATAGAAAAAAAAATCGCAGCTCAATAATATGCTTCAATGGTCTATGTAATGTTTCATATTTTCAAACTAATAATAAAATATGCAATTTATCAACCTCACTTTGCATAAGAAAACCCTATAAAAAATACCTAAAAGTTACATGAATTATCCGACAGCCTCAAACGCAGCGAAAGAATCATCTTCAGCGCTAATTACGAGATTTTCTTACGTCCTTCAAGAGTTAGCATATATATTCGTACAGAAATTTTGTCGTTCTTGTCGAGATTTTTAGAGATGAGGATTTGGGGATTTAGGATTTTCTCGTTCCTACAGAGAAAGAAACCCTTGAGAGAATTCAAAAATTTTGAGAAAATAATGTTTGGTATGGTAGTGGTTAGGTCAAAGCCCCAAAAATTATTGACTAACAGGCACATGGCCTGCACATGTCTTCTTCCCATTGAAAGATAACGGAAGGACTAAGTTTGTTCTAAAAAGTTGAGTTATGGGACTAAGTATAGATTTATTCAACTTATAAGACCATTTGTGACCTCAAGTCTAAGATATGAGACAAATAGGAAATTTTTCCGTTAATTAATTATTAGTCTCGAGCTCATTGCTTGAAAGTAATAGTTAATCTAGTTATTACTCCATGTCTAAGATGGAAAAGTGATTTTACGAAAAGCTAGCACAATAAAACATGTAGTATCCCACCACGATTATGAAGGAGAACAAAATCTTCCTTTTAAAAGGATACATATATTTACCTTGTGAACGCTTTTTAAGTCGTGAGGTGCATTTCTTGATGGCTCTTCCAAAACGGACAATATCTACAAACAAGTTTTCGAGTTGTTACATAACATGCATTTATAGTTATATACACTTTCAAAATCAAATAATAGACATCAAATTATAATTTAAATTGTTTAATATATATATATTAATTAATGGGATATATGAAAATAGAGCTCTTGTAAATTGTTATGTCTAAGAGAAACTTATATATATTCACTACTCTCGAAGTATTACAAATTATAAGTCCTAGTGTCCTACTACTTGTTTTAAAAAATCAAAAGATTTCTCCAGAATTTTTATTACTCATGTGAAAATGATAAAGTTTGAATGATATACAACAAAACAAGTTTCGATCTGTATTAACTAGACTTTAAACTGTATTTTAACTCTTAAAGTGTTCAATTACCAAAAACGTAATGCTTTTACATCTATTTGTGTAAAAATCGGTGGAATTTGATTAAGGTTGACTGGAAGACAAAGAAGGCCAACATTGACGAGGGGACAAAAAGCCATTTAAAATCTACACGTGGGAGCAATTTAAAAAGCACAATAAGAAAAGTAAATAGAAAAAGTGATACAAATAGAAAGAATTCCAACAATTATTAATATTATTTAAAAATATCATATATTGTTGTGATCCACATGATACTTATACTTATTCTATTAATTATTCTATACATTATGTTAATAATTAATACTGACATGGACCTTTCTCCAAACCATTTCCATATCTCTGTCAATCAACAGTACTATATATAAAATATACCTGCAATTAATTAATTTTAGTAAATCATATTAATTTTATAATTACAATATAATATAATAGTTTACTAATAAGATAATTCTGAATAGATTCGAAGTAAAATAAATAGACACATAACGAGAACTAAAGAGTAGAGAGAGAAAACATGTCGAGGGAGAAAATAAAATTGAATTTGTGTATGATAGAGGTGGGTGAGTGGAGTGAGAGCAGAAAGTGAATGTGAAATGACTAGATTTTGGAGTGAATTTCAAATCCACTAAATATTGAGTTTCAAATCAACCGAGTTTAATTATGGATTTTTATAATTTATAATATATTTTCCAAAGTAATAAATAAATAATTATTGGTTGCAATATCCCATCATCCTTTTTTATTTTAAGTGAATTTATTCGATTTCATAACGACTGCGAAAAAGTCACACAAGGGTACGTTTCACATGATTCATAAAATATGGTGCGAATTGAAAATTTAAATAAATAAATAATATCATTTTCCCAATCCCCCATTATAAAGAAAGATCATAGAGTTAGACTCACATTGAAGACAGAATCTTAGCTACTTACATGCAACTCAAAGATCCACCTCAACAATCAAACCCCAGATCTTTTCCAAACAAAGAAACGAAACAAAGTAGAAAAACCCAAATTCCATATTTCAAGCCATGGAGAATAGAACAAACCTTATTTCCGTCGAAGTTCTATTGTTTCTAGTACTTGGTTTGGCCACCATAATCTTTCACCAATATTGTTGGCCTATCAAAAGGAAAAGAAGACACCCTCTTCCGCCTGGTCCGCGAGGCCTCCCTATTGTTGGATGTTTACCACAAATGTTGAGAAACAAGCCAGCTTTCCGATGGATACACAAACTCATGCAAGAAATGAACACAGAAATAGCATGTATCCGCCTTGGTGGGACCCATGTCATCCCGGTGACCTCTCCTGAACTTTCTAGAGAGTTCCTGAAGAAGCAAGATGCCGTTTTCGCCTCACGGCCTGACTGCATGTCGTGCAACCTGACGAGCAACGAGTACCTGATGGGAGGCCTTTCACCCGTCGGTGATCAATGGAAGAAAATGAGGAGGATACTTGTTGCAGAAGTTCTTTCACCAGAAATGCACCGTTGGCTACACAGTAAGAGATGCGAAGAAGCCGATCACACTGTACGATATGTCTACAAGCAATGCACAGATCCACTCAAAAATGGGCTTGTGAATGTGAGATTTGTAGGACGACATTATAGCGGGAATTTGTTGAGGAAAATGGTTTTTGGTAAGAGGTTTTTCGGGAGGGGAATGGAGGATGGATGCCCGGGAGTCGAAGAGATAGAGCATGTGGATGGAGTATTCACAACCATAGACCATGTGTATGGGTTCCCAATTGCTGATTTTATTCCATTCTTGGGAGCTTTTGATGTGGATGGTCGTCGTCAGAGTCATTTAGAAGCTATAAAAAAAGTAAGGAAGTATCAGGATCCAGAAATTATTAATAGGGTTGAGATGTGGAGACAGGGGATTAGAACTACAAAAGAGGATATTCTTGATGTTTTGATTAATCTCAAAGACTCAAAAAACAATCCATTACTGTCAATTCAAGAGATCGAAGTACAAATTATTGTGAGTATCCTCTCAATTCTTTTCTTTAAGTTTTGCATTATGAATTTGGGATCACTTACACAAAAACCCTCAGGTTTGTGGTTTTAACAATTTAACCATTAGAATCTTGCAACCTTACACTTACCCCTGAGGGATATTTGTAATGTTTTTCAGGGGTATTATATATACATTTTTATGTTTCAAGGGAGCTATTTGTAAGGTTTCAAGTTTTCAAATTTTTAAGCAAACCTTAGTGAATTTGTGTAATTATCCCAAGAATTTAGTTAAAGATTCTTTTTTTGACCGGATTGTATTACTTATGGCCCTATTTACTATTGTCATAAACAGGAAATGATGTTAGCCACAATTGATAACCCGCCAAATACAGCCGAGTGGTGTATCGCAGAGATGATCAATCAACCAGATATTTTTGAAAATGCATGTAAAGAATTGGATCGAGTGGTCGGTAGGGATAGACTTGTTAATGAATCGGATTTGTCTAAGCTAAACTATATAAAGGCATGCATAAAAGAGGCATTCAGACTTCACCCTGTAGCTCCTTTCAATCTCCCACATGTTTCTACTAAAGATACTATTGTAGGTGACTACTTTATTCCAAAAGGTAGCCATGTGGTGCTGAGTCGTACCGGCCTAGGGCGGAACCCTAGGGTTTGGGAAGACCCTCTCAAATACAAACCCGAACGCCACGTTATAAATGAAGACGCAGAGGTAGTGCTTTCCGACCCTGAATTGCGCATGCTGTCATTTAGCACCGGAAGGCGAGGTTGCCCGGGCATCGTACTTGGTTCGGCCAGTACAACCATTCTTTTGGCTAGGCTTATTCAAGCCTTCGATTGGAGCGCCCCGCCTGATAGGCCGAGGGTTGACTTAGTTGAAATGGAACGTGGTTTGTTGATGGCTAATCCGTTGATTCTACGTGCAAATCCGCGGTTGAAGGAAGAGGTTTACAAGCAATTACTCCTTGCGTAGATTAAATAAAACTAGAAATATTTATTTAATTAATGGAGAATCGTGCTAAACATGAATTATTACTTTATATAATGTGTTGACCCAGGAAAGATGATTCATATTAGAATAATGCCCAGAAATTAAGGTAAATGATTCGAGGTTTAAGTTATAAACGTTGTAGTCCTGTAAGGATCAGTCTTGTTGAATAAAAAACTCAGTGTTATAATTTTATTCTTGCCAAACTTTATCATCATTCAGTCACGTTTCTGTCATATCATATATCATGTATGCGATTGAATTTTCTGGGCAACTTTTGCTATGGAACTTTGTCTCACGTTGGGATAGTGTTGATTCAAAATAACATTAAAACTATCGGGAGTTGTATTTACACGGTAGATAGCTAAATATGCTCCAATTTTATTTTTAGATGACAAAATATCTCTCATTATCTCTTTCTAACTTATTCCTTTTAAACTTATCCTTATTTGGTTTATTTTATGCTTATTCTTTTATTTAACATATCATCTCTGAATTATTTTACCCACAAAAAGTCAAATTCAATTTTTTTTATTTTTAGAATTTTGTTAAAAATGTAAAATAAAAAGAATACTAATTAGTTATAGGGTTGTTTTTTGATAATTAAAAAAAGAAAATAATATAGTCCGATTAATTTATGGATATAAATATCAAATTTTCCAAAAAAAAAATAGTCTTTTTTTTTTTAAAAAACCAAGAACCGGTCATTCGACCGTAGGGTTAAGAGAATCCCACCTTGTATATAAAAATCTCAAGTCGAAAAATTCGAAACGTACATCATATCAGCAATAACATGCATAAACGAAAAAATTAGTTATATAACTTTCAAAAGAAAATCAAGACACATTTCAATCAACGCATTGACTTTATACTTTTATATATATATATATATATATACTCTATATTATTTTAGATAGAAAACGCGAAATTATAAGCACATTAAAAATCATTATATCTTTTAAGTTCTAATAGATTTTCAAGAATTAATAAAAAAATATGGAAAAATAAAATGAAAGTCACATATGATATGTTAAATAATTAGAAAAAAGTGTAAAAGAAACTAAATAAGAATAAGTTAGTAAGAAGATAAGATAAAAGAATAAGTAAATAAGAATAAAGAGGGGTGTTTTTGTGGTCCACTTGTGGATAATTTGGGGTGTGATTCATTAACAATTTGAGAATGTAAACAACAATTCCCTAATTAAACTAAGTAGGTGATGCACTCGTGTTCCTTCATGAGGAAAGTTGTAAAATTAGGGATAACTAGTTAAAATTCTAGGTTAAGGCACGAGTATTAATTTATTTAATAACACAAATTATTATTTTATAATTTACTATAGTTATTACTATTTGAATTTGATTTGAAACTAACATATCTACACAAAATGTTTAATTTTTTTTGGATAAATATGAATAATAAATAATAGTTTTATTTACATGGCAAAATAGAATTCATTTAGGCTATCCACATATACACTTAAGTGGATAGTCTCAAGGGTTCTGAATTATATAATATAGATTACTTGTACTATTTTGACTTTTAAACCTATTAATTTTTTTTTCTTCAATCAAACCCGGCCGAGGCCACAGAAAACGGGTTTTGAATTATATAATATAGATTACTTGTACTATTTTCACTTTTAAACCTATTATTTTTTTTGTTTCTTCAATCAAACCCGGCCGAGGCCACAGGGTTTTTTAAGAGGACCCACCTCTTTATTAAAAGAAAATCATACATACAGTCTAGGCCCAACCAAATCGGCAGCCCAAAAACCAAATAATCCAATCTAAAAAACAGCCCAACAAGGCCACACATCTAACAAAACAAAGCTGGAAAAAAACAGTACAAATCTCTCAAAAGCACCAAGCTTCCAGCTACCCCAGCAAATAGCATCAGCCTCAACGAGGCAAACCAGCAACTGTCCAAAACCATCAACAGTCACAATCAGCAAAATACGTCCAATCCAAGCAACAGCCTATAGCAGCAAACTCAATCCAAACCATATCAAGTCCAATCCAAGCAACAGCCCTCAGCAGTAAACTCAATCCAAACCATATCAAGACTACCAAGCACCCCAAAACTAGCTTCAGATCACCTTCATAAGCCAGAAATGGACACTAAGATTAAGTTAACCGGTTTTAATTATATCCCATATTAATTAGTAATTTGTTTTAATTTAATGTCAATTTTTGTTCCAAATCAGATTGAGCGCCTAAAATTATGACGTGAGAGCTACGTGATTTGAGAGATTGCGTATGTGCATGCCGCCTAAGTCGTGAGACACTGAGACTCAATATACATATGCATGGACAAAGTTAAGTGGGACAAAAATATTTCAAAAACTCTCCTTAAAATATAAACTTTTTATTACATCAAAACAATAAAATACATCTTTTATACAATTTATGAAAATTTATTCTCATCCTTTCTTCAATAAAAGCTTCTAGCTTCATTTTAATTTGTTCATATGACATCATCAGTTAAGCGTGAGGAGTTGCACGTAAATATTTGAATCCAACCGTGGAATAGCATGTGCAATCAATGGTTTGGCCATAAACAAACTGTCGTCTGCCTCTGCCAAGTCAATGTTTGGCATGTCAGGTGGTGCACTCCAAATGAATGCTTGAATGAGTCTGGCTAAAAGGATCGTCGTAATTGTAGAACCAAGTATGTTTCCTGGACATCCTCGCCGTCCAGTACTGAATGATAGCATGTTCAATTCAGGATCTGTTAGCAAGACTTCTGAGGCTTCATCTACAATGTGGCGCTCTGGCTTGTATTTTAGAGGGTCTTCCCAAACTCTAGGGTTCCGCCCTAGGCCGGGACGACTCAACAACACATGGCTATCTTTTGGGATGAAATAACCGCCTACAACAGTATCTTCAGTCGAAACATGTGGGAGATTAAAAGGATCTATAGGGTGAAGTCTAAATGCCTCTTTTATACAAGCCTTCACATAGTTTAGTTTCGACAAATCTGATTCATTGACAAGTCTATCCTTACCGACTACTTGATCCAATTCTTTACAAGCCTTTTCAAGAATATCTGGTTGATGGATCATCTCTGCAATACACCACTCAATTGCATTTGAAGGATTATCAATTATGGCTACCATTATTTCCTGTTTAATTATGTCATCAGTGAATCAAAGATAAGAAAAACGGAGAAACCCCATTAGTAATACAATTATATATGTCAAATCCTAAAATAAAGAAAGATCAAGTAAGGTAACTCACAATAATTTGTATTTCTATCTCTTGAATTGACAACAACGGATTGTTTCTTGAATCCTTGAGATTAGTCAAAACATCCAGAATATCCTCTTGTGTATTTCTAATCCCTTGTCTCCACATCTCAACCCTTTTATGAATTTCAGGATCCTGGTACTTCCTCACATCTTTTATAGCATCTTTAAGAAACTTAGTATGGCCATCCAAATCTAAGACTTCCAAGAATGGGATATAATCGGCAATGGCAAACCCATACACATATTTTATAATTCCGAATAATCCATCTACATGCTCCATCTCTTCAATTCCAAAGCCTCCATCCTCTGTTCCTGTCCCGAAAAACCTCTTATTAAAGATCAATTTCCTCATCAAATTCCCCAGATAATATCGTCCTACGAGTCTGACATTCACAAGCCCGTTTGTGAGTGGATTTGTGCATTGCTTGTACACGTATCGCACAATGTGATTGGCTTCTTCACATCTCTTATTGTGTAACCAACGGTGAATTGATGGCGAAAGAACTTCCGAGACAATCACTCTCCTCATTTTTTTCCATTGATCACCTAAAGGCGAAAGGCCTCCCATTAGGTACCCGTTGCTCGTTAGCTTGGCCGACATGCAATCCGGCCGTGAGGCAAAAATGTCATCTTTCTTCTTCAAGAACTCTCTTGAAAGTTCCGGAGAGCTGACGGGGATGATGTGGGTCCCACCTAGGCGGATGCATGCTATTTCTGTGTTCATTTCTTGCATGAGTTTGTGTATCCATCGGAAAGTTGGCTTGTTCTGCAACATTTCCGGTAAGCAGCCGACGATGGGGAGGCCTTTCGGCCCGGGTGGAAGAGGGTATTGTCCTCGTTTGGTGATGCTCTGCCAATATTTATGAAAGATTATGGTGGCCAAACCTAGTACGAGAAACATTAGAAAATCGATGGAAATAAGGCTCGTTTTGGTGTCCATATTGGATTGAAATGGAATTGTGGTTTGTGTTTGAATTTTGAAATTAAGGAGCTTAATTGATTTTTGTTGAGGTGAACTGATCTCTGAGTTGCACGGAAGTAAGATTAATTCTGTTGATTTATGTTAGAATGTGTGAGCCTCTACATAAGTTCATTTTATATAATATAATGGAAGATGACTTATTCCCTTATTTTTTTTATTTTTTTTTTGTATTTTAATTTGCATCAGATGACTTTTTACTTTTTTTGCAAATTTCTTAATTAATTAGTTTACAACTTCAATTAGAATCCACCAATCCGGTCTCCATTTTTTTTTTTTTTTTTGGTGTTTTTTAGTTTGATTTCAGTGGAGAATAAAAGTACTTAAAAGAACAAAAGATAAAAAGGGGTTAAATTATTGGATAAAAAGGGGTTTGTCACATTTCTCCAAGTGAACTGCATCGAAGCCCGTCATCAAGATCCCAACTTTATGTTTTTTTTAGGAAAGAAGATCCCAACTTTGTTATTATCTATTTGGCACATGCAAATTTCTTACCAAAACATTTTATTTCCGACAAAATTTGAATAAGTGTGCAATTTTTTTGAAACTACGTACATTATTGGAAGTCGATCAAAAGGGATCGATCAAGTTAAAGGATAACAACCAATTCAAAGTACAACGGAAAACGGCAATTTCTCTATTTATTAATAACATATATACTGTTCAAGAACTCAAATTAAGTGGTGATTAGGTGTAGTGGTAAGTGGTCCAAAGTGAAAGAGGCCAAGACTAATAAATTCGTAACTCGATAACACTATATATGGAGAAGGAAGCAATATAACACTACGGGATACCGATTTCTTAAAAATTAATTTAAGACATGACAAGACGATCGAGTTGAAGTGAAATGAAGTTTAACAACTTATGAATAAAATTAGGGATAAAGATGTTTACTCATACGAACTCAAACGAGTTTTGCACTGTACTATCTAAATTTTTATTTTTTACAGCTTGCTTCTTGAATTATACAAATTTAGCACTTTGTCATCTCAGTCGCCGGAAATTCCACCGAAAAATTACATCGTGTCATATGAGAAAAATAGGTTTACGTTGTATTGCTCCCCTTAATGTCTCAAAAATGGACAAATTGCATTTTTGATCCTGTAACTATTTGAGAGTAGCATTATTAGTGCTAAGGTTTTGGATGTTGCGATTTTAGTCCTATAACTTCCTTAAAGTAGCAATTTTGGTCCTGTCTTTGCCAGAATCCCAAATCAGCGTCGGAAACTGTCACGTGCGGTGTGCGTGTGTAGGGTTCCGACCATTTTTTATTGACATGGCATTTTTTATTGGTTTTATTTCTTATTCTGCTTTTTAATTTCAAATAACATTGTTTCATTGTTGTCTACTTTCTAATATTTTTACATCCAAATTTTGATTTTAAGATTTAATCTCTGTCACCATATATTTTTTTATGAATATATTTCTCAGTAATTCATATACTTCAATATCTAAGGCAAGCTTATATATACTACAAACCAAATTCCAAATTAATCAAATTCAAAAATTTAATTATTTTCTGAGATAAATTGTTGAGTTTATTATCTAGTCCTAATTTAGATATTTCTATTCTTCTTTCATACTTTAGTTAAATTTTTTCTTTTTGGAACAACTACTTATAAAGTGTATATATGTCTTTATCAGTTAAAAAAAATATAGTAATAAAGTCTAATTCCATTTTATACATAGAACAAATTGTACATAAACGATTTAGCTACAATAAGGCAAGAAAATAATGCAACTTATACTACAAAATAATTTCCAAATTAGTCAAATTCAACATGGATGGTGGTATCACACATGGCGAAGGTGGTTTTGCCATGTCAGCAAAAGTTGCCAAATCAGCGGTTTTTGGTGCACTACAAGAGTACAAGGCTTCAGAGAGGGAAAAATCCATCACAAACTTAATAAAATCAATCACTAAAACTAATTTGTGATGGATTTAGTCCCTCACAAATCTATCACTATATGCTTTCTCACAGATTTATTTTGTGACGGATATAAAGTCCATCACAATTTATTTTTGTGATGAGAATTCCGTCACAATAGAGTAAAATTCCATCACAAAGTCATAGAATTAATTGTAAAACCTTTGATGTTATGATGGCCTTTTCCATCACTAATTCCATCACTAAATTAAATCTATGACAAATTTATTATGAAATCCATCACTAAACTAGGAGATGTAATTTTTATTTGTAATGAACTCAACATTAAATCCATCACTAAACAAAAATTTGCTATTCTTTTTTATTTTTTGACCAAATCAATACTAAATCAATCACAATATCAAAATCGATAATTACAAAGCAGTGTTGAAATTTCTAAATTACAAGCTCAAAGCTTAAAATGTTTATATGAAACTAATAAAACAACTCAATGAAAAAGTCATAAACTAAAGTCTTTTTTTATACAAAAAAAACTAAGAATTGTTGACTTTAACAACTTATGTGTTCTGGTAACTAAGACCATTTTGGTTCTCCAAGTGGGAACTGTGTCTCCTTTGCTAGCATTTGCTAACAGATTATCTAGCTGTTTACATAACTCAATCAACTCCTCCAAAAACACTTAAAATCATACCGAGTTCTCATTTTTCAATAATTTTCAACAGAAATTTAAGTTCTAGAAGCCATTCTCTATCCATTTACAAAAATAAATTGTGCAGAAATGATTCAGCAAGGGTAAATCCTTCATTCCACGGGAAAAGGATACACATACTTTAAAAATGCACATAAACAAATTTCGGGCAGTGGTAAATGGCATAACAATATACAGAACAACCAAAATTCATAAGAAATTCCAACATTGATTGACAGTAGCACTTAAATTTTCTATGAATAACCAGAGTTATATTATCACTTTTAACAGTAAATGAGCAACTAAAGCATGGAAAAGTATTATCTTCCACAGAAGATTCTTCAAAAGAAGAAGAAAATACCTGAAGAACAGTGCTAATTTTGAAAAATCAGGCTGCTTTTCTACTGTCAGAAGAAACTTCAGCTTATTGTTGAGATAAACCTGAAAAAGATTATGCCGGAAAAACCAGGCTGCTTTGTAGTGGTGGTCACGGGTAAGGCACGGCCGGTTTAGTGGGCGGTTTTGTGTCCAAAAACCTTGATTTGAGAAAATTTCAAAGATAATGAGCTACTTTGGCAATGGAAAAACTACTATCTCCAAAATGCTAATTCGGGGTAGTTGGTATCCTTTTTTTTGTAATTTTCCCCATTTGCCTTCCATTGACTAACAAATTTTGGGATATTTCGTTAGCAACACAAAATTCGGGGGAGATTTTGTGTTAGTCAATTGACGGAAAATGCGGTCTAGGATATAACGTGAGAATTTTCAGACTTTATGCAATATCATAAAGGAAATCAGTAATAAATGAAACCAAATATGAAAACGACATACTTTACGGAACCATATGCATGTGAGATTTTTCTAGTGTATTAATTACTTACAATTGGGGTTTTCTTATCTTTGATTTCACTGATGACATAAACAGGAATTAATGATAGCCGTGATTGATAACCCTTCAAATGCAATTGAGTGGTGTATTGCGGAGATGACCAATCAACCACGTATATTTGAAAAGGCATACAAAGAATTGGATCGAGTGGTCGGTAGGGATAGACTTGTCAATGAATCTGATTTGTCACATTTAAACTATAGAAAAGCTTGTATAAAAGAGCCATTCAGACTGCACCCCACAGCTCCTTTCAATCTCCCACATGTTGCGACTGAAAATAGTATTGTAGGTGGCTATTTCATTCCGAAAGGTAGCCATGTTTTGTTGAGTCGTCCGGGCCTAGGGCGGAACCCTAGAGCTTGGGAAGACCCTCTGAAATACAAGCCAGAGCGCCACATTGTAGATGAAGCCTCAGAAGTCTTACTAACAGATCCTGAATTGAATATGCTATCATTCAGTACTGGAAGACGAGGATTCCCAGGGACCATACAATTACGACCATCCTTTTGGCAAGGCTCATTCAAGCTTTCAGTTGGAGTGCACCACCTGACAAGCCAAACATTGACTTGGCTGAGTCAAGAGAGAATATACTAATGGCAAATCCATTGATTTCGCGTGCAAATCCACAGTTGGACGCAAATGTTTACGTGCAACTCCTCACGCTGAACTGATACCATATATATAGGGCGAATTACATAGGGGTCCCCAAAGATTGTCATATTTACATAGAAGTCCTGTTTGTTTTATTTTTTACATCCTAGCCCCTTGACCGGTCAACATTAGGCAGTTCCGTTAATTTCTGTTACCGTTGTGTTCGTCTCATCAAGACATTGAATTTGGAATATAGATTTGTCTGATTCGGTGAAAAAACGAGAAATTTGGACTATACACACAATTGAAGAAAAATTCCTTAAACTTGTAACTTTCTCGTTTTTTCACCGAATCAAACAAATTTATAGTCCAAATTCATCATCCTGATGAGACGAACACAATGGTAATAGAAAATTAACAGAACTGACTAACGGTTGACTGGTCAAGGGACTAGAATGTAAAAAATAAAACAAGAGGAACCTATATATAAATATGGCATTCTGTGGGGACTCCTATGTAATTTTTCCCATATATATATAGACTAAAAATGAAGCTGTTATTGTTTTCATGCACGTAATAAAAATTTAAGTTTTAATAAGACAGGTAAAATATTTTATGCAAAATTTGGGGACGGCCGGGGTCTGCATCTTCCGGCCGCCCACTTAACTTAATTCGTCCTTGCATATCAATATATATTGATAATGTGTTAAAACGTTAATAATGAAAAAATTTAGATTTCGTACTGTAAATTAACCTGTGATCTATTTAAAACTTTAGTATACACTACTATTATGGGGATCCCAATATACCGATCTAATTTTGACCAAAAAACAAAATATACCGATCTAATACAGTGATTTTTTTTCTTAAAGTTAATTCCAAATCACAAGTTCCGTTTTAAAATAATAAAAACTTAAATTTAAATATTAACACTTGTTAATAAATATTAATTATTTATTTATTATATATTCTTAATTTATTGTATTTATGTTTTAAACTTTTTCCACCAAATAATTTTGTATTAAACTATTACATGCAAAATTGTGTATATTTACTTATTGAGAATGAAACTATAATTTTAAATAACACACACATATATATATATATATAATAAATTTTAATTAAATAGTAAATATTTAAATATTAAGAATTAATTATGAATTTACATACATCTAAATGTATTGATATAACATTATACTTATATATATATATATACTATGATACACGAGCACATTTAAATATTCTAATACATCGTGTCGTATTGTGTCGGGCACCTATATATCTAGTTGTACATATCGGGAAAAAAAATTGTATCATCGTGTTTGTATCGTGTCTTGTCTGTATCGATTCCTGTATTAGTGTCCGTGCATCACGATATATAAATTGTATAGCTACTTAGAAGAATAATTTATAAGTTTTTAAATATATTTTAAATTTAAATATTAAAAATTATGGGACGAGATCTGCAATTATCTCTTAGCTTAATGTACTCATCATGCACGGAAAGCACATGATATCTTTACTAGAAAGAGTACGTATTTCCTGGCTTGCTAGCCACAATTGCTGTTTTTGGTTAAGAGAGATAGTGCCGATTATGTTCAGAGTATACAGCCTATATATTGCTCATTTTTATTTTTATTATAAAAATGATAAAACGAATTATATATTTTAGTTTTCAAATCATCAAAAACCAATTATTCCATATTGAAGTCAATATTGTTAGAAGTTACAGCAGTAATAATAAATTCCAGGGTATCTGCGTCCCCTTCTAAACAGGGGAAAACAAAAATTCTAGCTAACAAATAAGCAACAATGTTATGTTTTCAAAATTGATTTTCACTAGAGGAGAGATGGTTTTATCCATCTTGTACGTAGGAGCTGTCGGTACACTTATAAGCCTATTAAAATACACGATTTTATAAAACACATGATTAGGGGCAAGATTGTTCGTGTTTGAGTTTACAGCGTGGCGCATGAAAAATATGATGTGGCTTGAGCTTATCTGCCACATAAGCAAAGATATGCCAGGCTGAAATTTTCAAGTAATGTATGTGACTAAATTTGGCCCGAAAATCAATTTGGGGAAAAATTATCCCTAATTTGATTGTTTTTTACTTAGTTACGTGGAAAATTGAAAACGGTTAAATAAGTATCCCAAAATTTCGAACGGTTACAAGTTATGTCCCAGTTTTGCAATTTGTCCCAAAATACAACGCAGTGAAATTGAAATAGGGAAAATTATATAGGGTCCCCACAGATCGCTATATTTACATATAAGTCTCTCTTGTTTTCTTTTTTACATCCTAGTCTCTTAATATATCAACCGTTAGTTAGTTCCGTTAATTTCCTGGTACCGTCGTGTTCTTTTCAACAAGACATTGAATTTAAAATATAAATTTGTCTGATTCGGTAAAGAAACAGAAAATATGGACTATACACACAATTGAAGAAAAATTTCTTAAACTTATAACTTTCTCGTTTCTTCACTGAATCAGACAAATTTATAGTCTAAATTCATCGTCTCGATGAGACGAACACAACAGTAACAGAAAATTAACATAACTGACTAACGGTTGACCGATCAAGACACTAGGATAAAAAAAACGAAACAAGAGGGATATATATGTAAATATGGCAATATATAGGGACCCCTATGTAATTTTCCCATTAAAATAGGCCAAAATGGAAGACAGAGTATCATAAATGAAAAGGACGGCTTATTCATTTTTCAGGTGCAAAAAAGATAAAGACATACCAACTTGTATATAATTAAGTACGTAATACATTAATGGTTCTTTCCTACAAGCTATGAGTGACGAGATATATATTTGTTTTTCAAATACTATATCAAAACTTGAAAAATACATCATACTTCTAATCACGAGCTAATTCTTCATGAGGAGTTGCTCGTAAACATCTGCATTCAACCTCGAACTTGCATGTGCAACCAATGGTTTTGCCAATAACAAATCATGTTCCGACTCAACCAAGTCAATGGTTGGTCCATCAGGTGGTGCACTCCAATTGAACCCTTGAATAAGCCTAGCCAAGAGCATGGTCGTAATAGTCGAGCCTAGTAAGACACCTGGACATCCTCGCCTTCCAATACTAAACGAGAATGTGTGCAGCTGAGGATCGAAAAGCGCAACATCTGAGGCTTCATCTACAATGTGGCGTTCGGGCTTGTACTTGAGAGGCTCTTCCCAAACCCTAGGGTTTCTCCCGAGGCCGGGCCGACTCAACAACACATGGCTACCCTTTGGGATGAAGTAGCCACCCACAACAGTATCTTTAGTCGATACATGTGGGACGTTAAAAGGAGACATAGGGTGCAACCTTAATGCCTCTTTTGCACAAGCTTTTATATATTTTAGCTTAGGCATATCCGATTCATCGACGAGTCTGTCCCTACCTACTATCCGGCCCAATTCTTCCTGAGCCTTGCGAAGAATATCTGGTTGATGGATCATCTCTGCAATAGCCCACTCAACTGCATTCGACGGATTATCAACTGTGGCCAGCATTATTTCCTGTAACCAACAAAAAAAAAAAAAAAATGAGTAAACCAAGAAACAGAATACTTTTTCTATAATCAAACTTAAAATAAGAGCGTGTAGGATATATACTAACAAGGATTTGTGCTTTTATCTCTTTAATTGACAGCAAGGGATCATTCTTCGAGTCCTTGAGGTTGATCAAAACATCAAGAACGTCCTCTTCTGTCTTTTTAGTCCCTTGCTCCCACATCTCAACCCTCTTATTAATTTCCGGATCTTGGTACTTTCTCACATTTTTTATAGCATCTTTAAGAATTTTACCTATGCCGTCCAAATCAAGAACTTCGAGTCGTGGAATGTAATCGGCAATGGCAAATCCATTAACATATGCTACAATTGTGAATACTCCGTCCACATGCTCTATCTCTTCGATCCCAGGACCACCATCCTCCATTCCTTTCCCGAAAAACCTCTTACCAAAAACCAATTTCCTACTCACATTCCCACAATAATGTCGTGCAGCAACTCTCACATTCACAAGCCCATTGTTGGATGAGCTTTTGCATTGGTTGTAAACATATTTCACAAGATGATCAGCTTCTTCACATCTTTTATCGTGTAGCCAACTGTGCATTGCCGGCGAAAGCACTTGTGAGGAAAGAATTCTCCTCATTTTCTTCCACTGATCACCTAAAGGCGAAAAGACCACCGTCATGTACCCATCGCCTGTCAGCCTGCCCGACATGCAGTTGGGCCTGGAGGCGAAAATGGCATCTTGCTTCTTCAAGAACTCTCTGGAAAGTTCCGGAGAGGTGACGGGGATGATGTGTGTCCCACCGAGGCGGATGCATGCTATTTCTGTGTTCATTTCTTCCATGAGTTTGTGTATCCATTTGAAAGTTGGCTTGTTCTTTAACATTTCCGGTAAGCAGCCGACGACGGGGTGGCCTTTCGGCCCGGGTGGAAGAGGGTAATGTCCTCTTTTCGTGATGCGCAGGAAATATTTGTGAAAGATTATGGATGTCAAACCTAGTGCTATAAACAACAAAAATTCGACGGGAATATGATTTGTTTGGGTTAATATTTCCATATTTTTGGATTGAAATGTAATTTGGTTTTTGTGTTTGAACATTGAAGAGTGTTGAATTAATCTTTGAGTTGCATGGAACTAAGATTAGTTCTGTGAATTTGTGTGTTGAATGTGAGCTCTACATACGGTTCCTTTTATAGTGGAAAATGGGATAAAAATTTTATGGTGAAGCAAATTAAAAACGTGAAACATATTACGCGGATTCATTTATTCCATTTGAAAATCTCAAAATCTATTGATCTAGTATCCTTTTTGTCCAGAGTCAACTAGGACCCATTACTAACTAAGATTTCTTGGAATATCACACCTTGATCAATCAAAGCGAGATTCAATCACTAAAAGAAAGATTGGTTCGTTCTTTTTTCTCTGATAGATGGTCAGAATTTCATCTGGATTCGAATTCTACTGAGAGGTCCACTAGAGATCAGAAATTATTGAAGAAACAACAAGATCTTTCTTTTGTGCCTTCCAGGCGATCTCTGTGCCCATAAGTAATCCGTCATTAAATAATGGTGTGTTGCTTTGTAGTGGTTGTATGCCTTATACCTTTTTCGAGTTTTGGCTAAGATTAATTGGAGTAATATATATGTTCTTCTCATTTTGTTTTAATATTATTGGTTATTAAGAATAAAGAGATATTGTGTTCATACTCTAATTCTCACATTAAGCTTTCTAATCTCAATTATATTACACATATCTCTCTAATTGTCTGCATGCAGAATTTCTTTGAATTAAAGATTAATTAAGTGTGACACACGTTCTTATCATTTAAGTTTTTCAATCGTAATCTTCTCGTACTAACTTAGAAAATTATGACAATATCTAGTACAATAATAGAGACGTGTAAAAACGAAATACAAAGCTTAAGTACAGAAAGACTTCTTTTTCCCATTTTCACGTTTAATTTAACTCCTATGAATTCTTTAATTTTCACATACAGCTAGCGTAAATTGATGCATGCACTCTGACAATTTCAAGCTAGGCCAATAGCAGATCACTTCATGAATGATCATGATCAGATCAGATATTTTGGTGAATCCCATATCGTAAAATTAGTAAAAGAAATTGTAGCTTTTTCATAAGCTTTCGTCAAAGATATCATATTTATTTATTTATTTTCAGATCAGATAAAAAAATTTGTTGTTGGACCATACAAACGGACAGTACTAATTTGGTGTCAGTGAGAATTTTAGATATTAATATGATCATTTTGAATTTCGAGACTCTAATTTTGGTTTTTTTTTTTTTTTTGGCAAATTCAGACGATTATCAATCGAAAACCTAATTTTCTATCGGAACTTGACAAGTGTATTGACGTGCATGTCAAAAACCATAGATTTGATGATGCGGCCAAACTAGACTTGGTAATTGGAGAGTATATATCTTGTTTTCGCTGTTGGTCACTGTTATGCTATTTGCTTGTCCCTAAGAAAGTGTTTTTAAATTAGAAACAAAAACAAACGTCGCATGTAGTTCATAGAAAAAGATTTAGAAAGAAAAAAGAAAACGTTTTTGAACATATATGTAACTGATGAATAATGTATATATATATTAATTATGTCTTCTAGTTATAACTTACGTGGTAATTAAATAGTAAATATTGAACCTTGCATCTAATCAGTATGCAGTACCATATTGAACTTTTCCGCCAGAGTCTCCCTCAATCAAACAAACTAATGGATAACAGTCATGGCCAGAAAACGATATATATATATATAATATATTGTTATAAAATTAGATAAAACTAGAGATAAAATTATTGAGATAACTTTGAAGGAATTCTTTCTTTTTAATATTTTTGGTCATTGAATTACAAAGGGGTAATGTCCTATTTATAGACAAAATATTACCATCTACATTTACTATGTAGGTTAATGTAAATAAGTAAAAATTAAGTAAGAAAATTGCATCCCACATTCACACTTATTCACAACACTCCCCCTTGGGATGCATATACGATTATCTTATCTTTTACGCATTTGATGCTGCCTCATTAAAACCTTATTCGGAAAAACCCTGTGGGATAAAAACCATAATAAGGAAAAAGAGTACAGTTGCGTAAGCTCCCCCTCATGAAGACTTCACTTGATGTCTTTATACCGACGCATTCCTATCTTGTAAATCAGTTTCTCAAAAGTTGCTGTGGGCAATGCCTTAGTGAACATATCTGCCAAATTATTACTAGAACGAATTTGTTGAACGTCAATTTCACCATTCTTCTGAAGATCATGCGTGAAAAAGAACTTTGGTGAGATATGTTTTGTCCTATCGCCTTTGATGTATCCTCCCTTTAGTTGGGCTATACATGCAGTATTATCTTCGTACATAATTGTTGCAACTTTCTTTTCTAAAGATTGGCCACACATCTCTTGAATTTTCTGAGTCATTATTCTTAGCCAAACACATTCTCGACTTGCTTCGTGAATAGCTAAGATTTCTGCATGATTTGAAGATGTGGCAACAATTGTTTGTTTTATCGAACGCCATGATATAGCTGTACCTCCACTTGTGAAGACATACCCTATTTGAGATCTAGCTTTGTGAGGATCAGATAGGTATCCTGCATCTGCATAACCAGTTAGTTCAGGAATAGACTCTTTTGAATAAAACAAGCCCATATCAGTGGTTCCGCGAAGATATCGAAAGACATGTTTAATCCCATTTCAATGTCTTCGAGTTGGTGAAGAACTAAATCTTGCTAATAAGCTTACCGAGAATGTGATATCTGGTCGTGTATTATTAGCAAGATACATTAGTGCTCCAATAGCACTAAGATATGGTACATCAGGACCAAGAAGTTCTTCATTATCTCTTTTAGGCCGGAATGGATCTTTGTTTATATCGAGAGATCTTACGACCATGGGAGTACTTAATGGATGTGCTTTATCCATGTAAAATCGCTTTAAGATCTTTTCTGTATAAGTTGATTGATGAACGAATATCCCATCTTTCAAATGTTCGATTTGCAAACCGATGCAAAATTTTGTTTTCCCGAGATCTTTCATTTCAAATTCTCTTTTTAGATATTCCACTGTCTTTGGAAGCTCTTCAGGAGTTCCAATAATGTTCAGATCATCAACATATACAGCAATTATGACAAATTTTGATCCGGTCCTCTTTATGAAAACACATGGGCAAACTGGATCATTTATATATCCCTCTTTCAATAAATATTCACTAAGACGATTATACCACATGCGTCCAGATTGCTTTAATCCATACAAGGATCTTTGGAGTCGTATTGAATATGTTTCTCGTGGTCCTTTACATGCTTCAGGCATCTTAAATCCTTCAGGGATTTTCATATAAATTTCACTATCTAGTGATCCATATAAGTAGGCTGTTACAACATCCATTAGATGCATATCAAGTTTTTCATGTACTGCCATACTTATAAGGAATCTGAAAGTGATCGCATCCATTACAGGGGAGTATGTTTCTTCATAATCTATACCAGGCCGTTGTGAAAAACCTTGTGCTACAAGTCGTGCTTTGTATCGTACGATCTCATTGTGTTCATTTCGTTTTCGTACAAATACCCACTTGTACCCCACTGGTTTTACACTTTCAGGTGTTTTGGTAATGGGACCAAAAACTTCACGTTTAGCAAGTGAATTTAATTCAACTTGAATTGCATCTTTCCATTTTTGCCAATCATCTCTGGTTTTGCATTCTTCAACAGATTTTGGCTCAAGATCCTCATTTTCATTTGTTACTTCAATAGCAACATTATATGCAAAAACGTTATCGACAATTATATTCTTTCGGTTCCATCTCTTTCCAGTAGCGACATAACTCACAGAGATCTCTTCATTATCAACATTTTCAGGTACCTGAACCTCTTCTGGGATTTTCTGATTTGTTATGTCTTGTGTCTCTTCTAGGACATCAGTCTTAATTACTTGACCATTTTGGTCTTTTGCTCCTTTCCTTTTTCGAGGATTTCTATCTTTGGAACCAATTGGTCTACCACGCTTCAGGCGTGGGTTGCTCTCTTTTGCACCAACAGGTTATTCTGCTGGTATATCAATTCTCATAGGAGCATTTTCAGCTGGTATATGAGATTTTGTAACTCTCTTTGTGTCAGTAAATGCATCTGGAAGTTGGTTAGCAATGTTTTGTAAATGAATTATCTTTTGAACTTCTTGTTCACATTGCTTTGTACGAGGATCGAAATGAGATAATGATAATTCATTCCATGCAACTTCCTTTGGCAACTGTTTATTTTCTTCCCCTAATGTCGGGAACATTGTTTCATCAAAATGACAATCAGCGAATCGTGCGGTGAATAAATCTCCTGTTAAAGGTTCTAAATATTTAATAATTGAAGGAGATTCATAACCCACATATATTCCCAACCTTCTTTGAGCACCCATCTTTTGTGGTGGGGTTATTGGGACATATACCGCACAGCCAAATATTCTAAGATGGGAGATATTTGGTTCTTGACCAAAAACTAATTGTATTGGGGAGTATTTATGATAACTCGTTGGTCTAATACGAACAAGTGCTGCTGCATGCAAAATAGCATAACCCCATGCTGAGATTGGGAGTTTTGTTCTCATAAGTAATGGTCTTGCTATTAATTGGAGGCGTTTGATGCATGATTCAGCCAAGCCATTTTGTGTGTGTACATGAGCAACAGAATTTTCAACTGTTATCCCAATTGACATACAATAGTCTTTAAATACTTGTGAGGTAAACTCAGCAGCGTTGTCAAGACGAATAGACTTAATTGCATAGTCTGGGAACTGCGCTCTCAATCTAATTATTTGACCAAGTAATCTCGCAAACGCCAGGTTGCGAGTTGATAATAAGCTCACATGTGACCATTTTGTAGATGCATCTATCAAGACCATAAAATATCTAAATGGTCCACAAGGTGGATGTATGGGTCCACATATATCACCCTGAATACGTTCTAGAAATACAGGGGATTCAATTTTGATTTTACTTGGTGATGGCCTAATAATCAATTTTCCTTGAGAACAAGCAGCACATGAGAATTCTTTAAATGGAAGAATCTTCTGGTTCTTTAATGGGTGCCCATTTGAATTCTCAATTATCATTCGCATCATTAGTGATCCCGGGTGGCCTAACCGGTCATGCCAAGCAGTAAACTTATGTGAATCTATAAACTTCTGGTTTACAATAGCATGTGCCTCAATAGCAGTAATGCATGTACAGTACAATCCTGGTGAATAAGACGGTAGTTTTTCTATCACACGCCTTTTACCATATTCAACAGTAATGATATATAGATATTCAATATTTTTCTCACTTGCAGTCTCAACATGATATCCATTTAGACGAATATCTTTAAAACTCAATAAGTTTCTTTGAGACTTTGAAGAAAACAAGGCATCATTAATAATGAACTTTGTGCCTTGGGGTAATAATATTGTAGCTCTTCCAGTGCTTTCAATTATCTTTGTACTACCCGATATAGTTGTGACATTTGTCTTACTTATATTTAAATGAGAAAAATATTTTCTATCTTTCAGAATTGTATGTGTTGAGGCACTGTCAGCGAGACATATATCTTCTTTATTAGCCATGATTCCAAATGATTGTTGGGAAATATCCATGTTCTTCATTGCAAATAAAAAATACTTTATTAGGAACAAAATTATTAAAGCAAAATAAAAATTACAAAGTAAAAAATAAAAGTAGAACAAACATAATTGAACTTTGACATATTTTCCTATTAAAATATATTTAAGGTGCCAGAAAATCAGCTGCATCGAGATGAGTTATATCAACAAGTTTATCGAACTCATCATCTCTATATGCCATATTTGCTTCAATATTGTCACTTGTACTGGCAAAACAAGCAACTTCATTATTATTTGTATAGTTTGCTTCAACTTTCCCTTTTCCTTTGATTGAAGCTTGGTATAGTTTGGCAAAGTGCTCAGGTGTACGACAGGTACGTGACCAATGACCTTTCAAACCGCATCGAAAGCACGGATTTTCAGTTTTCTTAAAATGGTCATTCTGAGAAATTTTGCCGTTCCCCTGCTTATGATCACTATTCCACTTCTGGTGGTTATGATGGTTATTGGAACGACCACCTTGAAAACGGTTTCCTTGAAATCCACGACCACGACCTCGACCACGGCCGCGACCGCGTCCACGTCCACGGCCACGACTACCTCTGTCAAAGTTATTGTGGATCATGGCATTCGCTTCTGGGAATGGGGCAGATCCAGTAGGACGAGTTTCGTGATTTTTCATCAGTAGCTCATTATTTTGTTCAGCCACAAGAAGGCAAGAGATTAAATCAGAGTACTTTTTAAAGCCTCTTTCACGATATTGCTGCTGCAGGAGCACATTTGAGGCATGAAAAGTTGAAAAAGTTTTTTCAAGTAAATCCTCATCAGTAATCTTCTCTCCACATAGTTTCAACTTAGAAGATATTTTGAAGAGCATAGAATTGTACTCATTTACATTTTTAAAATCTTGTAGCCTCAAATGGATCCACTCATAACGAGCTCTGGGAAGTATTACCATTTTCTGATGTTCATATCTTTCCTTTAAATTAGTCCACAACTCAAGTGGATCTTTCACAGTTAGATATTCCGTTTTCAAACCTTCATCAATGTGATGACGGAGAAAGATCATAGCCTTTGCTTTGTCTTGGCTATTTGCATCACTATCTTTCACGATAGTACTTCCAAGATCTTTGGCATTTAGATGTATTTCAGCATCAAGCACCCATGATAAATAATTCTGACCCGATATCTCGAGAGCAGAAAACTCAAGTTTTGTGATGTTCGACATATTTGCAGCTAATATTTGACAAGAAGAAATAATTAATATTTTATTGATAGAGAATCAACATGAAAATTAATTACGAATATCTAAAGCTATGCTAAACATTAGAAGAGGACAAATAATCATTCCCATCAGCAGAAATACACCATATTCTGCTGGACTAAAATCTACTACACATATCATTACAATTAGCAAGACGAGTACAATAATAATAAAGCTCAAGAGGGGAGACAACATTTCGAGTGTTATGAAGTTTTTCTCAAAGATAATATTTTGAGGTAAGAAAATATGTAGGAGTGTGTAAATAATGTTTGGGAAATCACCTCTTTATAGAAAAATTTAACAATCATTTTTTTTTTTATTTTACTTTATAATATAGCCGTTAAAAACTAGCCGTTCAGATTAAATAAATATATATATATATATATTTATATATTAAATCACACATAATTATATGGTTAGTAATATGTCTAGTGAAAATAAATTTTAGAAATATATTGTGTTTATAAAAAGGGTATGAAATATGGTTATAGTTAAATCTAATAATTGAACCATTAGTAATAAATGGTAAAAACCTTTTACTTTGACCAATTAAATGCATATTTTATTTGGCATGAAATATAAGTCATATATTATGGCTAGATAATCTACATGTAGATTTGTTCAATCATGTACGTAAGTTTTCTTTTGCATGTTGCATGAAAGTTGTCAACATTTGTTTGCTAAGAAATGACTTTTATGCTAGGCTATTAAATATGCTTCAAGTTTTTCTTCTTTTGCAGCATAAAATGAGGAATTGCCATGAAAGATTTTGATAACCAAATCTTATTATTTTACATGCTATGAAACATAGAGTTTGACAATAATATAACAAGTATGATCAATTCATATAATAAATTGGATAATAGCATATATGAACAAGATATAATAAATCATGTATATTATATTACTAAGTAATATATTTTTGTATATAATTACATATTAAGAGGAGGTATTATCCATCCATTATATATAAGTAGATATTAATAGGAGGTATTAACCATCCATCATATATAAGTAGATATTAATAAGAGGTATTAACCATCCATCATATATAAGTAGATATTAATATATATTATGAGGGGGTTTAGCCATCCTCTTTAGATAAATAAGTAATCAGAGGTGACATTAGTCATCCACTATGATTACCAACATCGTAAGTAGAGATTAATGTAAATAAACTGAAGAACCTCACGTTTGCTTACCCTTAAGGAATTAGGATTAGAGCTAAGGGATTAGGATTAGAGCTTCGTGCTGATAACGTGTTATAAAATTAGATAAAACTAGAGATAAAATTATTGAGATAACTTTGAAGGAATTCTTTCTTTTCAATATTTTTGGTCATTGAATTACAAAGGGGTAATGTCCTATTTATAGACAAAATATTACCATCTACATTTACTATGTAGGTTAATGTAAATAAGTAAAAATTAAGTAAGAAAATTGCATCCCACATTCACACTTATTCACAACATATATGATATTTTGTGCTTCACATTTTTACCATGCATTTAAGAGCAAGTTATTTCTGTCGAGATCGATATATGTCTCGCACATTTTTTACATGCAAATAAATTACAACCCTTGATTTTAGGGGGGCTGAATTTAATTTGCAACTTTATGTGGTGAACAGGTTATTACACTTATCATGCATAAAGTGTGCGGTACGTTACAACAAAAATATTATAATTAAGTCGGTGACATGATTTTCTATAGATTTATTAAGAGGAAAATTCGTCACAATTAATGTTCTGATTAATCGATAACATAATTAATTAACTGGTGTCATAGTGATATATTTACATACATTAATTTAATTATTTGTATTTTTATCCACTAACTATATGGAATAATGGCAATTTAAACCAAATTCCCCCAAATTAAATTGCATTTATTCACCGGAATCCACGCTTGTTGGGCATATATATGTGCGACTAAAATCGTTGAGCTGACGCCTGAGAATTGTCGTTGATGTGACTCAGATGTATTAATGTTACTAGTAAAAAACATGCCCTTTATGCCTAAAGCATAATTATTTATCTTATTTTTTAAAATATTAACTGTACAGATATATTTTTAAAATTTATAAACACGTGAACGGAAAAAAATTGATTTTGTGTAAGGATTATTTATTATGTTTAAAATAAAAGAGTTGTTATTTGCACTCCTCAATTGTTCTTCACACTCCAAATTTATTATTACTTGACAAAAATATCCCTCCTAATTTTTTCTTAACTTATTAATTTTCTTCTTTCTAAGATTTCTTAATAAATGATTAAAACTAGCTTATTTATTTTATACTCTTTTTCTTATTTAATATATGATTTGTGATTTTCTCTTTCCAAATAAAAATCAAATTTTTTATTAATTTTTGGAATTTTGTAGAGTTTAAGAGATATAATGATACTTATATCATAGATATAATTCTCATTATCCTAGTAGGACTCTCAATTAAATTCTATGTTGCACGGACATGGACAGGGGGACACGGCCACGGCGACACGGATTTTTTAAAATATTTTGGACACGACACGGCTCCGACACGGCTGACTAATATAAATTTTAATAAAAATATAAATGTTCATATATAATATATGTACAAATATTAATTAAAAAATAAATTTATCACAATATAATATAATTATTAGTAAAATTTAAATATACGAATTGATTATTATGTTAAAAGAACATTATAATTTGTAGATTATAATATTCTGAGAATCAATGAAATTGATGAAAAAATAAATTTAAATTAATTTAATACACCGTTTCATTCATTTATAATTTTTTTTTCTCAAATAAATTTTGAGCCTTTTAAATAAAAAAATTTTAAAAAATTGAGTTTGTCATGTTGGACACTTCCCTCAGCCGTGTCCTAGCCGTGTCGGACACTCCCCTAGCCGTGTCCGACACCGTGTCCTAATTATTTTTATTTTTTTATTTTCAAACACTTTTTGCCGTGTCCGACACGTGTCGGGGCCGTGTCCGTGTCTGACACGTGTCGAACACTATAGGGACACATTTTCTGCCGTATCCGTGCAACAGTGAGTAAATCTTATTCTTATTAGATTACTCAACTGTAGAATATATCCTAGTATTATTATTACTGTTATTTAATTATAAATTTACATGTTTGTATTATTTTACATATTTTTAGGGATATTTTAGTTATCACAAGAAAAGTACCAAATAACTCGTACAGATACATAGATTCCCTACATGCATATTTAACAGGTGGCATATATATGTTCCTTGTGACGAACTGCCACAGGAATTCTTAGGTGTCGGCTCAATAATTTTGGTTGGCACATGCATATGACGTGTGAATTCCAATGAGTAAATATAATTTGGAAAAAAGAATTAGTTTAAATTGCCATTGTTTCGTAATTAGTATGGGTAAAAATGCGAATGGCTCAATTAGTATACCTAAATATTAATTAATTATAGAAACAATCTACATGGTAAAATGACTCAAGTTAGAATTGATCCATTTTGTCATGTAGATTGTTTCTATAATTAATTTAATTAATTATTATTTTTATAACTTACATATGTATTTATTGACTTTCCATACTTTTGTTTATATCAATTATCAAAAAATTTGTAACTCCTATTTAATTATAAAACTATATAACTACCTTATATAATATTAAAATTAATTTTTTTTTTGGTTAAGTAAATTTTAACAAAATTTAGAGTTATCCATACGGTATTGAATGTTCGCTAATAAAAATAAAGACAAAATAATGTATTCAATATATCCATTAAAAAATTATATTTAATATTTTAATTTCTAGCAAATATTTTTGATATAGCAAATTCAAATGAAAATTTAGCTAACTAAAGTAAGGAATTTTTTTAAATATAAGTTTAAATAAATTTTATTATTATTTTAATAATATAGAATAAATAAACAATTAATTTTCTTGAAATTTTTTTTTCCAAATACACATGTCTCATGTTCATTTTGTGGTAGAAAAGTTATATTTATTTCAATGTAAATAAATTTCTTAAATTATTGTATTTGAGTATTAATATTTTTCATAATATAAAAGAAATTTCAATAATGAAATGAAAATTATTATGACTCAATAACGAAACAATAACAGAATATTTAATAAAAAAATAATATAAGGTATAATAAACAACTATTTTTTCGACCAAAGAGACAAAGACATTCCAATCATTATTTATATGTATGGTCTATTATTAAATATTTTTTTAGTATTTTAATTATCATTTTAATATTTCTATAACCGTCATGATATTCCTTCTCTATATATGTATAAATATATATTCTCTCTATTATAAATATAAAATCAGTACTTTGTCATAAAAATATCATATTACTATTTTTTTATATTTACAATGAGTTTTTTATATACAAAATTTCTGATTATTTTATAAAATAAATTACTTTGGTGTGTATGCTTCAAATTTTAAATTAATAATTTTTAACATATTGTTCATAATCATATAAAAAATATAATCTCACCAAAAATATATATATATATATATATATATATATATATATATAATATAATATAATTTATTTAATAATATATATTTTATAAGTAAATTACCCCGTGCAATGCAGGGGTTAAAAAGCTAGTATGTCTTGGTTATGCAATTCTCTATGCACGCCCTTGAACCATTGTGAATTAAACCTCCTACAATATTAACCAAACTCCAAAATTAATCTTAATTTCATATTAATGCTACAAGCATATTAAACTCCTTATTCCCCAAAACTAATTTATCGCAAACCCCTCCTGAAAACGCCCGGCCACATTATGCGCCTGTGTGTGTTGTCTGATGGGTGGAGCAGCAGAAGGTTTAGGCCTTTAGGTCATTGGTGGTGTTGGGTGGCGTGGGGTGGGGCGGTGAGCAAAATTCGAAAAACACAAAGTTTTTTATATAATTTTTTGTATCACAGGTTTTTCTGCAACCTTTAGAAAATAGATCGAGGGTTTTTTTGTGCGATTAACTCTGATATATGATCATCTATTCACTACAAAAAAAAATTAATAATAATGACAAAAAAATTAAGTGGCAACTTAAAAGTTGTCACCAATAATAATATTTAGTGATAATACATTTTACTTTGTCACTAATTAAATTTATTTGGTAACAACAATTTTTATATTGTCACAATATGCATCTATAGTAACAAGAGTTAGTGATTTTATTAATTGACAATTAGGGGTGGCAACTGGGTTGGGTTGTGTTGGGTTGGGTGGGTTCGTGTTGGGTTGGAATAAATTCGTGTTGAAAAGTAGTAAGCCAAATCCAACTCATTAAATCGCAAACTCATTAAGGATAAACCAAAACATAACCCAAAATTTATCGTGTCAACCCAACTCATTAACAAATAACTAAAAGAAAATTTGTCAAAAAATAAATTCAAAAACGCAAACCCTAAAAATAAAGAAACGAGATGCAATATTTTACTTATATTAGACTCCTGCCTTTACTAATATTCTTTTTCCTTTTTTTTTTTTTTTTGGGGGGGGGGGGGGGGGAGAGCTTTATTGTAGTTTTCTAAGGAGTAAGTTTGTTGTAATTATTCATTTTTTCTAATAAAAGGTATACGGGTTCGTGTTGTGGATTATCCAATAAAATTATTGTGTTTATCGTGTAACTCACAACTCAACCCAAACTCATCCAAAAATTTCGTGTTTCTTATCTTGTCGACCCATTATCAACCCAACCCTATAAGCCCAAACCCAAACCCAATAATATCATACTAAATCGTGTTGGGTCAAAAATTGCCACCCCTATTGACAATTAGTGACATAGTTATGGTGATAACTTGATGACAAAATAGGTAGTCACTACGAGTTTGTTATAAAAAATTACTTGTCACAAAGTTGTCACCATAGTTATGTCACTAATTATCAATAGTGACAATTTAAACACCATATTATCTAGGGGTGGGCGTCGGATCGGATAGTCGGATTTCGGATAATTCAAATTCGGATATCCGAAATTTCGGATAGTAGTTTTTGCTATCCGAATCCTCCATCCCAATTTATTAATTATTTGCTTAATTGCAAAATAGATTATGAACCATAAAATTTGGACTGTTTTATGCTGTAACTTTTGCGATTAACTTATTAAGACCAATATCGCATAATAATTAACAAGAAAGGTTTTTCTATCCGGTTCATATAACTAATCTGCTGACAAAAAAATTAAAGAATTAACTTTTAATTTGGGCATATTGTGACTTATTTAGACTTGGAAAACTTGATTGGAAGTTGGAAATTATAAAATAATAAAAATATATATAAATTGACCTATTGGAGGAATTAAATAATATATATATATATATATATATATATATATATATTAAATTTCGGATAATCCAATTGGATAATTCGGATAGATAAATACTATCCGAAATCCGATCCGAAATTTTGTTCGGATATCCGAAAATAAAATTCGGACACTATCCAATTGGATAAAATCCGATCGGATCAGATCGGATACCGGATATCCGAATCCAAATGCCCACCCTTAATATTGTCACTATTATGCATCATGAAAATTAATTTTGTAACAAAAATAAAACTTTTGTCACTAAACGAATACAATTAGTGACAATTTTTATATCGCTACAAATCCCACAACACATTATGTCGATCATTTTTGTTTTTCTTGTAGTGACGGTTAATAAATACTATAATAACCAAAGGAATAGTATGAATTCGAGGGATTTCACGTAGTGATCAATGCATCTTGATAAAACTACATTTTTCTTTCTTTTTCTTTTTATCTAATTATTCATTACAGTGTTGTTCATACATTTTTTTTAGCATTAATTACGTCAGAATAAAAGTAGTGTTCGGACGTTGAGTTTTGATTAGAAAAAATCGAAGAAAAATTAAAATTAAGAATCAGAAAATTAACCACGTACTAGGTTAGGGAACGCACTAATCTTAAAAAGTTGACCAGCGGATACATAGGTTGAACACTAAAAATACTAGACATAAAACTCGTATGTAGTTCCGCCAATAAAGTATTATCATTTGATTATTTGAAGTGAGGCAAAAAACAGATTTCCATACTAAAATCTAAGTACCAAACAATTATAACAAATTAATACTTCCCCCATTTTCCATTTTAAAACGAACGTAGATGCTCAAATTAAACTCAAAATTTTACAAAATGCTAGTCTTAATTTCCCCAAATCATCAATAATCATACTACTTTCAAACACAAAAACCATATGTAATTCGATTTCAACTCATGGAAAACAAGACAAACCTCATTTTTTCCGTCGAATTTTTGTTGTTCCTTGCATTAGGTTTAGCCACCATAGTCTTCCACAAATATTCCACCATAGTCTTCCACAAATATTTGCCAAGCATCAAGAAGAAGAAAAACCACCACCCTCTTCCTCCCGGCCCGAAAGGCCTCCCGATCGTCGGCTGCTTACTGAAATTGTTAAAGAACAAGCCAACTTTCCGATGGATACACAAACTCATGCAAGAAATGAACACAGAAATAGCATGCATCCGTCTAGGTGGGACCCACATCATCCCCGTCACCTCTCCGGAACTTTCTAGAGAGTTCTTGAAGAAGCAAGATACCATTTTCGCCTCGCGGCCCGACTGCATGTCGGGCAAGATGCCAGGCAACGGGTACATAACGACAGCCTTTTCGCCTTTAGGTGATCAATGGAAGAAAATGAAGCGAATTCTCGTCTCAGAAATGCTTTCCCCGGTAATGCACCGTTGGCTCCACGAAAAGAGATGTGAAGAAATCGATCATCTCGTGAAATATGTTTACAACCAATGCAAAAACCCGGACTCCAGAGGGCTTGTGAATGTTAGAATCACAGCACAACATTATTGCGCGAATGTGACTAGGAAACTGATCTTTGGTAAGAGGTATTTTGGGAAAGGAATGGAGGATGGAGGTCCTGGAATGGAAGAGAAAGAGCATTTGGATGGAATATTCACAACCTTACGGTATGTCTATGGCTTCGCCATTGCTGATTATATTCCATGGTTGCAAGTGTTTGATTTGGATAGCCATAGTGAGATTCTTAAAGATGCTATAAGATGTTTGAGAAAATACCAAGATCCGGAAATTGATAAGAGGGTTGAGATGTGGGGAAAAGGAGTGAGAATGACGGAAGGAGATGTTCTTGATGTTTTGATTAACCTCAGGGACTCAAAAAATAATCCCTTATTATCAATTCAAGAGATAAAAGCACAAATTTCTGTGAGTATATAGATCTATATACATATATCCTTTACGGCTTCTTCTCAAGCCGAATCTGTCATCATTTTCTTATGGGACTATTACTGACTATCCCTGAGATATATGGCCCAAGTAAAAAACAACTCATGAGGTTTCAGACATTACCAATTCCCCCCGAACTTTTAGTCTAACAGAAAAACTAACTGCTATAGCTAGTAAAATTCCAATCCCTTGACGGAAAGAGTAAAAACCAACATTACCCTTCATTTTAAACAAATGTTGGTTGCTTAGGGCTAGTAAAGTTTGTGCGTTGGGGTGAACCTCAAGGAGGTGTTGGTAATTTCTGAAACCTCATGAGGGTTTTGTATTTAGGCCATATCTCAGAAGGTAGTTGGTAGTTATCTCATCCCTTATCTAGAATTTGATTATAGACAGCAGAAAGAAAAAAAGGAATGTTCACATCATTGGATTACTCTTTTGTGGTATGATCTAATCTTCACCTTTACGGATTATATCCACAGGAAATAATGTTAGCCGCGATCGATAATCCATCAAATGCAGTTGAGTGGGCTATTGCAGAGATGATTAATCAACCAGAAATTTTCAATAAGGCACATGAAGAATTGGATCGAGTAGTAGGTAGGGATAGACTAGTTAACGAATCGGATCTGTCTAAGTTAAACTATATAAAAGCTTGTGCAAAAGAGGCATTCAGATTACACCCTATAGCTCCTTTCAATATGCCTCATGTATCTACCGAAGATACTGTCGTCGGTGGCTACTTCATCCCGAAAGGTAGTCACGTGTTGTTGAGTCGTTTCGGCTTAGGGCGGAACCCTAGGGCCTGGGAAGATCCCCTCAAGTACAAGCCCGAACGCCACATGAATGGAGATGAAGCCTCTAACATCGTGCTTTTTGATCCTGAACTACGCATGTTCTCGTTCGGTATTGGGAAGCGAGGATGTCCGGGGATTACGCTTGGGTCGACGGTGACGGCGATGTTGTTGGCGAGACTTATTCAAGGGTTCTATTGGAGTGCTCCACCTGATGGACCAACCGTCGACTTGGCTGAGTCGGAACGCAGTTTGATATTGGCGAATCCGTTGATTGCACACGCGAAACCGCGGTTGGAATCGAAGATCTACGTGCAACTCCACTCGAAAAGTTAAACTTTTTTATGTATCTGTCTGTAGTCTGTACTATAAAAGCACGGATAACTTTCTTATAATGACTAGATTAACTCTCTTTTCTTATACTTCTTTTAGGAAATAACCAATGTAGTTTACCATACCTAATGGAAATCAAGAAAAGTTCCTCTTCCTCTCATCAACTATGAAAAATCTGCCTTGCTCCCAATAACTGTTGGGGAACTCACGCTTGAATTTAGTTATCAGATAATTGCACTTACACTCCCTCAACTTAGAGATAAATACAACATCCCCTCAACTATTGAAAATTACAGACAAACCTCCCAACCCTAACAAAAACCTAAAAAACCTAACGAAAAGTTGCAAAATGACTAAATCACCTGGAACATTTTTGTTAGTGTTTGTTACACGTGGAATTGAGCGAAGTGATTGAGTTATTATTTAATTAATAAAACATTAGCGTCTATTTAAAAACAAGAAAAATAACTAACGAAATGACCCAAGTATTCTTAACAGAACCATAGTCAGTAGGGTGTCTATAATTTCCAATAGCAGGGGGTCTTACTGTATTTTTTTCTAAGTCGAGGGGGGTGTAAATGTAATTATCCCTTTAATTATCAATCAAACTAAATAAAAATAGAATTATCACATAAACCAAAAACTAAATAAGTGGTGATGGCAAAGTTTGGATTGTAAATAGATATATGTTACAAATACATTGCTCGTGCATTCATAAATAAGCCTGTGCAAGAACAATGAAACAAAAGGTATTTTGTACCCAAAAAATTAATTGAAATGAGGAAACAGCTAACATAATACAAGAGTAATTCAGAATCCTTAAAACCTACAAGGGGATGTAAAGATGCTAGAGTTTATGTAACAGGATTTCTATTTATTTGCTCCTTCTCCTCTAGTCGCTACAGTTACAAGATCTGCCAAAAAGACTTTCTACATCTTCAACATTCCTATTTCTTCATCACACGATTGATTGGCTCTTGAAAATACTGGAGCGATATAAAAATAGCTTCCTGTTTTCAAGAGAGTGAGAAATTTTAGGAGTAGCTAAAAGTTGTAAAAAGTCGAATTAGTGAAAATGATCAGTGTTTGGGGAAAAAAGTGAAATGTTCAAAAAAAAAAAATTAGTCAGCGTTGGAAAGAAAAAGTTGAACAAGCACTTCTGTTACTCTAAACAAACTTCCACTTATTTAAAAAAATAAGCTAGGAGCTGAACCCAAAAGTTGGTCACTGGGTACTTCCAGCTTCTACCTTACTTTTGATTAAGACAGAAATTAGTTTCCCACACACTTCAACAGTTGGACAAAAAGCAGAAAGCCCCAAAGTGCTTTTTTTAAGAATTCACTACCTTTAAATGGTACAGAAAGCGTTAACATACCTCTGTCCGAATAGTTCTGCTTCCTTGATGAGGACAAGTATTTAGGTACGAGTCAAACAAGTCTCGCACATTTTTTCCCTGCAATTAGAGCGCCCTTCATTTTATAGTGTTAACTGAAATTATCCTGTTCCTTCCGAGCTCATATAGTAAAACAGTTATCTCCTAATTAAGGAATGATTTTTCAAGAATATGTTGGCAGGGTTATATATGGAAACATATCATTCCCGAAAGAAACAAAAATTAGAGGTCTTAAAGTGGAAATACCTTCAAATTGTTGTCCTCTTCAACACACTCTTCCAAACCGGCCAGTCCACCAAAAGCAATTAGAAGGTGCCTAAAGGTAATTCTTTTAATCAGAATCTGGATATAGCAGAGGTTAAAGAATCAAACATTTGAAATGTAACCAGGCATATTAGTAATAATAGAGCTATATATGCTTATGAACTACAAAATGGACTAATTCACAATAGAAAGGAAGTTTAATGAAATAAATGTCAGAAACTTGCACGAATTACCATTTATTCATGTGTAATATAAAGAAAAAAGGAATGAATGTTTCAATGTGATAGACTTAAATTAGTTGGTGATACCTCATTTCACAAAATAAAAATAAAAAATATTATACTCGTATTGTATAAAAAAGAACATAGTAAGAACTACAGATTAATTTAAACTGAAAAGTAAATTTAAATCTATTAGTTGAATAAACCAATAATTCTATGAGAAAGAAAAAAGACCTACATAATAACCAAAAAAATGTATATACACTAGCAAAACTATGATTTAAGCTATGAAGAATTCGATAGACATGGACTAGGTAATGCATATATACCTGAATGATGGTACAGTAAGCTCTGACGAATTAATAACTAATCCATGTTCAGAGGTACCAATCCTATGATCATATCCTCCCTGTAAATAAATAATCCTTAGTTTGGTGAGCAAACTGCCAAAAGGAGCACTAAGAAATAATATATACCTGGTATGGACAGCTCTTGAACACAGAACTTATGTTTGGAGCATATCGGACTTTATATCCCCAGTACATTCCCTCTTCACTAGGCCTTGAAGAAGGGACAATTTTCCGTGATGGACCTGCAAATTTTGTATATTTTGTATAATTCATTGCTCTTGCAAGTTCTTGGTCTCTTTTCTTGGTTAGTGTTTGCAAGCTCTAAAAAAAACACTTTGCAGTTTAGCACTTTTGGGACAGCTTCTGCTTATTTTAAGCAAAAATAAGCCAGAAGCTAGAAGCACCTAACAGACATGCTTTTGACTTCAACTTCTAGCTTAATTTTGTAAGTAAATGGAAGTTTCTTGAGAGTAGTAAAGTACTTATCTTTTTTTTTTCTCCTACGCTACTATTTTTTTGAACTTTTCACATTGTTTTCCAAACACTCCCCTACTTTTACTACAACTTCTTACAACTTTTGCTTCTGATTTAGTTTCTCCAAAACTAGTAGTGTTTGCAGAAAGCCACTTACTAACCTGCATCTAGATTACGGTCTGTTCCCATGTCAACTGTAACTCTTTTTCCAGGTTCAAGAACTTCATCAACAATAACATTCTGCAAAATAAGAGACCCATAAATTGCAGGCAATCTGATCAAGTCTACCAACAAACTAAGTTATAATACTAAAGCTTATTCGTATTATCTTTCTACATGCTACTTCTAGGCAGGGCATATTCATTTTACATGGACGATGGACTAACATTTTGAACTGGTCATGTCTATATAGTAAATAAGATCCTTAGCAAATATGGTACAAATGCAAATCCAAATCCATCTAAGAAGATTTTAATGTTAGGAAAGATAAATTCATGGTCAAGATTAAGAATAACACAGATATTACCTTGTTGAGACCAACATCAACAAGCGTACCCACAGAACCTTGATCTAGTCTTTCCTTTGTGATGCCTAGAAAGAGCCAAGCAAGATGATTAAAGTACAGAAACAATAACAATGATACTTCTAGAAATATGAGCAGTTGATGTTCAGATCGAGCACTAGATGTTCATCGAAAGCAGCAATAAATCATGAGCAAGAAAATCCATAAGATTGCATATCTTTTACCAATTCATAACATTCATCAGTTAATATATTTACATTTATATATGATGGACAAACACATGGAAAGCTGCCCAAAAGTTTCTAACAGAAGACCATGCAAGACTTAAAATCTGAAAGAAAGGAAATTTGAATTTAAACAATAAGATGAGAAAGGATCTCTGTGGAGTTTCTCCTGCTAATGAACAGCAAGTATATTGATTCAAAGGCAGGAGAAGTCATGGGCATCAGCAAAATAAATTATCGACATAAACTTACCTGAAAGTTCAGCGATCAAGTGTAAGCCATCATATGCCCAGACTTTACCCCAAATTTCAAGAATAATAAGTAAACGATGAACAAGTCTACACATAAATCGGCTTCATATTTCATAATCACCTCTACAGAAATGAAACATCAGTGAAAACATGACTGTTTCTCCATGTATGCATGCAATGATGTTTAAAAGACTAAAACAAGACAGACCCAAAAACCATGAAGTAGTTCATAACAGTCCCAACCGTTTGGCCAGGTGCAGAGTAATGGCATCAGCAGTTACAAATGTAACAGGAACATTTTGGACCTACATATATAATTACCAACATAGTCACCAAAGACATTGGACAAGGACAAAAAACCAAGTTTAACAACGAGAATGTATCATATACACAAACATGTTTACCACAGTACGTACATTAAACCAATAAAAGAAATAAGAAATCCAAAAAAATCGGTATGCTACTTTCAGAGACAAGCAAAAATGACATGAAGATACTGAAACAGTTTCAAGATATCGTCATACCACAGCTTAAGCACATTAATTACTCGATTACTAAAGCAGTAAACAAGAAATAAATATATTAGAGGTTTAGGCTATTACCTTCCCTGTATGGCCCCCATTCATGCTTACGCAGATGATGTGGAGCATCAAGTGGGGGTAACAGACCCTGCACAAAAACATCAAAAGATTTTAATAAAAACAGAGATAAACTGTTCCTTCCAAAAAGTGCAGTTTAATATCTGATACACACCACAAATCTTAAACTGTTATGTTTTGGGAAAAGACTCTTCCTGAGATACTGTGGAGTCTCAAGATACCTCAAGATTCTCATAAGAAAAGCAGCACCACTCTCGTCATTGCCAGAATCATTTTCCATTAGTTCAGCTGAAGCATCTTCTGATGTGCTCTTGCTATCAAATATAACTACCTGTTAAAAAAAAGCAATAAACCTGTTGTTAATTTCCCTCGAACACTCAGGACATGACACCTAATAGTGATTTGCATAATGGCGACCTGCATTCTTGTGAGGACGTATGAAAATCAAAAATATTAAATCAGAACAGCAAATCATGTCTACCTTGATTAAAGCATTTAGGGGTGGCAAATCTCTTATTAGATTAGGTTCTGACTTCTGACAACAGGTTTGAAATTGTTGTCAAACCTTTTTATTTATCTACAGATTGAAGATGATACTTTTCAATGTAAACACACATATTATTACACATTGATTTAGAGTAGAGGAGAGAGCAAAGCAAATGGATTGAGTGATATAAATATAACATCCTAATTTATTAGATTTGAACATCATATAAACTCTAGCATAAAGATTCATCATCATTCATCAAGACAAACAACTCATATCAAAAACAGTAGAAGGGACGGACCTCATCAATTCGAAATATTGTAGCAGCACGCGCAACCTGACCAGCCAACTGTAAGGAAGTCAAAGATGAAAACAAAAAACACATTTAAGTCCATGCTTCCATACCCTTACCTCAAAACTACTACAACACACACAGAAAGGTACACGGCAAACAAACATTCACTTGAAAAACTCATAATGCTTGCATCGAAACCCCATTAATGAAATTGTTGAAACCGCCAGCAGCAACAAATTCAAAAAGAAAAAGAAGAATGATCGTTAACAAAAGGTTATAGATATAAAACATTACACGGGTTGCGAGCTCAAGGGACTGAGCGTTGTCAATAATGGAGCCAGGAAGAGCAACGGTGACAGTGGGTATTTCAGCTGCTGATGAGATAGTGCAGTGTTGCTCTGCTTTCACTTTCTCCCTGTTTTTCCTCTTCTTCTTCCGTTGCTTCTCGTGAGATTCAGAACCGCCATTAGTGACGGGTACGTCGTCTAGAGCTGTTTCGCTCTTATCCTTCATCTTCTTCCCCATCTCTCACTCTCACTCTCGCAGTCTATTCTTGTGTTGGGAGGGTTTTAGGTGGATTAGGGTTTTTCATTTCTGGTGGGTTTTTAAGGGGCAATTGTTTACTTGTGTTACTGTTGTGTATTGTACATTTCTTCTAACGTTGTACAGTGGGAGTTAATTAAAAATTTATGGGAAAAAAAAAAATTTGCCTCCACACCTTTTTTTTCCAACAAATTACTTTCCCAATCCCACCTACATGGTTTTTACAAATTACTTCCGACGACTTTCAGATGGAATATTCGGCCGAAATTCTCTTTGAATGTCACCAGAAGAGATAATTTGCAAAAAATGCAAAGTATAGGAAGCAACTTTTTTTAAAAAATAATTTAGATGGCAAATTACTAAAACGTTATAGTTCAAGAGGTATTTTTTAACCTATATATCTCTAGGGTAAAAATCTTTTCCCATCCGAACTATGACATTTTTTTGCACTTTACCATCCAAACTTTTTTTCTTTGCAGTTTGCCTCCTGAACTATGAGAATTTTTGTAATTTGTCATCTCTGACGAAAATATTCCACCGGAAAATTGCATCGTGTCATATGAGAAACATAGTTTTATGTTGTATTGCACTCCTTTGTGTCTCAAAAATAAACCCTCAATCAATTTTAGAAAATAAGAAGTTTTTATCACCCAATTAGAATAACGACGACTTTGATAGGTTATTTTTAAATATTCAATTAGGTAATAAGAACTCCAAGTTATCTAAAATTGACTGAGGGTTTATTTTCGATACGTTAAGGAGAGTAATCCAATATGAACGTATGTTTCTCATATGATACGATTCAATTTTCCGATGGAATATTTTCATCGGAGATAGCAAATTGCAAAGAAAAAAGTTTAGATGATAAAGTGCAAAAGTTGTCAATTTATCATAGTTCAAATGAGAAAAAATCATTATCCGTATCTATAATAATTAGTTGTCATGTGCAAAACAAATTGAAGCGTGAAATTTGTATATATAAATATAAAAATGCGGCAACTCAAAAGTTATGAAAGAATACAAGAAATAATACTAGTAGTAGGACAGACATCTAAATGTATACAATTTGTCCTATTAATTTTGTGTTTTATAAGTTGTTGCATCAAGTATTAATTAATGCATACAAAGTTGGGGAGTTCTATCATTAGTCTCAATTGTAGGTGACTAATATTAGTCACCCATCATTCTAACCATTAGATCTAATGCATATAATCTTAGCCGTTTAATTTTTCTTAAAATTAAAATATATTTTCTTAGTTTTCTTTAAGTATCTACCCATCAATACTATATCTTCAAAATTTAAACTCAAAAATAAAATGACAAATTTCAATAAATTGGTGAATTTTTGTATTTTTTTTTAATTTTCTTTATTCCTAAACAATGTAAGGAGTAAAATGATATCCATATAAGCTCCAATTTCTTTGCGAAGCCCGACCAAAAAAAAAAATTCTTTGTGAAGTTCAAATATAAAAGATTAAAAGGCAAATGGAAATAGATATTGCCACTCCAATTTCGCTATCAACACTCGCTATTCTTGCTCAAACACCATAACTGGGAAAAATGAAGGCTGTGATGCAAAAGCTTCAGATTATAAATTGGCAACCTTTCTGTACATCGTGATTCAATAGGCATATTTATCAATGCCTAAACTCAGAGCAACAAGAGACCAGACCACCCATATGCACGGAGCTTAAAATAAAAATAAAAATAAAAATAAAACAAAAAACAAAAAGCTAAATAATAAATTTCTCATAGATGAAACCTACTGAAAATTGTCCTATGGATCGAGTTCACTAGTATTGACTCTGCGGGTAGTAAAATCTAATAATATTATTGAGGTATTATCTTTGGTACGCATCGTTCTTGCCTCACTCAGCAAAACGTTTGCTATCTTCTCCACTGAATTCTCTTCATCCATCGCATTCTTCTCCATTGTCTGTCATCACGATATATTATGTGCGATGTTAGAAAATTGACCAAATTCTTGAAAGGAAATGGACAGTGGAGAAAAAAATGTGTTAGCGTTGTGTATTACCTGATTCACAAGCTGAATCGCCTTCTTGACATTAATAACATCCCAAAATCCATCACTACAGTAAATGTCACAAAATTAAGTGAAAGGAACTAAACGTATTTCAAACAGCCCATAAAACAAGTACTTGAATATTAACCCTGTGTTTGGTTCTAGACTTCTAGTATTTTGCTAAGGAAAGAAAATACCAAGGAAAAGAAAAGTAAAGGAAAACTGCATTCCTCAAACTTGTCAGGACCGAGTACTTCATGATGTATTTTTCCCTCTATTTTCATTTCTTTTCTTTTCCTTTCTAGTTTCTTTAGCAACCAAAAACCAACTATTATTTTTCCTCATCGTTTTCTTTTCTTTTCCACCCGAATTCCCCAGAACCAAACATAGTGTAGAAGCAAAATGAAATGCGCAGAAGTTCAAAGAAAAATATATATCCAAGTAAAAATCATTTTCCATACTGCCAAAAGGATAAAACCAACCAAGATAAAAGAAATAGAAATGAAATTAACATAGTATGCTGTTATCAAATAAAGAGTCAATAAAGCAAATTCACCTGGCTAACAGAGCAAAGCCCTTGGTTGATCGGTCAATATGTGTAACTTCACTTATATAAGGTTCTGAACTGAAGCGACTGTCCTGCTCCTTCAGAAATTTGTCTCCAAGCATCCTGGCAAGGTTTATTCCTAAACAAGAATAAGAGGCTGAATGAGCAATTAAATTGATATTTAATGAAATTTATCTGTTATTCAAATCTTAATTACCGCATATTCTAGTTTCTCCATCTCTAAGAGGTGTTCCTAATGCCTGAATTCGGAGCCTCTCAGAATAACTTGTTATCCTGTGGTCTTCTGTCATCTTTATCTGCTTTCCCTCGACACTGTCAGGATAAAGGTAGAATCAGGTGAGAGCAAAGAAATTATAATAATGTAAATATACATGTTATTAAAAATTAAAATTCTAAATAAGCAATTGTTTTAGTGCAATCAAGGCACCCATCACAAGTGTAAATTAGACAAAGAAATTGGAACAATCGAGTCCGCTATAGTTACCTCTGCGTATAATAATATTAATTACAACAATTCTGGAAATCTTATTATGCTATGATGCAAATATTCAATAAATATAAGAATGATAAATATCAACACCTACTTTATAACACAAGCTGAGTCTCCAACATTAGCACATTGCGCATAGAAATTTTCATGACCGTCAGTCCACACCAGAAGCACCGTTGCGGTACAACCCTGAAAGATTTTTAATATTACAGCACAATGTAAATACTCACATATAAGAACCTAAATGCAGTTTCGTTTTGTTGTGCAAGAAACCGAAAACAATCATACTGGATTAGCACAACGAACTAATGATCTTCAGTATAATTATCAAGTAGAGAAATAATGGTATTCAGCATATTAAAAAACTAATGTTCCAAGCAGAAAAGAAAGACCATGAAAATAAAATGTCACTGCCAATCGTTGCCAGCAACACCTTTTCAACTACTTTCAGGTATAGGAATGTACATCTTCTATAAACCAATTCAAATGGAAACCTAACACGTTTTGGAACTCTTTCATGACTTACCTCAATGTTTATGTATAAATATAATATCATAACCCACTGCCGATACAGTATCCATCCATGCCAGAATCTATTGCAGAAAAAGGGAAGGGCCAGATAAAGGATAAACTAAAATTTTGCATAGTTTCATCCCAATAATAATATCTGATCCCAAACGAAAAATAATGACGAAATACATGGCCCTTCCCTTAGACAATTCAAGGAGCAGCAATTTAAACAGGATGCAAACGTAATTATAAAAGATTGTTTAGTTTGAAGCACTATGAAGCAGATATAATATGAAGTTGCAACTACAGTTCTAGTGTGGCTGCACAAAACAGGAATTGATATAAAGAAGGAAAGAAATGGTGAGCAGAAACCTCGTAGTAGTGATTAATGCGTGCTTCTGTCTGATAGAATGCTTCTTTGAGGACGTCAGCAGCGTCACAGTGAGATAAAACTTTTTCTCTTCTGAATGAATCTGACAAGATGCCAGAGATTACTTCAGGCATTATCCTGGGGTAGGAGACAAATGAGAGTAAGTTTGCATAACAACAGGAGGACACGTTTTGATGATTAAACTAGTCAAAGATAGACAAGGAGCTTTACATAAAACTGTTACGGACAATAGAAAGGACAGCTTGAATCAAAGAAGGATATGAAACACTAACTTGCTAACAGATGTGGCCGCATCTGCTCCCCCATGTCCATCGCATATGCCAAACAGTCCAAACTGCAACAGAATAATTCAAATGCTCTAATATCCATTTCAGGTATAGATCTAGACCAGTAAGGCGAGATTAAAATCCAAAACCTTATCCATTCCAGGAAGAGGCCACTGGTAATAGCAGACATCTTCCATGGGCAGCTTCTTTCCTCCTCGACGCAAAGCCATGGGATCTGATGCCATACCAATCCCAAAAGGAATCTTACACTCTGTTTGAGCTGTAATATGGACCTGGAGCAGCAAACGAAGGGCTAAGGAAATAAACATTTATGCAATAACTACATGATTAGTATAAGCACAGACAATTAACATGGTGTTTGCTGAAAAATTACACAAGGTTGCATCTATTTACCAACATCTTTGAACTTGTGCCTAGAGTTATTACGTCTCCACTTGAGAGCTCAACTGGATTACTCCAATGTCTGGTTCCAGATTGAGGAAGGTGAACTGCCTGGGAGTTCAAGATTGTACCGTTCAAGCTACCCATGTCAACAAGCTCCCATTTTTGTTTCTGCAGAAGACATGGAGTTAAGAAAAGACAAAACATAAATATAAATATCTAGGCCTCGTCTGTTTTGTGTTAATAGCAGCTTATAGCAGAAAATAGTATCACTTATCATCTCATTTGTTTCACACTATAAGTCCATATGGACTGGTCCAGGCCCATACAATACAATACAGCCCAGCGTAATATAGCCTTCTAGTTGGCATATTAATCCATGGGGAGGGGCTAGAATTAACTGATATGGAAAAGGCTAATAAAATTTGTATTTGAATTTACCAACTAGTCCCTCCTCGCTCAGTAAGGGTATTTTAATAATTGCAGTGTAGTATCTTTCTTCAATAGCAAATAACAATAATTAAATTGAAGTGCTACTAATTATCAACATCACCTTCCAAACAAACAATTAACACATATTATTATACTATATACAGTGTAAGGAATTGAAACTACACTATCCTATTCAATCACAAAACAAATGAGGCCAAAGAACACTACATATAAAGTAAGCTTACATTTCCATTCCAATCTATCATTGCATGCTTTCCAGAGACCTCGGAGTCCTTCAGTATAACATCACCAGGTGACACTCTTCCAATAGTCACCGGAAGGTTGGAAGTGTTAGTTGACTGTACCGAATACTGAAGCCCACGACAAGGACCAGATATTACCTCCAGCATGAGAATGTTTCCTGCACTTCTAAGAGAACAACATGATCACATGTTTTACATACTCTGACAACTATAGATGCCAACAATATCAGAATTTGTGTAATTGATGAGAAGAAAATTACTCCGGTCTGCAGAACAAGGGGGACTAAACTCTTTGAACTTGTCTTTATCTGCAGCATATAGTGGGCTATATTTCACATCTTCTCTTTTCTCACATTGTTGCTCTTCAGGAAACTGATTTGACCCTGGGCGCTTAAGTGTTTGACCAAGCAAAGAGTCTTCGGCTGAAGTATTTGGAATGTCAAGAATAAAACTATCACCTGGACAGAACAATGAGTAAGATTTCATATCATACACTCGCATAATCTATAATCAAGGGAAAATAGTTAGCATCTATTACTGTGTGTCAACTGAGGAGGTGCTGAAGCATTCCTTTGTTTTGGTGCTACAGCAATCGAATGTCCCGATCTAAAACCCGCCTCAGTTTGGCGACCAGTCCGATCAATTAAATTACTTAATGTAGAGTCATTGTTCTGGCTTTCAGCAATAACCAGATCTCCAGAAACAAGAGGTCTCTCAATGTCATCAACCTGTAACGAAAATGTTAAAGAATGTAAAAATATGAAGACAGAGAAAAGGAATCTATATCTTTCACAATAGAATGGGTATAAAGAAACAAGCTGCAATGAAGTTATTATTTTGGCCCTTTCTAGGACTCACATTAATCAGATTAGGGAAGCTTTACCTAAAATAAGTCAAATTAGCTAAAAAAACATAGAATCGAGGTAAATATCTTATTCACCAATGTAGATTGGATTATTAAGCAAAAAAATGGAGCAGATAAACAAGAAACAACCAATTCAATCTCAACTCCGACAATCAATAATACGACATTCAAGGGGAAAAAAACAAATCAACGTAAAAAAAAAAACAAAAGGGGCACTGATGAATCACCACCGAATAACCGAAAACCAATTCAAATCACCAACCATAAATAAAAGCACACCTCATCAATCCTCATTAACAAGCATTACAAAACCTAATTAAAAATGTCAGGTCAATGAATCAAAAAAAAAAAAAAAATCCCAAAACACCCATCAAATCAAAATACAAGGCAGACCTTGATCGAGGCCGGAGAACGGCGGCGAGCGGCGGCTGAGGAGGACATTAAGCGGCGCCATGGTTTGAACTTGCAAGCGATTAGGATGAGGATTATGATGAGAAGGAGCATAAGAAGAATCACTATCAGAATACTCAAGACCGATGAGGATATCAAAATGCTGCTGCTGCTGCTGCTACTACTAACACGCATCGCCTCCTCCATCGGATTGTTTTACTACCTACTATGATTTTCTCTCACTAGAAACCATGAGAGAGAAAATTACTCTCATTTCAATTTTTAAGGAAAAATTGGATTGCAACCAATCGCACCAACCAACAATACTATGCGACTGATTTGTGTTTGTGTGTAGGCTCTGCGAGAAGACCGCTTTGAAATGGTCGCATTTTTTTTAATTATTTTTCTTACCCCAAATCTTGTTTTTATTGCCTGTCACATCACCGCTTAATCTATTTTAATATTTTATTCATAATTTTGAAGGAAAGGGAAAATAAATATAAATTATAATATGAGAAAAAAAAATATTTACAATCTAAAATTTTTACTTTTTTCTTTTTAATTTGCAACCTAAACTAATTTGGGTTTATAACTGCAATATGAACTTTTTATTTTTTTTGAATTTGTAATCTGAACTATTTCAATTTTTTATTGCAACCTACACTAACAGAATTTATCAAAATTTGGAAGCTAGTGGCTTTCAAAATAAATAGTTTTATGTTGCAAATTCAAAAAAATTAAAAAGTTTAGGTTACAAATTCAAAACACTTAAAAAAATTTAGGTTGTAATTAAAAGCCCGAAATAGTTTAGGTTTCAAATTCAAAAATATTGAAAAGTTTAAGTTGTAATTATAAGCCCAAAATAATTTAGTTTGCAAACTCAAAGAAAATGAATAGTTAAAAGTTACAAATAATTATTTCCCTTATAATATTGAGTGCTTAAAAACATTTTAAAATAGTATACTTTTTTTTATATAATTTGGTGTTTGATATATGACATAATTCTTTTGCATTTCATAAATTTAAAAATATTGGGGGTTTTTAGGCCAACACGAAACTGATAACGTGCCCAATAGCCTATTAATACACAATAAATTGAACCAAAAATCTTATGTTATAAAATCATAACAAGCATTTTGTTATTGAAAAATTGATAAGGGATAATGTCATATTTGATTCTCAAAGGTTTAAATTTGTGACTTTGGTCCTTGATGTTCTAAAAGTGACATCTGGATCCTAATATTACCAATTTGCTACACTTTATTTCCTAAAGACAATTGAGATTTGGTAAAAAGAAAATCTTGTTTTTTAAGGGAGGTGTTATAATTCATTGGTAGGTGAACTACATAATGTGTTTATGGGGTTGGTTATAACTATTGGTAGCTATAAAGGTTTAAATTTATTTTCAATAACTTGTTATATTTGTGGATATTACTTTCTTGATGAGAAAAAAAGAAAAGAAAAAGGTATACTAAAGAATAGTCAACCAACTGTTGACTCAAAAAAACTAAACTAACTAATATAATAAATTCCATTTCTTTTTGTAGATATAGATTAATAATTAATAGTTATTACTTTTGTGTTTTTACCACTTTGACAATCCCACAACTTTTGTTTTGACTTTTGAGAAAGCCCATGAATGGATACAATCTCAACTTTCAGCCTGATAGGCCCAGTCCCTTCACAAATTAGACTCATGGAATGGGCCCAATTTGCTTATATTGGGTTTCAGATGGAGCTCATGCAAATTTCTAGAAGGGGTAATTGTTGTTTTCTCATCCTAACTATCACGATTTTAACACTTTGCTATCTAAAATTTTATTGTTTGCAAATTGTCTTTTGTCCTACATGATTTTTTGTAATTTTCCATCTCCAACGGAATTTCAGTGAAATATTTTGCAGAAAAATTGTATCGTGTCATATGAGAAACAAGAATCTGCGTTGTATTGCTCTCTCCAATGTCTCGAAAATAAATTTTCAATCAATTTCATAAAAGGTAGAATTCTTATCATGTTGTATTCTTATCAAAATAGTTGTCAACATGTGACAAGTGAATAGATTTTTCAAAGAATTTTAAGTAAAAGCAAAATTGATGATGTCTATAACTAGAGATGAATCGGATAGAGTAGATTTATCGAAGTAAGCAGCGATTGGTTGAATTTATAGGTTCTTTCACCTGCTAAGAATAGTCAAAAACTCTATGTCAAGGACAAGTTGAAGTTGATTCCAACTTTGACCCTCCACTAGGTTAAATCAACAAAGATTACGAGGGATTTATGGAATGTACTCGAGGAGAGATTTTGTCAGAGTTTTTGTATGTAAAAGTGTATTCTGAGTATTTATAGCGGATTGGGACAGGCGATCGCGAGAATCTCGCCTTTCAGTTAAGGTAAGAGTCCATCAATGGGAGGTTCCTTGTGCAGCTAGCTAGAGTTTCCACCTAATCAGGACTCTTACAGTGGAGATATGGAATCCCTAAAAAATAGGCGTTCTGTTAGCTGTCCTCGGAGGATCTTCGAGGAGGGGCTCGAGATGGAGAACCCGAGCTCAGAAGCGACTCGCTGTGGCAAATGATTGAACGCAGGAGAAAACGAGGAAATGTCATCGAGCTTAATTCTCGAGATGAACACTTAGCTATGTCTGTAATAACTATTCGCTCGACGTAGTTTGTGAATGTTATTTTGGGTTAGTCCTTGAATGTTAGCAGTGGGATATTAAGAGGATTCTACTTTTTCATTTGAATTGTGGTATATATCTAAATTTTAGAGAATGAGAGACTTCTAATGTTGGAGAATAATTATCAAGATTAATATATTCGTGGTTTATGATGCGATGCAAAGTGCATGTACATTAGTTATCTTTCTGGAAAGTGAAAACAAAACTTACTTAGTACCTCTCAATTGTCCACTAATTTGTTCTCTAATCTAAACTTTTCAAAGGTTGGCGAATAAGTATATTATAAACTTAATTAATTACTACCAAAAAAAATAATTAAGTAATCTGCTATAATTTGCGATTAAAAAATGAGGAATCATTAATCCAATGACACGATTGCGTAAACTTCCGAAGAATTTGAAGATAATTAGTCTCAAAAGAACAAAAAAAAAAATATATATATATATATATATATATATATATATATTTCGAAATTATTATTGAATATCATCAAGCAGAAAGAAAGAGATTAATTATGTGTGTCAACAAAATAATGCTTGTTTAATCTCCTACATGAACTTCCTTAAATCTATAACTTCTAATGCACCGACATTTTTAAAAAAAAATTGTGTCGTGTTGTGTCATATCAAATACCATGTCCGACACCTTTTAGTAATAAATATCAAAAAATATTCGTATCGCCGTGTTCGTATTCATGCATCATATTATAGTCTATAACCATCACAAGTTGCCTTTTTATTTTAATACTCTTAATTCATATTCTTCCTTTTATTTTCGAAATTTTCTATTGCCCTAAACTACATAAAAAGTTACTACTTTACTTACAAGTCAAATATTTGTTTTTATTAAAAGAAAAAAGTATAAACATGAAGATGACGTCTTCTGTTAAGTAATGAAGGATGGCATTTGATGCTAAGACTATTGCCCGCCAGCTATAATTAAGTACTAGGCTGACCTAAAAGTTGTGTCTGTATTATATAGAAATACAGTGTAATACGAATACAACACGACATAAATTATGAATTTTTTTAATATTTATATATTACAAAATAGTCCCTCAAATATGTATTGGATTACCAAATAGTTCCTCATGTATGCATTGGATTGCACAAAATAGTCCCGTAGTGAAATTATATTTTAGTCCTTAAGGAACTATATTGTAGTATATCAAAAGTCTTGGACTGACATGTAAATTTACTAAATCACAAGGTATAATTGTCCCTTAATTCTAAATATATATTCAATACGGATATCTGATACGATGGCTGACACAACACGATACTATTTTCTAAGCTATACATAAAATATTTTGAAGACATTTCTCAAATGATTGTCAACGTCAAATGCAGAATTTAGCTGTTTCATAGTAAGTTGCACTTGCATGGTTATAGATTAATGCATACATTAATATTATAATATGGTAAATTATATCATTAATTTATAGACCAAGAGTACTTTTCTTACACAATTTTCATGGCAAGCTGGTGTTAGCTATGAAATAACATTCATAGCCAAATTTATTATAAATTTAGGAACAATGACCTCCACTATCTTAAAATTAGTAACAATGGTAGATTTCGTCCCATAAAATGATTCATTGGTCAATTTGGTCTCAATAATTTCATAATTTTTAATATTAGTTCATCCCACAAAATGTAAATTTTCGTAAATGTGGTCCGAAATACTAATTTCTATGAATTTTTGGACGGAAAGTGCATACACATTGCACATATTTATTCCGTTCAAAAACTAATAAAATTAGCATCTAAAATCATATTTATGAAAAATTATATTTTATGAAACAGAATGTTGCGATTGCCAAATAATTGTAATCAAATTGACAAATGAACTAGCCGACCGAAAAAGAAAAGTTTTGCTTATGGTCATATGGATGATGATCTCATAATATATTGAAAAAACAATAAACAACTTTAATTAATTTAAAGGGAAAGACACCAAAAATCTTTGGAATGGAATTGTATAGTAAAACAACCATAAGGTCCATAAATATTGAAAAGTCATAGGAAGGTAATTTTAGGGAAATAAAAGGTTTGAACTTTATAATATGTCAAATCAACTGAATTATAAAATATATATTCTCTAAATTAATAATAGATTGCATTGATCCTGAAACTTCAATTAATGCTTGCAAATAGATGCATGCTTTTCATTTTGGCAATTTCTTGATCTTGATATACAAATCAATTGAGCACTTCGAATTTACTTTTGTTGTTCCTGTTATTTGGGTAAAACTAATTTATCTAATACTTAATTTGCAATTATTTGGATAATGTACGTAGTAGAATGACATTATCTAATTCTAGCAATTAAGGTAAATTAATTTTATTAATGTTGATTACTTTTAAGTTTTAAACTGAGCGTCCTTAATCCGGTTCGGGACTTAGTTACCGTTAAGACTCCTCACCCCCTCTCCCAGGGAGTGTGTTTAGTGGGAATTGAACCTGAAACTCTTCCTACAAACTCAGTCTGTGTTGTCAACTGAGTCACACCACGTTGCCCGAAATATTTATTCGAATAAGAGTAGGACACTTTTTTATATATGTGTGTGTATGAATGTATTAAATAAATATAGAATTTAATATAATAAAAAGAGAAATAAAATTTTGGAAAGATTTGATATTCAAACAAACACGGTTTTGGGCACTATAAATTCTCCTCCATCCTTTCACCTATCCCTCGTTCAATTCAATTCAATCCAATCTCTTCCTCTTCTCCATCTTCTTGAAATCAATTTTCACTCAAATTCAAGAAAAGAAAAAGAAAACACAACAACAAAAGGAAAAAAGATCCAATATTTCTTGAACTATGTCAACTATAGTTTGCCAAAATCTGGTGTCACGTTTTGAGTCTCAAATCACAGAAACCACCACCACTCTGAAGCTGAGAGTGGCGGCGCCACCAACGCCTCCGCCTCCTCCGGCAGAGGTGAATTCAAGTCCTGATTTTGGCAATTGGGGTTGTCTCCAAACAGCCAGTAACGAAAATTCAATCGGAAAAGAGAACAACTTTTACACACACCCTTTGGATAAAAAGAAATCATTGTTTTCAGCACTCAGCACGAAATCCCTTGAATTGTGCACAGAAAATTTGGGAAGCGAAACGGGGACTGATATAGTTACAGAAAGCAGCGGCGCCGCCGTTTTCTCTTCCACTCCGTCGGTGTATACCTCCAACTCCAATTCTGGCGGAAATCCGTCGCCCCGCAAGATCGAAAAACCGAACCGAGAAACCAAAACGCCGATAAATATTCATTACGCGGAGGATGATTCACGCCGGAAAATCAAGAATTTCCCGCCGCCGCTGACAACAATCAGCGGGCGCGCCGGGTCGAGTTCTTTACAGGTGCGCCGCCACACAGAAGGCGGAAGGTTGATAATTGAAGCGGTGGAGGCGCCGGTTAGGAGCTCATGTTTGCAGGCGGAGAGGAGTGGCGGCAGGCTCAGGCTGTGTTTATTGACGGGGTCTGACTCGGCGGCAACCACCACCGGAGAAGAAGTTGAAAACGGGAATGAATGCGGCGGAGAAACGGAGGAAGAGGAGGAAATCAACGATTCCATGACGGAGATTGAATCCGAGGAGGATGAGGAATTTGATGAAGAAGTGAATTTGGAAATGGAAATTGAGAAAATTCAGAGGCTGAGTCGGTGTAAAGAGAGGAGCAGCCATGGAAACAACAGAGGATTCTGTAGTGATTTTAAACCTGCTCTTTGGGTGGCCACTTCCTGAAAATTACTATTTACTACCAAAATTATTTTTTACTTGGATTTTTGGTCCTCCATTTGTTTCCCACATTTTTATATTACTACAAATTCATAAGCTTATTAATTATTAACTTTTTTGGGTCATTTGGGTATGGAAATTTTTTATTTCACTTTTACCTATTCATTACTGTATTTCAGTTTCACTAATCACATATATATATATATATATATATATATATATATATATATATGAAAATGAATGAGTGGAGTGTTTTAGGAAATATGTTTATATGGCAATGACTTGGATTAGTTAGAATTGATCCATTCTGCCATGTAAATTATTTCTATAATTAATTTTATTAATTATTACTTTGTAACTTACATATGTATTTATTGACATTCCATCTTTTTATGTATATTAAAAAAATTATAACTCTTACTTATATAATTATAGAACTATATAACTACTTTATATAATATTGAAATTGATTTTTTTAAAATAATTTTAACTAAATTTTAATAAGCTTTAGAGTTATATATCATATTGCATTAAATATTCGTTAATTAAATAAAGATAAAATAATGTATTCAATAAATCCATTAAAAATATTATATTTAATATTTTAATTCCTATTAGATATATTTGACACAATTGATTCAAATGAAAATTTATTTGACTAAAGTAAGGAAAAAAAATTTAACATATAAGTTTAATTAAAATTTATTATTATTTTAATAATATAAAATAAATAAACAATTAATATTTTTGGAAAAAAACTTTTCCAAATACACATGTCTCATATTTATTTTGCAGTAGAAAACTTATATTTCATTTCAATGTAAATAAATTTATTAAATTATTATATTTGAATATTAATGTTTTCAAAATATAAAGAAATTTTCAATAATGAAATGAATATTATTATTAATTAATAACGAAACAATAACAAATTATTTAACAAAAAAAAAATACCAAGTATAATAAATAGCTCTTTTTTTTGTTGCACTCTCATCCCCAATTTTATTTTTATTTTAAAAAAGGCTCTTTTTTGGGCCAAAAAGATAAAAGAGATTCAAATCATTATTTATATGGTCTATTATTACATATTTTTTTAATATTTTAATTATCATTTTAATATTTCTGAAAGAATCATGATATTCTTTCTATTTATATATATGTATAAATATATATATTCTCTCTATTACAAATATAAAATTAGTATTTTTGTTACAAAAATATCATATTTCTATTTTTATATATTTAAAATAATTTTTTTATATACATAATTTCTAATTATTTTATGAAATGAATTACTTTTGTGTGTGTGCTTCAAATTCTAAATTAATAATATATATTTTGTAAATAAGTTTTTCCGTGCAATGCATGGATAAAAAGCTAGTTGAATTCATAAAATGCGTCATAAAGTGAAATACAAAGTGAGATTAATACAAAAAATGCAAATTAGAATATCTGATTTTGGTATTACATATTTTACCTTTTCTTTCTCCCAAAAGCTATATAGTATTCTATTTTGAGACGAGCCAAAGTTAGTGTCACCTGTATTTTTAATGACGACTCGAATACAAGAATATTTCTAATTAAACCTGTATTTTAATGACGATCGGAATACAAGATTTCTGATTAAATTAACATTATGTATGATTGCGTGGTCTCCTTTTTTTAAAAAAAAAAAAAAAAAAACAAACTCTATAAAATTAACCGAATCAATCATTCATAGTTACATCAATATATATCTCATCAAGAGGGTCGTCCTAAATCATAAAATGTGAAGTAATTCTATATATGCTCCATCTTAGCTAGTTTTGCTTTATTTTTTTAGAAGAAAAGTAATACATATTCTTTTGAACTATGATACATGAATACTATTAAAAAATTAATATATAATATTTATATTGTGTCAAATACTTGTCATATGCTAGCTATTTAAAAAATTTAATATCATTGCATTTATATCGTAGCGTAATACGTGTGTTCATATTACTATTTCTTTATTTGTGCATCACAAATTTTGAGATTAATATCGTTTTGATCTCCCATAAAAGAAGAAAGAAGTTATTGATGTGATTAACAATTCATTTTCATCAAAATAATAAATTTATTAAACTAATGAGAAAACCATCATGTATATCAATATTATTATCTTGTTGTACAAGAAAAAAAAACAAATATTATGATTTTATAAAGCCAATTTTGTAGAAGAAATATATATATATATATATGATATTCTCTACGTACGTCAGTATTTTCTACAACATGGAATCGACGATGATAAATCATTTGAAGTGTGAATTCTAAGTATGTGATTGCATCATCTCAATAGCCAAATTTTGGTTAAAGAATAAATTATTAGCATTGCCAAGTCAAATTCGAGCTCTATAATACTCTTTGGATTGGCGTTATTAGCGCATTGATGTATCAAATTCTTGGTTTTTAATCTATTTGTGAATAAATTGTCTTTGACCAAGTCCGAATATTAGCTAGTCATTTATATGGATCAAGTCAAGCTAGATATCTTTGATGTAGTACAACTCTTCTTATTCATGATAATCGTGTTTCTAAATTTAAATTTAAAACTTCTGGTTAAACTAGTAGAAAAAAACTTCTGGTTAAATTTAAAATATATTAAATTTTGCAGTTAATGAGTGGGAAAAAAAATCAAAACAAAACACATTTGATCAAAGCAAAACTTTTAGTCAAACACATGCAGCCTCCAAAATATCCGCCACATATATACATGTCTTGGTCCCAAAAATCTTGGAATTTTTTGTTACTATGTGTTATTGTGGGACAATTTGTTTGGTTAATGAGGAGGCACACATAATATATTTTTAATTCCCAAATCATTGAGGGTGTGGCGGCCATTCTTCTATCTTTTTCACATGAATTTTCTTTTTATTTTGATGAATAGGAGTTTGTAAGGAGTGTATATAGATTCTCATCAACGCATCCGTTCGTACACTTCTAAAAATTTTATTCTGTTGTAACATGTCATGTTCGACATCGTATCGTACATTCATATCAGATATTTCTTTAATATAAAATATCAAAAAAAATCTGCGTTGTTATATACGTATAGTATCCGTGTTCGTATTCGTATTTCATATATATATATAGGTGATGACTGATGACAGAACTCATCTAAAAGCAATATAAATATAGGTAAAAGTGTGAGTAAAGTGCGAGTGTGGAAATTGAACAAAAAACTGTGTAATTATATAGGTAGAAGTGTATGTAAGAATGTGTAATATATGACCTCTTTGACTTGAACCATGATACTACATCACATGCGTCAATATATATAATTACGAGGATTCAAATCTTAACTTGTGTTGTTGTACATAAAATAATTGGATTGATTGCAAGAATAGCTCCCAATTGAGTTTCTACAGTAACTGATGGAATCCAAAAATAATGGTACATAAAACCAAAAAATATATATATAATTATGCAAGATACGGAAGTACTACGAAATTGTGATATTAAACATAGATCTACTTAAAGATACTTTAATGCAACATACTCAATCATGGATCTTTGATATTTTGTCTAGTTGTCTTTGGAAATTCGAATGTTAATTTTTATGCAACTTTAAGAAAGAAATTTATGTCCTGATTCCTGATCAGAAAAGGCCGCCCGCTTTGAAAAGGAATCCAATACTGTAGACATGTAATTATCAGACACTTGGCAAAACATTACATAATTATTAGGGCATTTGTTGTCAATCAAAGTCTCTGTATATCTGATTAGATAATTACAGTTGGTGTCTGATCTTCTTAATGAAAACTCCCTATATTTTTACTTTTCGAAAAGTTTTCTTTTTTTAAGGTAAAAACTCTATATTATTAATCATGAAGTGTCAGAAACAAAAAACTCTTGCGCATACACAGGGATGTAATTGAAATCTACGCACACCGAAGTGGCATTCCTAGCAAGGGAGTGAGCCACACAGTTGGCCTTCCGATAAACAAAAAAAATAGTTAAGGGCCAGAAAGTGACGCCCTAAACTACGAATTTCACTAATCACATTACCAAACCATGAAAGATCATCCTCCTCCGTTATCTTGAGCTTGTTGATCAACGGTGGACAATCCCCTTCAATCACCACCTCCCTCTAACCAAAGTCTAAGTTAGGTTTATTTTGATGATGTCAGCAATCTTGATCTTAATTTTTCAACTTACCCTTAATATTATTGTAGCATTTCATTAATACCTAAGATTGTCCCTGGTCATACTATAAACTGTATGGAATATTTTTTGTAATATAATAAATTAAAATGTGTTAATTGTAACGATTTCTTTGAGTTTTAATGGTAAATAAGGGCGAAATTAAATTCAAATAATTTTCTAAGAATTAAAATCAGATCAAGTATCGAGTTGCATATTCGTATAGGATTTTGGATCTTGGAACAATGACAATTGATAAGCATTGGTATAGAATGGGCAACTTTAATTATACTATATGGACCATACAGGTTTGCCTAAAGTCATCACACTTTCTACAAATAATCCAATAAAGCATTTATGATTTATATTTATATTTTTAATATAATAAAGGGAAATCAGGAAACAGTTGGTCGGTAGCAATACACCCATTTATCTAAAAAAAAATTAATTTGTTTTTCCTTTTTGAAAAAGAAAAATGAAACATATTGAGACGTTGAAAATAATACACATTTAGGAATCTCTGCAACATAAGGACTGCTGAATACATTTATTTATTAGCCAACAGAAAAATTGGGACCAATAATCAATTTCTCTCTATGTATATACTTGAATAAATGTTAGGTTCTTCATAATTTTGGCTACTTGATTTGGCACGAACATTCCTAAAAATTGGGAATTTTTTGTTCAACACCGTGTAATTGACTCTGAAAAGTTGCACTTTTTTTATTCACAAAATCCATAAAAGATATATATATATATATATATGTGCCCCCTAAGGAGTTGGGGAAATTGTAATTGAACCTAAGGAGATAAGATGGTGACGCAATTTGAAATTTATTTATATTTATTAGGAAATTTGTTTATACTATTAGAAGTTTTGAACTTGGTTTCGTTTCATGCCCTTTTTTTCTAGATTCTGGTAGTCCAAAAATTTAATTGACTGATTAATTTTCCCAACTTAATTGCTACAGATACAAATTAGCATTTAAATTCTAAACTATATTTAAGGATTTTAGTGTCTCATCCTACTAGATCGACTGAACTTTAGTTAAGTTTAGGACAGGTAGAAGTACAACACATAAATCTACATTTTCTGATTTTCATACAATGATTCTTAAATATTAGAAATATATATTGGAAACTGGCTATGATGCACGAACACTTCTATAAATCTCATCCTGCCATGTCATTTCGTGTCTAACACTGTGTCAGAAACTTCTCTAATGTAAAATATAAAAAAAAATCTGTCATCGTATCCGTATCGTGTCCGTGTTTCATAAGAAACTAGAAATCTACTGGTTATTATATTTTATATATATATTAAGATTTTTTTGAATTATTAATATATCTATAGATAATAAGCATGTAACATCGTCCAATTACTATGAATTGTTCACGTTCATTGAAAACAACAGTATAAGAGGACGGTAGGAAATGATCGTGGAGTTACATTGTCCATTCAGTAAATGGATAGCCTCCCAATCAAAACCTAATTTCTTTCTTTCCTTGATATTTCTCAAGAAAACTATATATATATATATATATATATATATATATATATATATATATATATATCAAAATCGAATTGGAGATACCGTGGAGAAAATAAAATTCTATGAAATATAAACATGGACACAACCCGATATGGATATAGTAACACGGAATTTTTTCGATATTTTACACTAGAGAAGTGTTCGACGCAGGTATCCGACATGACACGACATAGCAGAATATAATTTTTAAAAGTGTCCGTGCATTATAGATAAAACATTTACATCACTTAAAAAAGAAAAAAAAAATAGATGAATTATAAGATAAAGTGAATATGGTGTTAGCTTTTGATTGAAAGTTACAGAAAAAGACTTCTCTACTAAATATTCCAAGCATCTCAATGACATATTCCAGAATTTGAGATATGATTAAGCTATCATAGTAATTTCTTCAATTACAAATATAAAATTTGCTAACAACTCTCCCTATTAAACGCGGTTTTATTTCCCGAGACTCGAATTTGATATATGATTAAGCTATCATTGTAGCGGCGCACTAAACTTCCTTAAAACAACCATATTATTCCAGAAAATCAAACTGAAATGAAATCACACAACTTTACACAATAAATAGATACAATTCGTCTTGTTTCTTTTTTTTTTTCTCATGTATTCCTTTTCCGGCAACAAGATGATACTCTCCAAATCGTTAAGCTCAAGGAGAGAAGAATTATACAACACGTGAATTCATACATGACTTATTCTGTCTCAAATTAAACTTTTCAATAACAAGAGATCTATGCACACAACTATAGTGAGAAAAATGGAGTATACTTAATACCTGGAGAATTGCAGCAAAAATCAATTAACTCACAGGTATGGAAATCCATTCAGTAAATTCCCACATGCATCAAATAGGGACCAACTGCATGTTTGGGAAAATGCTTGAGAAAGGAGATAAAAATTGCTAACAAATATAGTTTTAATAAAACATTGAAAAAAAAACTTACATTTATTTCCCTGGAGATGCAACTTGTAATAGATCTCTGTAACGATTCACAATTCGATCTTTCGGAGATGATGTTTTAGATGCACCTGCTTGACGCATTAGCTCTGTAATACAGAAATCTTGTGTCATGTTTCAACTTAAACCAAAACTAAAGTAGAGCATATTTCTAACATAAAGACTCTGTTTTATAACCAGGATCATAGTTATAAGTTACGACCAGCAGAAGAGACAAGAAGTAAACTTGCCTCTGGTCCTTTCGAGTTCTTGATCAAGTTCTTCTTTCCATTTCCTCTGTATTTCAGTGAACCTAGTCGTACAGTGCAAAAGAATTATCACAATCTCAAGCTAGAGAAAGTAATACAAAATTTTAGCAAGAGTATTCGCAAACTCTAAAAACAAAAGTACTTTTGTGCCTTTTGCTTTTTTCCAGCACTTTGAGATAGCTTCTGCTTACACTAAGCAGAAATAAGCAAGGCGCTAGAAGCACCAAAGGACATGCTTTTGGGTTCAACTTCGTAGTAAAGTGCTACTTAGCTTTTTTCTCCAAACAGTAAACTAATTTTTTTATTTTTTTTACTTTTCACTTATTTTTCCAAACACTCCTCACTGTTTCTACAATTTATTACAACTTTTGCATCTACTTTTGCTTCTCAGAAAGTAGTTGTGTTTGCAAACACCCACAGTAAGCAAAAAGCATACCTTGTAGTACGTGGCTCTTGCCGAGAATCTCGAACAAGCTCATGGACATCTTGGGAAGCTTGAAAGTTCACATCACCCAAGTTTGATACACGCCTCGAACAATTCCCAGGACTTGAGCTGTGCTCGATATCAACAGCAGTAGAAAGTCTCCTATTACCCACCCTATTGGGTGACCTACTTTTAGGGGGTAAATTGCAATTATTTGAAATATTTTCCTTGTTCCCATTTCCAGCAGGACTTGGAGGAGCAGCAACATTCAAGGAATTGTAGAATTCATATAGTGGTGATTGAAGCTTCTTCAGTTCAATCGCCTACAATATGAACCAGGCATAAGAAACAGAGTTCTCTAGATACAAGTTAAAAAAAGAAACATGTCCCCTTTTCTAATATGTTGAAGATTTTGGATTACTAGTCTGTAAACATGTCTTAGTTTTATATTTCCTCGATAAGTGGTGATATTGCAATACAAGAGAAACTAAAAAGGGAAGATTTTCCTTAGCGAATACCTTTTCGACAAGGAAATCCCTAATCTTTGATTCAGTTACTTCATCATCATCTTCTGGCCCTGACTGCTCTATTGGAAATGTGAAACCACAATCCACCTCACCAGAAGCAGGAAAACAATTTCCAGAATCAATATTCTGATTCTGTAGCAATTGTGGACTTTCCTCAAATTTGCATGGCCAATCATCATTGGGCTCACTCATTGGATTAAAACTCTACGTAAAGAAGTCAATCCGCAATTTTAATTAGCATCATAGTCTTCTATCACTTAAAACATCAGCATACTTGAGGAATTATTGAGATTTATGACATCTAAGTTGTCTGCTAACCTGATTACAGTCACGAGAAACCATAGATGATGAAAATTTCATAGATGCACCAAGTACGAGATCATCGTCATCGATTATACACATGTCGTCATCATAATTGACAGGTTCCCATATTTCTCTATCTGAGGGTTGCTCAAGATCCTTCAGACCATTGCAGGACCTCTTTGCATCTATGTTCATTCTGCACCATGAACAAACCTTTTGAAACAACAGGTTCAAGCAAGTTACGAACAGATATTCAAATCCATATACCATGAAACACTTACGATTTTCCAACTGCAGTGCCAAGATCTGCCATCCGTTTTCCAGAACTGTTCCACTGATATAGATACTCAGTTTATTAGTAAAGATTAAGCTTTTAAAGCTAAGAAACATGAATCAAGAAATAAGCATTTCTAACCACAAGTGAATGCCGAACAGTGAGTTGGGATTCCTGACATTTTCCAGTAACAAATGGGTGCTGAAAATAACAAAAGAAAATTTCATTAATCAAGATATCACCGCTTAATGTTTCTAGTAGACAATGTGTAAATACTGTAATGGGCTAAGTGAAGCCTAAACTAGGCATTACCTTTAGCAGCTCTGATGCAGTAGCTCTCAGGTCTGCCTCCCTGCAATAATTTATGAGGTTGAACACGAACACTCAATTAAGAAGGGAAGACGGAGAAAATGCAAATTATACGTAATATTTGACTCGAAATGTCAAACCTAAGCATTTGAATGGATAACTAGGCAAAAGAAAATGCTAATTAAGCCACTAACATACTTTTGTAAACATTTTAACAAGAAGTCCTTTGCTTGAGCGGAAAGATGCTCTGGTATTGGGGGATGAGATTTAGTTGTCCCTACATAAAAGAGAGCAGCAACCTGAAAGGAAACCAATTACTTTAGTTAACCTGAGATTTAGTTGATTGATGATAACATAGGAATCAGTTAACCATTTATGGCAATACCTCCTGATATTGCTCACTCCAAGGAGGCTTTCCAGTAGCCATTTCAATAACAGTGCATCCTACACTCCATATATCAGCAGAGCTGCAGACATATAAAGGAATTTAGATGCAGAAAAATAGAGATCGGATAGGTGATAAGCAGACAGACAAAAAGTAGACAAAAAAAAGTGCTTCTCGAGCTGGAAACAGCAGTGTGTGAAGAGACAGCAAATAAAATTGCAGAACAGTTTTAAATAAATTGAAGGAACCCAAAACCCTCATATCATACAGTACATGATGGCAGGATTGTTACAAAAAACTTCAATTTAAGCTTTTTTCTTGCTTGGCATCAATAAAGCTTTGATATAATGCCTAGTATGAATAAATTGGATAAGGTATTCGATGAGAATGCCAAGCAATAAATTCTGACTACACTGCAAATTGGTATTAGTAATTAAGAGTATTGTGCTAGCTAGGACAGATATGTGAAATAAGGTTAATTCTTTAGCATAGTTTTAATAGAATTTAATGAAAAAGAGAGTGACATGGATGTGTAAATATGGTTTTAATTTGAAACTCCTTAAGTGTACAGCAAGCAAACACAAGTGCTAACTTCACTATCAAAAATAAATGAGGTATTATGCATCTACTCACTAGCTATGACCGCTTTGGACAATAACTTCAGGAGCCATCCAATATGGAGTACCCTTCATTGATTTAGCACCAGTCACAGTAACCTACAGTAGCATTCGACAAGAAATTAGTTAGAATGCAAAACTTGTTTAGGAAAAATAGAAAATTTCTTGCAGAAAATGAAGAAAAACATACCAATGCTTCAACTTTCTTGGATGCTCCAAAATCGGCAAGTTTAATGCACGCCTTATTATCAACAAGAATATTTGCTCCCTACTAACATTGCAAATTGTCATGCTTAAGAAGGTGATGCAATCAGAGTTAAGAAAATGAGTACCATTAGAACAGAAGAAAATACCTTGATGTCCCTGTGCATAATGTTGTTCTCGTGCAGATATTCTAGTCCTAACAAAAGTTGTTTTGTATACATTCTAATAACCTGAAATGAAAATATAGAAATAAGTTAAAGAAGCCACCAAGTTTGAGTTTCCAGAACCAAGACTAAAGTTTTAAGCAAGTTAATTTGGTGTATATAATTGTAATCTGCTATGTAACCATAACGGCTTAAGAATTTTTTGTGTTGTAGAGTTGAATTATATATTACAAACATCTTGCTGAAAAGCTGATCCCATACCCCAAAAGGAATAACATATTGTGGACTAAGCTACAATACTTGGGAAAAGTATGGTGTATATGTCTCAACTTTCTGACATTTTCACAAAACCTAAGCTGATCTCACTTACAGATTCTGGGAAAGACCCAAATTTCCCCAAGAGAGATGAGATGGATCCGCCGGGGACAAATTCCAGTAATATATTCAATGAATCGTCCTCTCTAGCAGTTCCCAGGTATCTCTGCACAACAATACAATATATACTCAGATTATTGATTGAACAGCATTTGCTTATAAACAGTAAAAACTAATCTTGACGGACCACAATGTTTGGATGGGAGAGATTCTTCAGTAGATTCACTTCTTTCTCAAGCTCCCTAATATATTCCTGCAAAGTGAAGAAAAGCAAACAGATGATCAATAATACCTCCTAAATTATTTGAACTGCATCATGCTATTTCAAAGAACTTTGACACTATACAAATATAAATATGAACTGGGTGGACATAAATCAGCACAAAACAATGGATTACTTGTGTTTTCTTCGAATTGCTGTTGGTCGAAATTGCAACCTGTGTTGGCAAAGAGAAACCAGAGGAATAAGCTGCTAAACAAAATAATAGAACAAAACCCAATTACGCACTAATAAATTTAGAAATAAGCAAACTCTGACCAGACCAACAATTCCTATGCTTTCAAGCAGAGCAGGAAGGAACTACAAGTTAAGGAATTATAAATGACATTCCTACTTCCTAGACATTTATTTATTTATTTATTTATTATTCTTGTTATGTTCAATTATATTCACAAACTTTAATTGGAAACCAACTTTGCACAAAAAATTCAAGTAAATCTTCCCTTCCTTCAGCTAAATTCGAGATACTATATTTCCAAAACCTTAAAAAATAAATCAACCAAAATTACCTCTTTTACAGCAAGCAATTCGCCGGAATCAAGATTCATCCCCATATAAACCCTCCCAAACGCACCACACCCAATCAGCTCCCCCTTCCGCCACCGGATTGTCGGCAGCAATAAAACCTCTTTCTTCCTGTTGGACTCTTCATCTTTCTCCGCTTTTGACCTCATCAAAGCGTCATTTCTATCCATGACAATAGGCACCTCCTCTTCCATGTCGGCTTCCTCCATAGGCGGCAGGGCCTCCTCCTCCTCCTCCATCAAACGTGCCGCATTCACTGCATTTCTCTCCGGCGTCATAATCGGAGGCAGCGCCTGAACCGGTGGCCTCGAGAATAACCCGATTCGCGACTTTCTGATGCTCGACCCGATTTTTTCCACAAATCCTCCAAATCCGGCGGCTTCTTCACCTGCGGGTTTGAAAACTAGCGATCGCCGGACGGAGCCTATGAAGTCCTGCATCGCCGAAGTGGCGAAAATGTAATTTAGCACAAGTTTTGTGGGTTTTACTGTTGCGAGAGAGAATCTTAGGGCTTCTTTCTGCGTTTGTTCATCTGAGTGAAGACTGTGTGGAGAGAGAGAAGAGGGAAAAGGGAGGATTTGAAAATAATAGAAATTAAACAATGGAGGATATATTGTTATTAATTAGATTTGTGGCCCTTAATGTTTGGCGATTCGACCCCAATAGTATGGTGTATTTCAATTTGGACCCTAAAATTTGAAAGTTTTGAGGAATGGAGCCGTTGGGATATTTTACAGCATCTGCATTTGTCAATGTGAAATCTAGAATCTCTACTTAGATTTGGTGACTTTATATATAAATCCTTAAATCGAAAAAATATATATTGCAACCAAACAGGCCCCCTTGTTGGACCTCGACCAAACGGTCCACACTAGTTATTTGAAACAAATCAAGCATTTATAAATATAGTGATGGTATCCTAAGTTAAGCCTAAAGCCGGAATCGGTCGAGAAAATCGTAGGGTTATAGAGGACCCCTCCTCTATATATTAACCCCTCAAATAAGAAAGTTTAGAAAGTATGTCAACAACATAAGAAAATCGCTAACAGATGTCAAATTAACAATACAAATATGATAGCGAAAAAGCCCCATATCATAATTCGCAAAACGAAGAAAGGCCATCCCAGTGTAGGATACAAGTTTCGCACTTGTCAAGCTGGGCCCATGCATCCCCTCCCCATCGTCAAAATGTTGACACCGTATGCATCTTCTCCTATAAAAAACACAAGACTTTATATACTTAAACTTGCAAATCATTCAAAGAGCTAAAGAAACCTTTTGCTAACTCTTGCTCAGAAATTTTTTGAAAAGTCTTTTTCTTCATAGAGAGCTTAATTGAATTCATATTCTGAAGTCTAGAAGCCTAAACTTGTAAATATGCTCTAAAGAAATTGGAAGTGTTCTCATTGTATCCATTGATTAAACTTGTGATTATCTCCAGATTATTTCTCACAAAAAAAGTGGTGACTTTCTAGTTGTGAAGTTGTGAGCTTGTTCTTGTTGGAACAAGTTGTTGTAAGTGGTTTGATCTCCTGCCACGTTTGAAAAGGAGGTTTGATAATAGTGGATTGAGTTAGAAATCTCAAGTGAAGCTTGGGGAGAGGACGTAGGCAGCTAGTGCCGAACCTCGATAAATCGCTTGTCTCTTGTTTCTTGTCTTACTTTCTTTTAATTTGTAGCATCACACACACACATATTGTTTATATATTTGGTGATATATTCTCCGTTGTTTCTTGTTTAATTTTTGTTGTGTAACTTTGGGAATTGATAAAAAAATTAAGAGCCTAACTCCCCCCCCCCCCCCCCCCCCCCCCCCCCCCCCCTCCCTCTTAGGCCATTTCTGACTTTTAGATACGGCGACATAATTTTTTTTTCAATATTTTACACTACAGAAGCGTCCAATATGGATGTCCAAAACGGTATCAGCACGACATGATATGGCATGGTAGAATTTTTAAAAATATCCGTGCATCATAGGATCTCATATAATGAAGGTTTTTATAAAAATATTAAAATCAAACTTATAAATCTTCAAGTATTAATTTTAATTAACGAATAACATATTGACTCAATTCGGTAAGGATTTTATCGAGATAAGAAAAGAAATGTCGTGCTAAGAATTTCTTGGCCTAGTCTGCGAGAAGGTGGCTCATAACCACATAGGTCATGCGTTGTATAGAAGTTTGTTGATATATTTGAATTGTACACCGGACATGTCGTGGCAAGAGAGTTCTTGAGACTTTAGATTTCGAATCAAATAATGAACTTGATTTAAAACATTTGCTAAATATCCTAAAAAAATAAGAATTCTAAATTCAATTTAAGGTAATAAGTAAATTGAAGTCTCAATGACTCCTAAAAAGATAAGAATTCTAATTTCAATGTAAGGTAATAAGTAAATTGAAATCTAAATGACTAAGTGGAGTTCCAATAGCATAAGAAAGTTGACTATGACTGGAAAACCGAAACTAAAAGGAATTGAAATTATTTTAACATGTCTCACTTAGAGAAATGAGTTTGAGAAAATCTTTTACATAATTTGCATTGAGAAAATATTTAATATTTAAATATTAAGTATTAAATAAAAACTATAATCTTAAATAATTAAACATCAACTTCACAAAACTATTGAGTTTGCCCCCAATAGCTATCAAATTCTATGTGGAGATTTGAATTCGACTTCTTATAATAACAATAATCGAATTATGTGTACACTTTTAAAAAAAACATCAACCTCACAAAATTCAAGTTACTTTTCTCTTATTCTTCCACTCATAACACGTAACAGCCCACATTGGCCCATTCACACACTCAAAAAATATCAAACGTTTTAATTGTTAAACGCCGAGCAGAAGAGTACTGTATTTTTACGCTGCAAAACGCCCATTCCTGGCACGTTCTCCAACGCGATTATCTTGGCGGCTTACAAATAACATAAATTCTCTCCCAAATTCCACAACCCACTTCTTAATTCACTCTTTTGCGGCTGAATTTAGTAGCAGAAGTTGTTCTAATCTGTTCTACAATCTATTTACATGATAAAGTTGAAGTCTTGATAGATATTTTGATATGGAATCTCTAGTGGAGGCGGCTTCCGGTGCGGTGGGCTCACTGGTCAGCACCACCATTCTGTATCCACTTGATACTTGCAAGACTAAGTATCAAGCTGAAAATCGAGATCACCAAAGCCAAAAATACAGGTTCGTTTATATTTTTATGGCCCTTTTTCTGTTTCGTATGGAGATTTCAGTAATTTTTGCTTAGTTTGATGGAGGCAGTGATGGTGGACTACTTATCAAGAATTCTGCTTTCTTTTAGAATAATAAATTTGAGTTTTTATCTATTCGATAATTTGTGATTTGTTCTTTAATGGTGCTGTCCATATCATGAATTGATAAGGTTGGTGTGAAGTTTGGGGACATTTGCATATTTGGAGGTTAAGTGAATCTAGATTTCTCTTATGGAGCACTAAATTTTCAGGATTCTGGAAAAGCTAGAAAATTGATAAAACTGGTATCAGGATTCTGGAAAAGCTAGAAACTTGATAAAAACTGGTACTTGAGGTGAAAGTTTAGCTGCGTTACTCCTAAGTGGGAACAAGATTGAAATCTTCAATAATATATGGAATTATTTCATTGCCTTTATTTTGTGAGTTTTATACTGAAATAGGGAGTTCCAAAATAAATCAAAAAGAAAAATAATGGGTTGCGAAATTTCTGCAATAGTCTAGTCTTTTGTAGGAAATTCGGAGCTATGTCAAAACCTAGTATTTTCTTGGATTATATTTCAAATTCTTGAAATTTATGCGTTCTTCATATTGTAAACAACAGATAAAAGAAAGAGGTGCAAGAAAAAGCGAATCTTTTCTTACTGATAAGTTGGTCTTTCTCATATTCCAAAATTTCTAAGTACATTCTTGCATACACGTAAATATGATATTTTGTAAGGAAGTTAAATCTAATTTGATTCTTTTGTTAGTGTAGGAAGATTTCGGATGTCCTGTGGGAAGCAATCGCCAACCGTCAAGTACTTTCATTATATCAGGGCTTGGGAACGAAGAATTTTCAATCTTTTATCTCACAGTTCATCTATTTCTATGGATATAGCTTTTTAAAGAGACTTTACTTAAAGGAAAGTGGAGTTAAATCTATAGGAACTCGAGCCAACTTGCTCATAGCAGCTGCTGCTGGTGCATGCACAGTTGTAATCACACAGGCAAGTCACCATTTTTAATATATACATATATACGGCTTGAGATTTTTGACTATATTTGGATTGAGATGATTTTTATTTATTTATTTAAAATTCAGCCTTTGGATACGGCATCTTCAAAGATGCAAACAAGTGAGTTTGGGAAATCGAAAGGGCTTTATCAATCCCTCTCAGAGAGTTCATGGAGCGAGTTATTTGATGGTCTCGGCATTTCTCTTCTTCTTACGTCAAATCCTTCAATTCAGGTTAAAACTTGCATATTTATTGGCAATTAAATTTTTGGAAAGGAAAAAAAGAATATAGGGAAGAAGAAACTAACTGAGCATTATGTGCAGTATACTGCGTTTGATCAGTTAAAGCAGAGACTATTGAAGGAGAAGATGAAAAAACGGAAAGACGATGCATCGTCTCCAGAGGCTCTTTCTGCATTTTCTGCATTTGTTTTGGGTGCAGTCTCAAAATGCATTGCTACATGTGTAACATACCCAGCCATAAGGTATGATGTCAGTCTTTACAACTGTATACAATTGCACAAATAACCCCTCTTATTTCAAAATTACACATACCTCCATTGTAATTTATTTCCACCTTTTGTTGATTACCTCCCATAGTTAAATAATTTTAAGTCAAATTTCAGTAAACTTTGCATTTGTTCTCATATGTAAATGTCAGAATGGTGTTACCAAAGTTTTAAGATATATTTTTCCAGTGTGATTAAATTTTGATGGTAAAAAAGGGATACTTGTAATATTGAAACCAAGAGGGGAAGTTTGTGTAATTAGACATAGTTATAATGGAGGTCAGTGTAATTCCCTCTATTGTCTCTATTATATTTATAAGCTCTTAAAGTATTTGGATGAAATAAGACATGTTCTGCATTGTGGACAGGTGTAAGGTGATGATTCAATCAGCCGAAACCGACGAAGATGACAAAGATGAAAGTCAACTGAAATCCCGTAAAACAATTTCTGGGGCTTTATATGCAATTTGGAAAAAAGAAGGATTACTCGGTTTCTTCAAAGGTTTACAGGCTCAAATCTTGAAAACTGTCCTAAGTTCAGCATTGCTGTTAATGATAAAAGAGAAAATCACAAAGTCGACATGGGTACTTATGATTGCATTCAGAAGGCTTATGTTAGTAACAAGAACAAGGCTAATAAAGAGCTCTTGAAGAAGTTAAGATACACATTTTCGAGTTTATTGTCCCGCCTCTTAGTTAGTAAATTTGGTGAAGGGGAAGATGCCCCATTTCCCAATATTTGAATAATATTTTTTAATCTATTAAAAAATATTTGATTTTCAGTATTAGATACAGAATTGTTGTTTGTATAATAGTGTTTGCATGGTTAGTCAGGTTGGAGTTGTAGTGGAATTTTAAGTAATAAAATGTGTCAATCTGTGATTTTACTTTGTCATTATCTTTTAACATGCATCATATTAGAAAAAGAGTACTATGTAGCAATGTGTAAAAAAGCCATAATTTGGATCGTAAATATTAATCAAACGAGCATATAGTACAAACAATCACACAACTGAAATAGCAACTTACATAATTTAGAGTAACATTAAGGTATATATATATATATATATTCGCCGATCTCACTTATAGCAGGAAAACCGAAACCCCGATGATGAAAAACACCATATAGCGGCCAATATCTGTAACCTTAACAGCTCCATTACTGTTTGAATTAGTCGCAAGCGAATAACTTCCGTCAGGAGCATTTGTAGTGACAACAACAACAATCCAGTTATCTTCAGTCCCAATCCCAATCCCTGAAAACCGTGTGTTGTTCAAATTTCCCGAGTATTGAGACTTTGTGAAACTGGAAAGGACTAGGTTTGGATCATGGTGTGAATCCAGGTCTGAATCCAGGTTCGGAACACAAGCTGGCATTACTTGTGTGGTGTTTACATTCAAATTGCATTTTCGTAGGATGGTTGGAAAGTCTCTGTACTGAGGTTCGGTTCCAGGTAAGGTGTTGGCTCCTGTGGAGTTTGTACAAGGTTGGTTGTTGAATTGGTCTGCGATTTCGCTGGCGAGGCATTCGGCTCGTTCGTTCTTGGTTAGTAATGTGAGGTTTAAGGATGCTCGGTACAGGTTGATTCCCTGGTGAAGATCGTCTTCCTCATCTGCGTTCAGAGTTTTACGGACTGTTTTAGTTGCAGAATGAGACATTGTATAGAATGTGTGCTGAATAATACTCTTGAACAATAGGAAATATAGATACTACACTGGATGTATTCTTTTGGAGATGTTAAGATTAAGGGTCAATTACGGATACTCCCGACCTATGTATTTTCGTATCTGATACCGAACAAGAAAATACCGTTATCTCAAGTGATTTAGGGTATTAGCGTCACTTCACGGAAATATAAGGGTAGAGTTGTACTCTTTCTCATCCTCCCGCCAAAACAAGCCGTTGCTCCTCCACGATCGCGCAAAACCCACTTCTCTAGAAGCCCTAGCCTTGCAAAATGGGGCTGAACAAATTCGTCGATGGAAATTGAAATCGCTTCCATCGCAAAAACTCACCGTTTGGGGTGCAAGATGAGTCGAAGCGACTCGTGAACCAGACGCTCTGCTGAAACTTGATTGAAGCTCAAATAGTTTGAGCTAAAAAAATATTAATTTACGATCTCGTGGTGTTTTTAAAAAAAGTTTAAAATCTATTATAAATAACGATAACAATGTTAACAACAATAACATTAGTATTTCTTTATCATTTAACTAGAAGATGCTTATAATATGACCTACGAAAACATGATGCTAATAATAAGTTTATGTTCTATTTTTTTATGAATCAAAATCAGAATTCCTAAATGCAAGTTCTTGATCAAATTCAAGATCGAATATATTCGGTTGTAAATGACGAGCTGATTTCAATAATTTTAAATGAGCTTGAGATTGAGACTAAAACTTATAACCTCGAACCTAAAATTCTCGCGATGAGTTCGAGCCTATTCTTTTTTTTTTTCTTCCAAAAGTTCGATTCGTTTACACTCCTACTCACAGTGCAAGTGAAGCCTCGAGATATGGTGAAGTGAACAAATAGGAAAATGAGTTGTTTTTCCGGCCGCCTTCGGTGAAGTTCAAAATATTAGGGCTCCTATAGATTACACAAATGGAAATCCCTAAGAACCAAAAGAATGTTGTTTTTTCAAACTTTGCAAATACAAACCTTTTTTTTTTTTTTTTTTTTTTTGCAAATGGCCAAATGCAAACCTCTAAATTAAGGAGTTGAATTACCAAATTTTAGAAAGAAACTCTAATTCAGGAAAAGTAGGGGTGAAAAGATTCAACATCCATTCTTTTACAAAGTCTTTTTCGAAAATTGAAAAATGGACCCTTAGTTATTACACGAAAAAAGAACCAAATCAAAGAAACCGACAAGTAAAGCAAACAAATTCTACACAAAATTCAACAAAAGACTTTAATAATTGAGCCAAGACTCAGAAATTTCATCAAAAACCTTAGTTATTGAGCAAAAGAGAAGGATTAAGGAACCCTTAAAGCATGTGATTATACAAAATAGTATCAAATAATAGTGCAAATCCAAGAAATCAGAGTAAATATTAACCAAAACCAGTTCCAATCATGTTGCAATAAATTCAAGATGTTTCTTAACTAAAACCATCTACAGACACCCTACGAAGAATGTTCCACTCAAGAAAATAGACAAGTAAAGCCGACATATGTATATATATGTTCAATTAAACGAGCAACACGAAAAATCCGATGAGCAAAAGCACCAAATAGCTGCTAAAAGCTTTACCGCCAGCTGCACTGTTATTGTTCGTATTAGTGCCAACCGAGTAACCTCCCTCGGGGGTATTTGTAGTCACCACCACAACAATCCAATTATCTTCAGAACCAATTCCAATCCCAGAAAACTGAGTATCATTCAAATTTCCTGAGTATTGAGACTTTGTGAAATTGGAGAGAACTAGGGTCGGATCTAGGTTTGGAACGCAGGCCGGCATTATTTGCCCGTCCCGTGTTGTTGTGACATTCAAATGGCATTTTCTTAGGATGCTTGGGAAGTCTTTGTACTGAGGTTCGGTTCCAGGTACGGTGTTGGCTCCTGTGGAGTTTGTACAAGGTTGGTTTTTGAATTGGTCTGCAATTTCACTGGCGAGGCATTCGGCTCTTTCGTTCTTGGTTAGAGATGTGAGGTTTAAGGATGTTCGGTATTCATTGATTCCTTGGAGAAGATTGTCTTCCTCATCATCTGCAATTCAAGAATTAGATTGAAGATAATGAAATCAAACACGGGTTCGCCTTTTCTGTGTGGTTTTACTTTCTTTTTTTTTTTTTTTGGTCATATTTTCTGTGTGGTTTTACTTTTTTGACAAAAAATAGGTTAATTTTGGACATGGTTTATTTTTTTGGACTATGAGTCGGTGTTTCCAAGAGCTTTTGCTTTTCGAGAAGGGTGAAGTTGTAAAGTTAAACTAGTAAAAGTGAGAAGTTCCAACAAAAGTAGTTAGTGTTTGAAGAAAAGAAGTTCGAAAAGCACATATGTTTTAACCAAAAAAAAAAACACCGAGAAGCTAGAAGTTGAAGCATTGATCCTTGGGTGCTTCCAATTTCCAGCTTATTTCTGCTTAAATAAGTAGAGGTTGATTAGGAGCCTTGGTTTGCTCAAATAGTTTAGTTTCTTCAACAGACATTATGGAAAACAAAGGGTTAATTACACTTACCTCCCCTTTGAAATTACTAATTATCAAACTATCACTTGATTCACAATTGCAAAAGCTGGAAAAGTTTAAATCCTATATGGAAGTTGTGATTTCACCATTTAGCTATCGAGTTATAATCTGGATAGCAAGCGAAGTGTAAACATAGGGGGGAGGTATGTATAATTACGATAGATGAAGGGGAAATTTGTAATTTTAGCTATTTCAGATGGGAGGTAAGCATAAATCACTTAAAAACTACTCAAAAGTACCAATAAGTTGCTTTGAAGTACATATTTTCTGAGAAAATTAACAAATTTAGTATTCGCCAACCATCTTTACGAAACCTCGAAGATGAAAGTAAAAAATTGAAAGGTTGAAATGCATAACATAAATAATACTAAGAGAATCTCAGAATCAAACATGAAAAGAAAATGAAAAGATGAAAATCGAAAAGCCACCCCATGAGGAAGAAGTAAGGATAGATCTAACTGCCAAGATGGCTTTCGAACAAAGCAATATTTTTCCGATTATACTAAACTTCAGATGGAAGTCTAGAGACAAAGTTCATCATTAATCGTAATTTATGCTCAATCACAGCATTCAAGAAATGTAAGAAAACACATTAGTCTAAAGATCAGATCTTTACTCACAAATCAAGTAATTAAACAGTGATATAACCCATTTTCTATTATTTCACATTTCCTCTTTTGATTCAAAAAACCCATATATGAGCAAAAGAGAAGAACCAATCGGCCTTGAGCATAACCACAACAGAGCAACAAAACACAATTAAAATCAAAGAAACAGACAACTAAAGAAAAACAAATTATGTTCAAATTTAAGAAAATAAAGAAATTGATGGCAGAAAATACTTCAGATCTTCAATCCAAAACAGATTAAAGCGGAGATTAGAAATTTCAAAACTATTCTAATCCTTCATAATTACTCAAGAACTTCAGTTAATGGGCATAAAACAAGAACCCTTTTGGACTAAAAGTATGTTATTATACAAGAAAGTTCAAGAAATACTGCAAATCCACTAAATCAAAGCAAAGATAATGTAATGCAAGTTCAATAAAATAAAGAAATGGGCTACTTGGAGAAAGTTAGATAGTGTTTACCATCACATTTGATGATGAGAATGGCCTGAAAAAGTAGGGAGAGAAGGAGAAATTGTTGGAGAGATGCCATTGTTTTGCTCTTGATGAATTGAGCAGAAAAAGTTCCAAGTTTTCTGTGCAGATTTCTTACTGAGCTGAAGAGTAAAGAGTTTGCACTTTTTTATTTATAGAAATAGGAGAAAAAAAGGAAATCTTGTTGCGGTATCGTTTCGTTAAAACTTCATTTTCAAGATATAATTTTTCTGTGACTTTATAATAAAGCTTTTAAGAATTTCACCAAATGTGAGATGGTTACTAACCCTATGCTTTTTTCTTCTTCAATTATGTTTATTTATTGTAGTTATGACTTATGAAAACTTTGATAAATAAATAATTCTCCATATTTATTTTTAAATTATATTTCTTGGATATATTTTTGAGAAAAAGAAAATAGTAAAGAGACTTTATAGTTTATACACGACTTAGAAACACAAAAATATTCAAAACAAGGCACAAAACAATCTCACAAAACAACTCAATAGTCACAAACAAAATTAAATATTTACTTAACTCTTGTTGTTGCTTGCAAGCTCTGTATTTATGCCTTTTTGTCTTTATTTATGTACTTTTCGATTTAAGCTCTTAATATACGAGGTAGGGTCCTCTTAACCCTAAAATCTGCTTGACTGGTTCTGATTTTAAAAAAATAAATAAATATTTTTTGTTCTTCTTCCATAAACATAATACAATATATGCAACAAATGGAAGTACAATGTTTTGGAATGGTAAATATTTTAGGTTTCATTACGAAAATTCCTCTGAAATTTACATTGATTATGAAAAATCTTCGTAATTTTAGATTTACTTTTGAGGGGGTATTTGTAAAATTTTTTAGGGGGGTTTTATATATATTTTTTTATATTTTAATAGTATATTTGTAAAATTTCAGTTAAGCAGTATATATTTGTAATGTTTTTAGATTTCAATGTATTTTGATAAGGAAAAAAAATCTAACCTCAAGGTTTTTTTTTTATAATTATTCAAATATTTTATTATTGTTGTGATGAGCAAGTGTAAGGAAAAATGTTGAAAAAATCGAAGGTAATAAATATCTCAATTTGGATCTTATCTATTCTTTTATTATAGTCTTTTTCTTTGAGCTGGGGTAGACACAATTAAATGCTGAAATGAAGCTACACGAATTGAACTTGGACCCTGTCTATTTTCAGATTTAGTACTATTTTTATTTGAGCTAGGTGGACTCGATTTGTCAGCATAAATATCCTCATTTATTAAATTGACTATGTCAATTATTTAGCTTAATCTATGTTCTGAAAATCTCTTAAAAGGCTGGTTGATTTCATTTTTAATTTGGATTTTCGAATTGTATTGCTAAGAATTAAAATAGTCATCGTGCTGTGTCGTATTGTATTGGACACCAATCAATATTCGACACCTATATAGTGATAAATATCGGAAAAAAAAGTATCACCTATGCTATGTAGCGGTGAAAAAGCAATATTCACAAGAAAATAGAAATCAAATTTGTGATCACCCCTTGATATAATTCTTGTCGGTATCAAATTTGCAAAAATCGTAAGAACGCACAACAAATATCAAGGAATTATTCCAAAATGATACCAAATATATATAGCCAGAGGACGAGAAAATTTGCCTTTTTCATATATAACAATGGCTAACTATGATGAGCACGGAACCAGGATTTCGACTAAAGAAAACGAAAATGAAAATGAAAATGAGATTTTTTCATTATTTTAGGAGAGTAAAATTACAAATTATTTAAATTTTATGTACAAAATTAATAAATTATAACATCTTCTAAATAAAATATATACAGGACAAAAAAATTAGGAGGGCGGTCTATCTCCGCCATTGCCTATGATACACCGATATACTTCTAAAAATTTTATTATGTCATGTCGGATACTTCTCTAGTGTAAGATATTGAAAAAAAACCTGTATCACCGTATCCGTATCGTGTCGTGTCTGTATCCATATTTTATAGATGGACACATGTTTGTTGTTAGTGTCAATGCTATTCTATAAATCTGATGGAAAACGTCAGTAACCGTAACCGAAACAGACGAAAGGAGCCATTTGTAAGATAAAATCAAAGCATAGAGAATCTAGGTGTAAATTCTCATACCATAGAGGGTCTAAGTGTAATTAGCAAAATTCAAGGGATCTAAATGTAAATTCACCTTAAAAATATATTTATAAGATGTTCAAACTTTTGTAAAGTGTAAATTAATTGGTAAAATAATTTAAGAAGGAAGCCTACAAACTTCAAGAATCTTTAAATTATTTATTTATTATCTAAAATATAAATGGAATTCGGACAAAAAAAAGAAACAAAACTACCTGGGGTTTGACCCATTAATCACCAGATATTATCCCAGATGTGGAGGTGTAGGGTTCGACTCCTTCCAATGACAAAAATCGAATTCAAAAAAACAACAAACAAAAAAATCAGGAGGGCATTTCTGTAAAAGCACATAAGTGCTGCAAATTTCTTTAGCCAAGGTCCACGTGACAACTCCACGAAATTGATGGACACAATTGAATATGGATAGAATGGCTCAGGAGATCAATTCCATGCACTCCATGAAACCAAAACAACCATTGCCTTTCAAATGAAAATCAAGACTTCATATATCTGAATTTTATTGATTTTTTTGCTATAATTATTTTCTGCAATTAAATTACCTGAAAAAATGGCAGCCGTCGTCGACGGCCGCATTGCCCTGTCAGCCGCCGGATTGTCGGGGACGAACGGGAAGAGGGCTGTTAAGTTGGGTAATGGAGAGTTTATTGGGGAAAAGCTGAAGTTTGCATCAGTTAAGCGGAGGAACAAAAGCAGTAGTGTTAGTAGAAGGAGCTCTGTTTGCATGTCGCTTACAGCTAGTGTTGAAGGTGAGAGTAAGGTGAGTTTCTCTAGTTTTTTCATAATTAATGCTTAATTTTTGAAATTAGAAGAAACCAGTAAAAAGTATAAAATGTTTGGAAAAAATGTAGTTATAAAGAAATGGAAGCTGGCTATAATTAGTCGGAGTTGAGGTGCTTCTAGCTTTTTGCTTTTTGAGTAAAAGCAGCTAATGGAAAAAGATGAGAAAGCTCAAAAGCAATTATTTCTAAGCTTTTTTTATACATCCAATGAGCAACCTCGCTCGGTTTTTTAAACATCTATTACCCCAAGGTTTGTCCTAATTGTACTTCAATCTCTGTTTTTAGAAATTACAACTCCTTGACATTTAACTTTAGTACAAAAAAATGCATGAAAATTATACTTCATATGCAAATAATAAGCTTTTTGCAGGAAGATTTGTAATAAAGTGAAATGTCAGGGAGCTTTTTTTAATTTCTGAAAACAGAAGCAGTAAATTGTTATAAGCTCTAACCTCAGGGTAATCAATGTATTTCGCGCTATAAAGACATTTTTCTTTTTAAGAAATGACTTGTGATTATCAGTAAAAATCGTAAAAACTTCTGACTTCGTCAATACAGTTAAATGACACAGAAATGGAGAAGTTGGACTCTAGAAGTGTTGTGGCAATCATACTGGGAGGTGGAGCCGGAACCCGCCTTTTTCCACTCACTAAGCGTCGCGCCAAGCCCGCTGTAAGTCTACATTCTGCTACATTGTCATATATATGTCACATTTTAATGATTATGAGAAAATGATAATAGTATATTACTTATTTTAGGTTCCGATAGGAGGAGCATATAGACTAATCGATGTACCGATGAGCAACTGCATCAACAGTGGGATCAACAAAGTTTATATTCTCACTCAGTTCAACTCAGCATCACTCAACAGGCATCTTGCGCGCGCTTACAACTTTGGAAGTGGCGTCACGTTTGGAGATGGCTTTGTAGAGGTAATTAATAGAATCTTTAAATAAATTTGAATCTTATTGAGAGTATTTTTATTTATTTGTTTGTTTTATGTTGCAGGTTTTGGCTGCTACTCAAACTCCGGGTGTGGCAGGTAAAAGTTGGTTTCAGGGAACTGCAGACGCAGTGCGGCAATTTCACTGGCTTTTTGAGGTATCATATAAAGGGGGTGCTTGCAGAACTTCTGCTTTTGGAGAAGTTAAAATAAAACTAAAGTTGTATAACTTTGTAGTCGTCGTGAGTGTATTTCCGGGAAGAAAGTAAACAAAGCACCTCCAAGGTTGCTTCTAAGCAGAAGCAACAAAACAAGACACTCCGAATTCTTGTCTTTCTAAAGCTAAAAGCAGAAAAGCACTTGTTTTAGAGTTTGCAAACACTCACAAAATATACCTATATACATAAATGATCATGTTATACTTGATGACGATCTTATGAACCCAGAAAGTTCATGAGTCTTTTGCTCGTTAGGCTGAAACGAGCAATTAAATGTAAGCAATACTGATATAATGTTGCCTTTCGCTATGCCATAGGATCAAAGAAGTAAGGATATTGAAGATGTTCTTATTTTATCCGGTGATCACTTGTACAGGATGGATTACATGGACTTTGTCCAGGTAAATTATGACTTATGACATGAAATCTTCAAATATTCACAACATAAGTTTGTTACTTTGTTTAATTTTTAGTCTTACGGCTTAAGCTTGTGCTTTTTTGGCAGAATCATCGGCGAAGTGGTGCAGATATTACTATATCATGTTTACCAATAGATGACAGGTAGAAATAATTACAACACCCAAATATCCCTTCTTGGTTTCAAAATTACACAAACCTCCCATGTAACTTATTTGCACCTACCAGTTACCCGTTATGTTTATACACATACTTAGATAACGTTATAATTCAATTTTTAGAAAAAACTTTGGATGATACTCTATAGATTTCTTTTGCAAAATTTTCCAATTTTGCTTGAATTCTGATGATCGAAAGGGGGTATCTGTAATTCTTAAATGAAGAAGGGAAGTTAGTGTGATTATGGATTCGTATTATGAGTGTAAGTTTAAAGTCTAACTTATCTGTTTACATGATAGCCGTGCCTCAGATTTTGGTCTGATGAAGATTGACAACCAAGGAAGGGTCATGTCGTTTAGTGAAAAGCCGAGAGGAAATGAGTTGAAGGCAATGGTAACGAAAAAAAAAACACGAAACAATTTTATTCTAAAGAAATATCGTCTAAAAATAATGCAATTAATTCGATAAACATATATGCATATATCTGTCAGGCAGTTGACACGACGGTGTTGGGGCTCTCGCCCGAGGAGGCAAAGAAGAAACCTTATATTGCCTCAATGGGAGTTTATGTCTTTAAGAAGGAAATTCTTCTGAATCTTTTAAGGTAAAATGCAGAATGAGAATTGCCAGAAATAGTTCGGACTTCGTAAGGGAGAAAAACTAAGTCTTGATGTTTATTATGTTGTTCGATCAGATGGCGATTTCCGACGGCAAATGATTTCGGATCAGAAATAATCCCTGCCTCAGCTAAAGAATTCTACACTAAGGTCACTTGAAACAATTCTTTTTCTTCATCCGTATAAATTAAGAATTTTTTCAACTACTGAAATCACATGATCTGCACGTTGTGTTTAAATCTCAGAGGTTAAATCTGCAAATTTCTTAAAATTGATACAAACTGAAACTTAGGTATTAAATTTGACACAAGTAAAAATTAAATCTTACATTTGTGAAAATTTTGACAGGCGTATTTGTTTAACGACTACTGGGAAGACATTGGTACGATTCGGTCATTTTTCGAAGCAAACCTTGCCCTTACTGAACATGTAAGAACTTACTGTTACAGAGTTGATAAGCTTACATCATAAAAATATAAGCTTTCATATTTTTAGAAGATGGTTGTATTTTGCAAACTAGCATCTATATTTTCACTTAATCTCATTTCAGCCACCAAGATTCAGTTTCTATGATGCAACGAAGCCAATCTACACATCCAGAAGAAACTTGCCACCATCAAAGATTGAAAGCAGCAAGGTTTACTATAATTTCAGCTTCTCTTAGTGTGTCTGTGTTTTCGTGCTCGATATCATGAAGTTTATACTTTTGCAGATTGTTGACTCAATTGTATCACATGGAAGTTTCTTGACTAATTGCTTCGTGGAGCACAGTGTTGTTGGAATCCGGTCACGGATAAACTCCGACGTCCACCTAAAGGTTTTTTGTGCCATACCTTTCATCTCTAGTATGCTTGATATTGCTTTTTATAAAATTACACTGACCTCCCCTTAAATATCTGTTATTACACAAACTTCCCCTCTTAGTTTCAAATATAAGTACCCCTTTCGTCATCAAAATTTAACCAAATTTAAAAACAATTATTAACAAATCTGGTTAACATCCATTCCATAAGGCGACTATAATTTTATAGTTTACTGAATTTTGAAGTATAACAATACTTGATTGTGTGTATGATGAAGGTATAAGGGATGAATGTGTAATTCTGAAACTAAGAAGGGTTATTTCTGTAATTTTTCAGGACACAGTGATGCTTGGGGCTGACTACTATGAAACTGATTCAGAAGTTGCCTATGCCTTATCTAAGGGGAGAGTTCCTATTGGAATTGGAGAGAATACAAGAATCAAGTACATTAAAACTTCATCCTCTCTCTATGAGTTTATCTTCCAAGGGCATTTGTCATTTTTGCTTTTAGTTTTCTCATATTTTTCCATCTATATCATGCAGAGAATGCATTATTGACAAGAATGCTAGGATTGGGAAAAACGTAGTCATTGAAAATTCAGAGGTATGTTTCTCCAAATGCATATACCGAACCGTACTTACTCTTTTGTTTTATTTTGTTTCCCACCCAGTTTTTCCGAACGCGGGTACTGCAGATATGATTTGATTTTGCCCTTCTCATGTCATTTGCAGGGGGTACAAGAGGCGGACAGAACTGCAGATGGGTTTTACATCAGATCAGGAGTTACAGTAATCTTGAAAAATTCAACTATTAAAGATGGAACTGTAATATAAACATTTTACTTTCTTCTCTTGGATGTGAAGAATATCCAAAATATTGAGAACCACAGGCTTATGCTTTTTATAGAGAAACAAGTGCTGAATTTTGTTAAACTCTTTTTCTTTTGGTTATTTATGCAACTTGATTATAAATGATACACCCAAGCTGACTTTGTGGAAAGAACTTTAGGTTTGATCCCCACTAAACACATTTGCTGGGAAGGGTGAGGAGTTTTAACTGTGACTAAACCCCAAACCAGATTAAAGGCTCTCAGTATAGGATTACTCGAACCGATAGTTCAAACCAAAAAAAGATTATAAATTGTGCGGAATTATGAGCGTGTAGTTGACTGGAAGAATTTCATCCATCCTTAATTCGTTCACGGTAGATGCTGGTCTAGAAAAAAATATTACACACTCAAGAGATAACAAATAAGGCCAACGAGGCAAAGCATATGTATTAAGCAATTTGGCTTATTTGGATTCTTTTCCTCGTAGAAATCAAACAACTAAACTAAAAAAACCTATAGAATCAACTATAACCTAAAAACTAAAAAATACAAAAAAACTAAAACAAGAAAACCCCAAAATACTTGCACTAAAACTAAACTAACTAACTAACTAAAAGCACTAAAGAAACACTAAAACAAGAAATCTTAAAACTAAAATAAAAACTACTATTAAACTAACTTAAAATTCTCTCACAATTTGCCATTACGATCTTGGGTTGAAAGGAAAAATTAGCTGCCCAATATGATCGGTTGCTTGGATTTCATCCCAAAACGAGATTAAATGAAAAACGTCAAAGACGAGGAATGTCAATCGAGATACTGATGCAAGAACTTGCGAGTTCTCTGCAAAATTCATTAAAAAACTAAATTTGTCTCATGATTTGCTCCAATAGTGTAATTTCTACATTTCCAATTATCATGAAGACATTGTTTAAGGTTGTCTGAATTAAAACCATAAAAAAGAATCAAAGGATTGCTCATTGAATAGTAAAAGTGGAATCTAATTGTCATTCTGCCTTGATCCACCAAAGGGTTGCTCTTATTCTTACCACAGGCTGAAATGATTAACAAGACTTTTAACAAAATCTCCAAACCTTAAGCTTGTGTACATAGTAAAGCTTTCTTAGCTCTTTTATTGCGCGACGAGGAAATTTAGATTTGTCCGAGAAGAACATCTCCACTAGAAACCTTAAATTCAGAAGGTGCTTTCTCCACATTAAAAGCTTTAATCTTGCCATCGTCTACATAAGCCGACCACCTGTTCAAGAACAAGACCACAAGCAGTTTGCCAATAAAAGAGAGATGAATCAGAAGGAATTAAAAAAGATACATAATGATAGATCTTAAGTACCTATGAGCACGCGGACCGAGTAAAGCGGAAGACAGATCGATCATCAAGTCGAGCTTTTTGTGGAAGCTCCCATCAAAATCTCCATAAAACTCAATCTGCACAAACAAGAAAAAATGGGGTCGAAAGTAATTTTACAATATTTTATTATTTCCTAAAGACAGCAAGAACAGCACAAGCACGAGAAAGAAGAAGCAAGGTTAAATTGAAAAATAGTGGTTAGCATTCTCATCTCATAAATAAAATCTCTCTCCACCAAATTAACTATAACACAATCTGATACTCTGTTACGGAGTTCAACTTATTAAAAAATTGACACAAATTTTTCTCTCCTAAAATCTTGGAAATGATGAACATGCTTTTCGTTGATGATCCTCAACATGTATAAAGCAATATTAGACAATCACACACACATTTTCCTAGTGCAATTATAAGCGCGAAAGGTAACAAAATCCATCAAAATGTTAGCTTCATAAAAAAAGCAAAAGAAGCCTCCTTACTACAGTTTTACTACAGCCAACTACATAGATTAAACACATCACTGAAACATTAAGAAACTATAATCATTTTCAAGAAAATTGAAAGAAAAAAAACGATGAACGGGATACATACCGCTTCCTTCGCCTGAATCTTTTCAGCCCAGCCATTGATTACATATGGATCATTTACAGCTACACAGATAACTGAATCAATTCCTTTTGCTTTGAATTTATCAATATTGGTTTTGTAGCTAGGGACATGCTGTGCTGAGCAAACTCCAGTATATGCACCCTACATAATGTATTAAAACAAAGTGAATAAAAATCATAAGATAGAAAATACCATGTAACAAACAAATGTGACGAAAAACAGAAGAAAAATCATTCCACAATTCAAGAGAACTTACGGGGAGGCCAAAGATGGCAATCTTCTTGTTCTGAACAATAGGACAACAACAAAATGTAATTAGTATACTAACAAAAAACAAAAACGAAACCCTAAACAGAATCCCAAAAATTAATTTAAAAGCCCCCCAAAAGAATTCAATATTTTATCGTTAAAGAAATTCCGGGACCTTGAAAATATCTTTGACAGAGGTAGTGGCGAACTTGGATGAAACGCCCTCGTCCCAAGAGCGGGCTTTCTGGAGGGCGACATCCGGTGCGGCCGATATCAGGTCACTGCCAACTGCAACCGAGGCGTACGACCTCGAGGCTTGCAATCCGTTGACCATTGACCTCATCAGCCCCGTTCGTTTCAGCAATGCAGAGGAAGCCATAGCTTTTTCTTTCTCACTTTTCCAACAGTTGATGGATGTTAGTGTAAGGGAAAGGAAATGATATGTCTCTTCACGTTTTTAGTTCTGAAAGTTGGGGATGTTCAAATCGCGTGTTTTCGGATTTGATATCTTTGAAGTGAAAGCACGAGAATGGTGCAAATGTGACTTGGTAAAATTGTGGAAGTTTTGAGATATGTTAATAAAGAAAAGGAAATGTCATCCACTCATTCTTATTCTTTGAACAAGTAAATAGCTAAATTTATTCCCAGAAAACAATTTCTCTTATAACTCGTGTCCTGATGGTGGACGGCCTATAGCGTTAGAAAGAATGATTTATTGATTTACTTTCACTACACACTTTGATTCAGTAGATGGTTTTGTCACTTTACTGATGTACTTCGTTAACTTTCCCATTTGATTGATATATATATGAGATGGGACCTCTTTAACCCCACGGTCAATTTGACCACTTCTGAGAAATAAAAAAACAAGAAAGAGAAATTGTTATAACTTATAAAGTATTTTATTTTATGCGGGTTTTCTAAATTCACTTTTTTTTTTGGTATGTGGTCGAACGAATTCATTTTCTAAATCTCAAGTACTTAATCCCAAAATGATAAAGAAAACACAACAATTTTCAATTCTGAAAAAAAAAAGGATAATTAAATTAATGAATTATTGACAATCAGTTCTGTTTCTACTGCTACTAAAATGGAGGAATAACAACATAGATACCCAAATACATCTTTTCCTTTTTCTTTACGTGTAATTGAGCCGAGTTAGACCATTTAAGTTGTAAACTCTCTCTAACTATGCCAGCTGCATTTCTAAAATTTCGAATTCTAGACTACTAGCTATTACCGAATACATCTGCGACAAACGAAAAACTATCCAAGAAATCTAGAAACCTAAGATGTCTTCTTCGTTGCTGCATGCCACTTTTCAATGTTTCCATACCAATTCCACTGGAAAAATAAGGCAACAAGGCGTATTATACCGGCTGTCATTACCTCCACAAATGCCATGATATACGATCTCTGAGGCGATAGACCAACAGTTGCAACAGAAAGTAAGCATCCCTCAAAATTGCAGGGAACTATAAAGTTGCCCGACTCAATTCCATTTAAAGCTTTCTTTGCAACCTCATCGGCTCTCATTGCACCAGATGAAGCTGCTATTATGCTGGTCAGTTGTGGCCTTCTTTTCGTCTCTGTCATTAGTGGAGACATTTTTTTAGTATAGTTTATGATGCGAATCATAATGTAATCTTCAAACCCTGAAGCAATAGATTAATTACATCTACACCCAAGAAGGATTACAATATTACAGCTGGTACCTGCAAGTTTGGAAAAACTACAAACAATTTTGTAGATGTTTTTAAATTACACAAACCACCCCTGGGAGTTTGGGGAAATTGCACTAACCTGTCCCTAATATAGGGTGGAATTTGTAATTTCAAACATTATTAGGGAGTGGTTTGTGGTTCTTTGAACTTGCGATACCAACTGTAATGTGCCAATCTATGAAAGGGTGTAGATGTACTTAAGTCTAATACATATATATATATAGAGAGAGAGAGGACTATTAGTGGGATAATGACCTTCCTCAAAACCGGGAGTTTCAGTGTCTGGAGGGAAGATGAGGGAGACATGTATGTTATCTGCTATAACCTCATGTTGCAATGCTTCTGCTAAACCCTTTAGCCCATACTTACTGGCTGAATATGCTGTATAGCCGTAAATACCAATCTATGCAAAATTAACAAAATCTAAATCACGAAAAGTTGAGTGGAAAAAGGAGGCATTATTCAAGATCAACAAAAAGGATACACTTTCTGATTCAAAACAGGAAATTATGCAGCTTTGAATCATCGGCGCATGCAATGTACAATAAATAACACATCATCTAAATGATAATTCTTGCATTTTCTTGAAATGGAAGTAGAGAATCCATCTGTTCAATTCAAATCATTTTCAAGCATGGCGCATGCAATGTACAATAAATAACACATCATCTAAATGATAATTCTTGCATTTTCTTGAAATGGAAGTAGAGAATCCATCTGTTCAATTCAAATCATTTTCAAGCATAGTAAATTCAACGTCAGGTAGAATATCGATCTACTTTAGCTTCTATTTTTAACTACTCCAAAAACAGTAGTTTTTGCAAACACCCATTAATAAGATAAAAGCAGCTATTGACAAGCTGAACAACTACCTCTGGAAATGCTGAGGAGTTAACTATAAACACATTTCAATGGCATTTTTACAAGGAACACATTCCAGGAGGCTCAGAAATCATATTAGAGTCAGAGGATTAAACTTTCTTTTTTCCTTATTTGTGCAATTAAATCAATATGCATTGGTTTTACACATTTACCTCTATAATCTCCCAAATTTTCTCTAATCACAATTCATAAACCTACTTTGATCATTGGATCAACTCCTCCACATAAAAATCAGTCAACAATTCTATGCATCAAACCAAAGTATTTAAAAAGAACAATTAAATAAACCCAATTTTGTGCTTGTGAGCAATAAGATTGATCCATGCAATACCTGACCCGCCTGAGAAGACATAAGAGCAATCGAACCCGGGCCGCGGGCCGCTCGATTCTTTTTCATGCCAGGCAATGCGGCCTTAATCAAATTAAAAGTCCCCATCAAATTCACATCAATCATAAACCTAATCTCAGCCAAATCCTGCTTCTCCAATTCCTGCGGCGAAAAGACCCCATGGTTGCACACCAGCACGTCGATCGGACCAGCGTCCTCCACCGCCCGCTTGACGGCGTCGTAGTCTCTCACGTCGGCGCTAACGACGCAGACGTCACGGCCCGTGGCGAGCTGGATGGATTGCTTGGCTGCCTCGAGCTTGGACAGGTTTCGCGCGAGGAGGGTGACGTCTGCGCCTCCCTCGGCGAAGAGGCGGGCGAGGGAGAGTCCGATGCCGCTGGAGCCGCCGGTGATGAACACGTGGCGGCTATGGATTGGGACGCGCACGGGCTTGGGGCGGACGATGAAAGAGAGGACGGTGAGGAGAGAGATTGGGATGATCAGGATTAGAGAAGAGAAGGAGAAGAGAGACAATACCGCCATTAGAGGAGCTAATTAGCTTACAGAGCAGCAGAGTGTTATACAGTTAATATACAGTTAAGATCCATAAAAATGTCTTAATAATAATTAATTGGTTTCAGTATTAATTATTTTCTTATAGAAATTAATAAATTCTAAAACAATTAATTTTAGGGCAAAATGGCTGTGAAAGTTTCATTCTTGATTTATTTTATAATAATTAAAATTTATAAATTAACCAAACTCATTATAATTAAAAAAATAAATGATTAAATGGTTATTAAGCAAACATCATATAATTTCTTATTTTCTTTGTTTTCTTGGATACATGAACTATATAAAATGGTTTCGAACTTTTTTTGACTGGATTATTCGATTCTGTTTTTAATATTATGAGGTGAAGGTATTGGTAAAATTTTAGGGCGTCTCCAATTGCATTAAAGAAATAATAAAAACTTCACTTAATATTTTTAATATATTATTTATAGAAAATAATTTAAATAGATTTACATAATATTTAAGTTTAATTCCAAATTGCTTTACATTGATAAAGCCTATTCACAGGTTTAAATTAATCATACACCAAATCTATCCATTGTCTTGATATTTAATTTTGGAATAAATATATTTTCCTATCCGAACTATAACGATATTTGTACTTTACCATCTAATTCTTTTTTTCGCAGTTTGTCTCCTGAATTATACAAATTTAGCACTTTGCAATCTCAGTCACCAGATATTCCACTGAAAAATCACATCGTGTCATATGAGAAACATAGATTTACGTTGTATTACTCTGTTTCGAAAATAAAACATCAATCAATTTCAGAAAATATGAAGTTTTTATCATCCAATTGGAATAACAATGACTTTGACAGGTTATTTTTAAATATTTAATTGAGTAATAAGAACTCTAAGTTTTCTGAAATTGATTGAGAGTTTATTTTTGATACGTTAAGGAGAGTAATACAACGTAGACGTATGTTTCTCATATGAATTTTTTTTATCGGAGATGGCAAATTACAAAAAAAATTTATAATTCAGGAGATACACTGCAAATAAAAAAAATTTAGATGGTAAATATAAAAATCATAATAGTTCGGATAGAAAAAAATCATTATTCCTTAATTTTTTTCCTTGTAAACTAAATTGTTATTTAAGGAATTTTTACTTCATTCTTAGTAAGGAAAATCTACGAAAATCTCAAACGGCTAGTTGCGGTGATTATAAGGAGTTCTTGTCTTCTCAGTTCTCATTAGGGGTGGGCGTTACGGGTCGGGTTTCGGGTTTTCTATCCGACCCGATCGGGTCGGGGTTTTTTTGTTTTTCGGTTTTCGGGTCGGGTACCCGATACCCGATAGTAATATCGGGTAGGAAAATCCTACCCGATCGGGTACCCGAAACCCAAAATTTAATTTTTTTTTTTTTTTTAATTTCTAAACCTAATTCATGTTTCATTTCTTCTGTTAATTCACTTCTCATTTCCCACCACAAGCTACCACCGACGGTCTTCTTGCAGCTTTGCGCCGCCCAATTTTTCTCATTCTCTTCCTAATTTGGCACCTCAATTTCAAGTTCTGCTATCTTCAACAAGTTAGATTTTTTTTTTTTTTTAATTTTCTTGGCTGCTTTTCTTCAACAAATTAGATTTTCCTTTTAAGTGAATTTCTGCAAAAACTATAGATTTGAGTGAAGCGGAAGAAAATGCTTATCACAGACAATTTCTGAAAGAGTTGTTGCTTAGATTGAAGCAAAAGAAAGTCTAATGAGAAAGATAGAGAGAGGGCTTTCTTGAAAAGTTTCACTATATTTCTCTTGCTTATGCTCTTCTTGGCTGCCTTTCTTCAAGAGAAAAGAGAGTATTCTCCTGCAAATATGCTAGAATAATGGTTTTGAGTGAAAAGAAAGAAATGCTAATTAAAGATAGTTGGATTTTATTGGAAATTTAACTAGACTCCATGGGCATTTTCTGTTAAGAAGTTAGGAGTGAAGCAGAAGACAGTGTTGCTGATAAAAAGAGGGAATGAGAATATGATGAGATAAATACAAAGAAAGAGAGACTTAAAAAAAAAAAAAAAATAAATAAATAAAAGAAAAAAAAAAATGGGTACCCGATACCCAACCCCAGAATTTTGGGTACCCGAAATTACATTGGGTCGAGGTCGAGTAGCAAAATTACTACCAAAAAATTTCGGATACCCGATTCGAACTACCCGAAACCCGAATAACTGACCCGACGCCCAGCCCTAGTTCTCATATCTTTACTCTTAGACATGCAAAAGAAAAATTTTCAGATCGGTGTTCGTCTTTGTTTATTTGTGCTATAGCGTCGAAAAGGAACCTGATTATCATCCATTCAAACCTCCAAAGGTAGCATTGCGCTATGACTGCAAGGACCTGGACAGAGGAGTATGCTACGGGTCAGTTCTGAATCTGCTAAGAATTGTGTAAAAAACATGATGCCCCATTTTATGCCTGTGATTGTATTTGTGAAGAATGTGATTTTAAATTGTTTTCCCTCTCGATGTAGATGATGTTGTTTTTTGTTATTTATATGAATTATGGAGTGAATTCAATTTGATAGATGTTTATCTGATTCAATTGATGTCGATTAGTGTTTGTAAACTGATCTTTTGATTTGATTCTTTGCTGATTTACTTGGAATGATTTGTTTTGACTGATATCAGATTATTTGATTAAATTGATGTTTAGGGCTTGCTAATATGCATGTCCTTTTTCAATTTGATCCTTTTTTCTAGTTTCTGTTGTAGTGGGTTTGATTTGAGTGATGTTTTTTTGCATATTCTGAGTTCAACTAATGCTGAAAACTTGGAAGGCCATCATCTGGAGCGCATCTGCTGCTTTTGCGTTTGGCACAAAAGCTGTATATCCAAATTGGATTTTGTAAGCTTTCATTTGAATTTGATGCACTTTTTTGCATGTCACAGACTCATAATAATCTTTCTCACATCAATTTCCTTTTCTTATTATTATATATTTCTGTTCATTACACTATTATTTCTTTTAAGATAACAAATTTACTCCAGAAAACATGACAAGTTGAGCTTTTAAATTTGTTTTTAACTCAAACTCGAGCTCATTTGTAAAAATGTGTCTCTTCTAGCTTTTGAACTTTTATCACTTTCAAACTCAATTTTATTTTAAAATTTTCGGCAAATCGAGCTTTTAAATTTTGTATACTCATTTGTGAAGACTCGACTCTTCTAGCTTTGTACCTTTTCCACTCTTAAATTCAAGCTTGTTTTCAAAAAACTTAGCAAGTTGATCTTTTAAAAGTTTTAAACAGAAACTCAAATTAAACTCATTTAAAAAGACTTTACTTGTCTTGCTTAAAAACATTTTCACTACCAAAAATTCAAATTTTATTTTAAAAATTTTTGGCGAGTCGAGGCTTTAGATTTTACAAACTCATTTTAGAAAAACTTGACTTGTCTAGCTTCTAAACTTTTTCTGTTCTCAAAATCAAGCTTGTTTTTCGAAAAACTTTGCAAGTTGAGCTTTTAAAGTTTTTAAACTCAAACTCAATCTCATTTAAAAAAAGTTTACTCCTCTTGCTAATATTTAATGAGAAATGAAAATTACTAGCTAATATTACTATATAAATCTCTTACAACAAGAATCACACTACTACAAATCTTCTTTCCTTGTACTTAAATTCTATGCACAAATCCTAACTATGCAATCTCATAATCTAGACCCTGCAAAAAAATCAAAATCTTCTAAGGTTAGATGATGAAAAGTAAGAGGAACTAATGTTGTTGTTGTTATAAGCCATTTGAGGGAGAGCCCTCTTGAGATATGATATTGATCATCAGAAGGTCTTTCAAACTTGTTGTGATTGCGTGAGGCTGTGAATCTTCCTTGCTTTTTGTTTCTCCTTCTCAGGTGCGACGAGAGAGGGATGAAAACTCTGGTGCCTTTGCTCTCTCTCTTGCCCTGATCGTAATATAATGCTCGTGTTGCTGGAATATGTATCGCTTGATGAAATGCCTGAAAATTACATACAGAAAAGTGAGGTTAATATTTAGTCAAACTATGATTAATATCAAAGAACACGGGATCTTAGTCAATTTACAGCGGGTGAAGTTGGGGTCGTAAGGAGAAGTCACCAATCTTGATGTACAAATTTTTTTTCGTTTTCATCAGGTAGACTTTAAGTTTTAGTTAAACATGTGAACTAATATAATTTTGGGAGAATTACATAGAATTCTCCTTAGGTTTACCATAATTACGAAATACCCCTCTATTTTCAAAAGATATATAACCCCTCCACCCCCTCCCCCGAGGTTTCAAACAATTAGAAATTACAGATTGTAAGATTTGTTATAAAGTACATGGGGCATTTTGTAAGATTTTTGTAAGTTCTTGGAATCTCAGGGGGTTTGCTGTAATTTTTTAAAAGTAGAGGGATTAAGGGTACTGTATGTAATCTGCAATATAAGTTTATATAGACTTGAGGAGCAGGTTGTAACTTCAAACTTAATATATAGTTTTATGGTGAACTTTGTGCAAAAGTTCAACTTCCTAAAAATATTATATATATATATAGTAGTTCTCTTGTGATGGTACCTGTAGATTAACTGATTGAAATTGATCAACTAGTGTCTCATTATCATCATCATCATCCATGATAAGAAGAGAGATTTGCTTGCTCAGGTCAGCAAAGAAGACATCATCTTCTAATTCCAAAGCTAAAGCTGCTTCCATTGCTGTGTTTCTTGTATGTGTTTTTGCTGTCAAACAGGAAGAGTTTGTGAAAAGCTTGCCAGGATATATTTGAAAGGAAATATCTCTAAGAACTTTTTCTTTTTTCTTTCTAAATCTGTCTATGCTTTTCTTTTTCTATTTTCCTTGAGTTGAATGAGATCTGTTCAAGTGTTTTTAAACAAGGGAGGGAAGAACTATTACGGAATGGGCATGTGGGTTGGTGGGGTCAACATTGTTATTTTGGCCCCGTATGTCTAGAGTTAATCATATTTAGCATAGGAGGATTCAAGATTCCGCCAATGAGACCGATGACGGAGCTAGGACCTAATAAATCCACAATATATACGTAAGTGTATGTGCACACTCTCGCTTGTATGTAGCTCAGCCACTAATTAAGACAATCATAGTAATTATATGGTCCACAAGGATACCATCAAGCGTGTATATGTGTGTTTTGATGATATTATCCAGCTGTGGGAGGGGAAAGGATGAGGAAGATATAGCTAGCAAAGCAGAAAAAAGGACCCCACAACCCAGATAATCTGATCCAAAGATAGTTCATCATATCTTGTGGACATATTTTCTTGGTTGTGAATGTTAAAAGCACTTTTTTTCTCATCCACTAGTTATGCTTACGCTTCAAGCCTTCACTCTTCACTTGGACACTTGAGAAGCAACTGGCACTTTGGGACAAATAAGCTGATGAAAGCTCTCTGTCTGAATCTAGCAACTGGAAAGATCAAGTGATAACCCAACAATGTCAAACTATATCCCAAAATGCACGAGTGATATCAATGAAAATACATCAAATATGGCAAATAGAGGCTTGAACCTAACAATCTCTTACTTAATAAATTACAAAAAGCCCCTTCTTGTTTCACTATTCATGTAAAATTTGTGAAAATATGGCAAATAGAGGTTTGGACCAACGATGATTAGGCTTGAGATTACATTGATTCTTAGACCAATAGATTATAGGAGAAAAGTTGCTTCCTCAGGGTGTGAACATAACCAAAACCCAATGAAAATGTTACAAGAATTATGAAACTTCAGGGTATGAACATAACTAAATTCCACAAGAGAGTAGCTGCCAAAAGTCCTATTTAAAACTTGTCCATCACAATTTATCAAAAGTTTCTCCTTCTCCTTCATATATTATACAAATAATAAAAGGAAAAATTACACGTGGGTCTCCATTTTTGGAAGTATTTACATTTAGGTCCAAAAGAATCGACTTTTTACAAATTAGTCCAAAATTTCATTGACCGTTTAGTCAAACTTAACATTTCTGTTAAAAATTAAAAAAAAAAAAAGAAAGAAAAATTATGAAAGGACTAAATTACCCTTTGGACTGCATTGTAATTGTCAAACTATAAAGACCTAAATGTAAAATATCTCGCCGCCGCAACCGTTGCCGAAGCCACCACCCATGTGGTCAACACCTTATACCTCGATGATTCCCTTGTCGAGCCCGACATATGATCCCCCAAGTCCGTTTTCCCATTCGACAACCACACCGGATTTAATTTCAATTCAAATTTTTGGATTTTACTCTAAAATCCTAGAAATTTCAATTCGAAATTAACGACGATTCGTTCGTCGAATTTCCGATCCAGCTTCATCAATGGCCTACCCATGAAGAGTAGATCGAAACCACCCTCTGGTCGTCGGAGTTCGTCACCGAAAATGTTGCGCCGCCACCTCCGCCGCGCGAAAACTTCTCGCCTACAACTCCACCTTCGGTAAGAACGAAAGGTCGAGACTACCACCATTCAGCTCGTTTCGTCAAGGGCTTCCAGATCTTAGTGGTCTCCGCCCTCGCCGCTGGCCGGAAAGTCGTTCGCCGCTCCTCCACCGTGCACCACCTTTGGGCTGCCGTATCTCCTTCGTAGGACATCTCCTGGCCGTGCGACCACCACCATTCGACTCATCGTCCCAAGGGCTTCCAAACCCTGGTGGTGCGCGTTCATGCCTCTTGCCGAAAATGCCGTGCTCCACCACGCTCTGCCGTGACTTCTTCGTGAGAAATTTTATATTTAGGTCCTTATAGTTTGACAATTTTAAAATGCAGTACAAAGGGTAATTTAGTCCTTTCATAATTTTTTTTCTTTTTTTTTAAATTTTTAACGGAAATGTTAAGTTTGACTAACGGTCAACGAAATTTTTGACTAATTTGTAATAAAATAATTCTTTTGGACCTAGTTGTAAATACCTGAAAAAGGGGACCCAGGTGTAATTTTCCCATAATAAAATGTTCATGTGATTCCCCAAATAAAAATTTCGGACTCTATTGTTACCTCGGTTTTTGTTTATAATATGTGATACACGGATACAACAACAAGACTTTTTCTAAAAAATTTACACTAAAGAAGTATTAGACACAATGTCGGATATGATACGAGATGATAGGATATGATTTTTAAAAATGACTATGCATCATAGTTTATAATTGATAGTTGGCGTGACCAATAAATGGGATTGGTGAGTAATAAATTAACATAATAAATTGTTTTTTCCCATTTCGTTTTATTAGATAGACACCCCGGCCTCATATGAATAATAATTAATCGTGAAAGACTAATCCAGTATTTAAAGATATTATTAAACTCTTTCTCAGCTTAATGTCTCTGGCAGAGAGAAACAACCTCAATCAAGATCAAGAGTCTATGATGCATGAATATGAATATGAATATGATAATATATATACGATACAATATGAATATGATAATATTATTTTTTCCAATATTTACCACTATACCACACAATGCAAATAATATTTTAGGAGTATCTTGTAGTTAGAATCAACTACATGCATTAATCAAGCTCAACGTGACTGTCACATTCTTAATTATTGACTTTGCACTTTCCCATTAATGATCAATATACAACTTTTATAAACTTATCTTCCTTCACGAATTAAATATTTAAATGAATTGTGGTCCACGTACATGCCTTAAGATTTTCTGGATAACCTCATCTGAGAATATCATTCAGCTATGATAGTTCGTTATCATATCGGCACGGATACATTTTTTAGTTCTATCTTTTTTTTTTTTTTTCTCCAAAAAATACCACAGGGGTATTAATGTCTTTTGTGCATTTTGGCCTAAGGAGACACATTTTAGAGGGTGGTCATCTATATCTATATCTATACTATTATAAAAGTGTGGATCTTTCAAGGTGTTTCTTCCCTATTGTAAATGGACTAAAGTACCCTTAGCTAACAATTCATTCACTTCAATTAATAATATTAATATGTTATTACTGAATTTAATTAATTATTTTAAAAAAAGTGAATTAATGATTCTCAACTAATTAGTTTTTAACTCTACACAACTCTTCTTCTTCCAATTCAATTGAGTTATTAATTTGAGTCTCTAACTCAACTCAGCTATTCATCTTCTATGTTATTAATTTGAGTCTCTAACTCAATTCAATTATTCATCTTTTATGTTATTAATACTCATTTGTACTATACTTAAGTTTTGGTTGAAATATAAATCACCAATAAATGGAGAGAAAATTTGAACATAAGAATTAAAATTGTGAGAAAATATTTTGATTCAAACTGAAAAAATAAGAGACAAGGCATTAACCAAAAAATGGGATGACCACGTGCGACGCACGTGGCTCTTGCTAGTAGTATCAAGTATCTCTTGGCCTAATATGGGCATGAGAGTAGTTTTTTGATTATAATTACAACGAATCTCATAGCACAAATTTACCGTAATTGGAGTTTATTTCGACTTTCTCGTAGCGCCGTCTTCAAATTTCGAAACCCTAACATGCATCAAAATCAAAACAAACGCGAATAGGACGCATAAATGAGTCCAATTGGAATGAAACTTGCTGTGTTATTGACGAAGCCGGCCAAGAGCTATGGTTGTCGCACCTGCAACAGCGATACCCAACTAGAATCATCGCAATATTTTTTTAATATTCCATCAAAAAAAATAAGTGCAAAAAACGCTACTTAAAGAATATTGGGTGCATGTCTCAGTTGCACCGGTTGGATACCAAAGTGAAAGTTACCCCAAACGTTAGGTAGTTTAATATACACTACAAGAAAAATTAGAATTAGAATGAGTGACAAAAGGTGTTATGGCAATGTAAAAGTTGTCACTAATTGTATTCATTTAGTGATAAAAGTTTTATTTTTGTCATAAAATTAATTTTTACAATGCATAATAGTGACAAAATAGTGTTTAAATTGTCACTATTGACAATTAGTGACATAGCTATGGTGATAATTTTGTGACAAGTAATTTTTTATCACAAAATCATAGTGACAATTTTTTTTGTCACTAAGTTGTCACCATAACTATGTCACTAATTGTCAATTGTGACAATACAATCACAAACTCTTGTCACTATAGAAGCATAGTGTGACAATATAAAAATAATTGTCACCAAATTAATTTAGTTAGTGACAAAATAAAAGGTATTGTCACTAAATGTTATCATTGGTGACAACTTTAAAGTTGCTACTTAATTTTTTTGTCACTCTTATTAAATTTTCTTGTAGTGATAATTAACCTTAATTAAAATTATTGCAGGACTATAATATATGAAGCATATGAAGTCTAGTGGTAGTCGTGCACCCACTTGTTTTGTTTAGTCTTTTTAACACATATATTTGGTGAGAAGTTACGAGATTGTCCTTAAAAATTCTTACAAATATCAGACAAATTTATTATTTAAATTCGTCGTCTCTATGAAATGTACATAACGGTACCAGAAACTTAACGGAATTGACTAACAGTTGACCGGTCAAGAAACTAGGATATAAAAAACCAAACAAGAAGAACCTATATATATATATATATAAATATGGCAATTTGTAGGATTCCCTATGTAATTCGCGCTTTTTAAAATATTAAACACCAAATGAAACTTTAGGATCTAAACGTGACATAAACAGAAACAAATTGGATCAAAACAAAAATTTAAAGTTTATTTCTAGGAACTCTAATATCTTATGTTGAAGGAAACCAAAACTCCAACAAGAAGTTTACAAAGTTCTATAGGACTGTAAGAAACTCAGATACTCAGTATTTGTGCTAGAACATAGGAGAATAGCAGATATATATATGTAAGAAAGCTTTTGGCGAATCTCTTTGGTAACGAATTTATTATTACTATTACTTGCTACAAATATAAATCCACGTACAAAATCCATCCTAAGGTTTATACCTTCACAAAGAAACCCAAAATCCCACAACCTTACAATTACCCCCCTGAAGGGGGTAATTGCAAGTTTTTACAACTCACGTATTCTAAACATTTTTATGTTTCCCGGTAGTACAATTACAGTATGAACTAACAAATGGCATATCCATAATTTTTGAAATATTTCCTTCTTTTTTGTTTTCTTGGTTAATTAACTATGGCTTGATATTATACATGTTCTGAAATTTACTTGATGTCGTATATTCCAGCTACAAAAGTTTACATGAAGCTGCAGAGGATACTTATGTATATCAACGTATTTTCTTAGACAATAATGCAGTGCGGACGACGAAATGCATTTTCTTTATGAACGTTTTCACATATAGGGAACAATTTAATGAAAGAGACTGGACCTAAAACCACATTACATCATAAATTTTAAAACCAGGAGTACAAACAATCATTATCTAAACAACAGATCAACAAACCATAATATAATGGAAAATTTTATGTACGAAATTGTGAATTCGAGTTAGTTGGTGTCGCCTATTGGCAATTTTACTTTTTCCTATTAATCAACCTATGTGATGATATATATATGGTTATTATACAATGCAAATAACTTGTGTTATGAAATGCGACTATCATACAATTAATGCCCGGAGCACCGCGCATTGCGTGGTGCATGGCAACACTAGTATGGGTATACATATAGAATTGATAAATGGTAAAATTGTATTTTTAGTTCTACAACTACCGGCTTGTAGCATTCTAGGTTTTAAGGTTTTTTCATTTGTAATTTTAGTTCTATAATTCAAAATTATAGCAATTTTAGTTCTTCAGTCGCTGGAACCTTACTTTCTCGCCGGAAATAATTGACACATGGCATGTCGGAGATACACGTAAGCTCCACCTCAAATCTAGGTCAGTAACAATATCAGTTGGGGTAGATGCAAGTAATAATATCTACTCCATTGCATGTGCTATTGGTGGGAATGAGAAAATTGAAACTTACGTGTATCCCCTGCCAATTTCCGCCTTTCCGGTGAGAAAGTAGGGTTACGTTCCGGCGACGAAAGACTAAAATTGCTATAACTTCAAAATTATAGGACTAAAATTGCCAATGAAAAAACTTTAGGACCTAAAATACAACAAATCGATAGTTACAAGACTAAAGATGCAATTAGGTCTTGACAAAGAATAAAATTCGGTGCAAAAATATGAAATAACTCAAATTATAATTAAGAAGCGAGCGAACACACAGGAGGAATGGAGGAGTACAAGCCAATCACAATAACAGAATACATCATAATTTTATCGAAAATGAAAGAACCAAAAAGAAAAACAGTCTTAATTCTTATTTCTTACACAAATATGTGTGTTCGGTTCGGTTCGGTTCGGTTCGGTTCGGTTCGGTTCAAATTCGGATTTGACTACTCACTACAAAATCCAAATCCACCATCAGCAGGGATAACACAATGGGGACAGTTCGGATCCTCGCATTCCGACTCTTCCATACACATTGATCCACACTTCCAGTCAAGGCAAACACCATTATAGGGAGTAAATACATAACAATAGACACATCCTCCATTAGGTTCGTAGCTCGCACATTGCCAATTCGCAAAACACCCCGTTGATCCGCAATACGCTTCCACTTGGTTACTTTTACTTGAAAAAGGTAAAAGATCTGCAATTTTATCATTTTATTCATGAGCAACTTAATTCTTTCTTTTAATATTATAGCACATTGAAATAAATAATTAAACAAGATAGCTGAGAAATAGTTACCGGATGTGATGACGAGGAGGAGAGCCACTGAGATTAACAACTTAGCTTTAGTTTTATCCATAATTAAAATTAATCTGAATGATTGAATTAAAGATCTAGTAGAGAGGTGCATGCCTGAATTTATAGAGCAAAATTCATTCAAATCAGACTCAGAATATTGCAATTAATTATTACTTGAAAACTAGATCAACTTGACAAATTCTATGTACTTGTTTTATATTTATAAAAATTAAACTTGTAATAAATTAAACAAGTCTGCATTAAATAATATAATAATGAAGAAATTAATAGAACAATGAAGTCCTAGCTAGCTAGGTTGATCAATGATCATGTTAGTATTAATTAACTAACTCCTTGGATTAATGAATGGTCATTTTAGTTCTGTTCTAACCTTTCCAGTTAACCTCCAACCATTGCAATTCATTGTAGTGAACCCTCTTAATGTATTTTTAGTAGAATTTAAGGAAAATTTAATCCAAATTATTTCATGCACGGACTTATTTTTTTAATTCCCGATAATTTCTCCTGCAGTTTTCTAATTCCTTACAAATATAAACTATCAATAATCTCAAGCTCTATAAAATCCTTAATACACTTGATTTGCACTAAACATGAGTAATCCCTTTTCTCATGTGATCAGGATTAAGCATGAGTTCGTGATTTAAATCTTTGTGTAAAGATTCATACATGTTTCCGCGTTTCTCAATTCTGATAAATACATTAAGGGTTTTGTAGAGTATAAAGTGGATAATGTACGTATATATGACTACAAACATAAAAAAAAATTGATGACAAAGTTATCAGAAATTGCATATGGATAAATAAGTTAATACAAAAAATAATTTGGACTAAATATTTTTAAGATTCAATTGGACTTAAGTTTGGGGATAAGTACAACAAATTGTAATGGTTGTGAGGCTAACTGCAAGAACAAACCTCAAAGGTTGAATAAAATATTCCCGAATATTCCCTAGGGAAATAACTTGAGGGGGTAAAAGGGGAGTAAATGCAAAAAATAACACCATTAGAGAGGTAATTGCAAGTCTTCGACGGTTAGGGGAAAGTGCAAATCCTATCATAAGTTAAGGGTTTTTTTTTATTTTAATTATCCCTAAAATTTATAAGGTTAAGCATTATGGGATATCTATTAATTAACATGACAAAGTGCTGGAAAAGAAACAAGTACAGTTAATATATATAATCAAAACAGTGCATTTAATGCTGAAGCGAGGAAACGGATCTGAGGGGAATAAATGAAAATATAGGTCCTCCATGTTATATGATTTGGCAATTAAATTTGGTTTTTCTTTCCTTTTTTATTTTTAATTTTCCCTTCCAATTCTAGTGACATAACTTCTAGATGATTAATGGGATAATTATTTCCCACATTATTATATTACTCCTATAAATTTTAGTAAACAAGTACAATTAATTAAAACAAAACATCCTTAATGCCGAAGCTTTTTTTTTTTTTTTTTTTTTTTTTTACGGTAAAACAAAGTTTCATTAAGAAGAATCAACAAAAGTCCCAAATAAAATTGGGGATGTTTGTGGAACCAATGCAAGTCAAAGCTGCATTCCGAGCAAGAGAGTTGGCCACAGAATTAGCCTCCCGATGAACAAAGGAAAAGGAAATAACATCAAAATGTCTAAATAAACTATGAATTTCAAAAATTAAATTGTTAATACTAGAGAAATCTTCATCTTCAACTTAAATCTTTCAAATCAAATTGATACAATCACCTTCGAAAATGACATTTTTCCAACCAAAGTCTCGCGGGCACCTTCAAGGCCGAGATAGCAGTGAAGGCTTCGGCCGTTTCCGGGTCAAATTAATGCCGAAGCTAGGAAACAGATATGAGAGGATCGAAAAATATAAAATTGGTCCTCCATGTTATGATAATGTGGCAATATAATTAAATTAATTGGAGTTTTGTTAATTTTTCTCCAGTTCCATGACATAACTGTGTTGATGAACGGCAAAATTAGTCAACTATGAACGAAAATGGATCAAGCTCATTTTTAGATTTTAACTAAATTACTATATATATTAATGCTAAAAGATTGTCAATCATTCGAGTTAATTTTTATAGAGATCTGTAGCCAACTTGACTATTACAAAAATATAGTCAATGGTTGGTTCTCTTACAGAAAATGTTGTTAGGTGTTATTTTAACATCACGAGGCGCTTACTTCTGTGGAACTTTGCTTATATTGACTAATTATTGCCTTATCTAATTATGTTGGTATGTATAATATTCTATGAAATTGTTTACATGAGTTATTTGTCCAAAATAACCAAAAAATATTGTTTATATTTCATGTTCCACTGATACGGGTTGTAAGCTCAGTCCTTATTTAATATTGATTATGGGTGGTTTATATAACAACTGTTATTTGACGAGTTTAATATAACAAATCATTATCCGTCCATAACCAATAGAAGTTCAATGTAAACACAACGGATATAGGCCCAAATTACCACCCATTTTTTCATTTTGCCGCCTGTGTAATTTTTAATCCACATTTTTTGCTATAAAAACATTTCAAAGAAGCAACAATATACAATTATATCAAAATTAACTAATGTAATCTTTTAAAAAAATTGAATATGAACTATTTATGCAGTGTAATAATAATGCAGGGGTGAATATGTGATTATTCGGCACATCAAGTTTAACACAATTTTTCATGCAGTAAAATTAAAAAAAATAAAATCGAAATAGTAAAATTGTCAGAGGTAATGCCAAGAAACTTAAATTTAACAATCTGCCCACACATTACAAAACATAGGAAACATTAAACATGAAATTAAACTTAAACACATTAGAAAAATTACAATTAGATCCCAAAGAAATTCTAATGCTTGGGTGTATTTTGTAACTATTTAATTTCATGTGGAGGTGTAACTGTAATTATTTGACTAAGATGGTCACGAGTTGTAATTTAAAAAACTTATTTGGGGTCTAAATGTAATTTTTTCTTAATAGATAACTAAAAGAGGAAATAAAAAAATTCAAATTCAAATTTTGAATTTCAAAAGAGTTAGGCTATTAACAAATGTAAACAAGCAATCCAAAATAAGACTGCTTAGATTTTTTTTTTCAGAAAATATAAATGGCCTAAACCGTCAATGGGTCCACCACCTAATCAACCCATAATCTAAACAAATATGGATTAATTTTTTTTTTAATGTAAACAATTTCTATGTATATATAATATAGGGAATTTTTCATTTTTGATACCATATTTTTGTCCCAGTACAATTTTGGTATCAATTTTTTCGGGCTTTCCAATTTTGGTATCATATCTAATAATTTATTGGGAAAATTACATAAGAGTCTCTACAGATTGCCCTAATTATATTTAGGTTCCTATTGTTTCATTTTTTACATCTAGGTCCATTGACCAGACTTCCATTAGTCAAATCCGTTAGTCAACTTAAGAAATTAAAAAAGAAAATATTATTTGTGTGGCGGGAGAAATTTTGGGAGGACTTTTTAACCCCCAGGGTCTGGAATTTTAAAATTTAAAATTTTGGGGACTATTTTGTTGTACATACGGTCATATCTGAGGGACTTATTTATAATATTTTTGAACTTATTTATGAAGAAAATAATCCTACAAGTGGCAGGATGTTGAGGTAAAGTATGCAATAGAGTTTATATCTGGATTGGAGTCCGGAAGGAGAAAAGAAGCTACGGCTTACGTTACATCACTTCATTTTTTTCTATTTTCTCCCAATTTTTTCTCTGCAAAAAACTACTGGCGATTGATATAGTCTAGATTAAGGGAGGTTCATTGCTGAAGAATCAGGTGTTAAAGAAGACGGAAATCGCATATCTGGGGCTGTAGGTAAGGGCGAAACATCTTCATGCAAGAAAAGATCACTTTTTTTTATCTAACTAAATGTTCATGTGTTTACTTCCCATTAGAAGTTCGATTTTTTATTTTTTTTTATATTAGTTGTTTATTTCCTCAAAATCAGACTGATGAAGTAGAAAGGGTTAGGGTTTTTTTCTTTTTCTGATTTACAATGTTATTTCGCTTGCAAAAACCCTACTTGTACTTTTTTCAAAAAATTTCATTGCTTCCTTAGAATGTCAGTTATTCAACGAAAAAACCCCAATTTTATTTACTAGGGTTTGCTATTTCTGTTGATTTAAAGCTGCATTTTACAGTTTGAAGTGTTGTTTTATATATGTGTTCGATTTTTTCGTATTATTTTGATTTTTTGACTGATGTTTGTTCTTCTGATGTATTTGTCGTAGTTAAAATGGGTGACAAAACTTTCACACTCGTGGTTCATTACAGCGACCAAATAGCTTTACTTTATGATATTGATCCAGATAAGTATAGTTTTATTGATTTTAGAAGTGACATTAAGGAATTGTTTATGAGGGCTAATGATCCTGTCATTATTCATGCATGTACAACTAATGCCAAGTCTAGGATGCAAGTATCATCTGATAATGTTATTTTGTCTGTGGTTGAGAGAAACATGTCTGATGATTTTTTTGATGTTTATGTTGGGAAACTGTTGTAATCGCATACCTGGTTTATGCGATGTTTATGTATTTACCTCCTTATTTATATATTTAATCATTGACACAACCAAGAACACAACTCTACCCTAGAAAAATTGTCCGATTTTCTCTAAATCATCAACGTAGCTTATCAGCCCATTTGGCAACTTCTTGCTGCTACATGGAAACAACAAGGAACTGAAAACAAATAATATATACATTCTCATAAAATCATGAACGCCATCATTATCTTGTCTATCCTTCAATTCATACAATTTATTATGGATGTTATAAGAAAGTGTCACCATTGCAGACTTGTAAGAAAAATACACACTCCGCATACGGGAGTCATTTTTGTATTCAGGATCAACATGGTGGCCCGAATACTATAAACCCAATATATCTAGAACTCATTTGCATGAAAACAAATCTCGATATCCCTAATTTTAAATGAATCGGTTTCAATGTCGTAACGATCCAAAAGAATTCCAACACGAGTATATGTACCAAAAACATAGGACGTATTGACGAATGAGGCGAATGGAGTTTTTCTGATCAATTCCATCTGACTCTCCGTCAAATCACCAAGATTCTTCATTTGATCAGCAAAATAGGTCATTGAACAACGACATTGTATTTTGTCATCCCTCTTAGCCTTAAGCTTACTACTCTCAATTCTGTTTTTACTGCGGCCTTTTCTCTGATTACCAGGAAGTTTACTAATGATTTTCCTGAGACTTTTGTTGCTTCCTCCCTTACTTTTCATGCTTTGACTCGGTCGACCCATCTCTGCCAAATAACAAATTTCTGATTCATACCATACGCTAGATAGGTACTGGGAACTACCATGTGCTTTTGTTGAACTATAACCCTAAAATGTGAATTAGCTAGAAAATAAATTTGTTGAACTATAACCCTAAAATGTGAATTAAAGAAGAAATTTAGGTGAAGTCCCTAAATTAACAGTAAATGCGAGGTACGAACCTAGAGTTATGGCTTAAACCCTAAAATAGACTGCACGAGGTTGATGAAGACGAAAAATACCAACTAGGGTTCTCAATGCACGAGTGTTTCCGAGAACAGCTTCGAGACGACAAATTAACTTCACAGCAAAACTACGAAGGACGTTTTGGGAAAGATTGGCGAAGTGAAATCGTAGGAAATTGTTATTGGGATGGTGTCGGTGGGAATTTTTCCGAAATTATTTTGGGGCATATGAAAGAGAATGGCATGCCCTTGTAATTCTTGGACAAATAAAAGTATTTCGGACATTTTACAAAAAACGAGAAAGTAAAGTTAAAATTGAAACATAAACTGGTACCTAAAATGATCATCTAAAAAATTGGGTAGCAAAACTAAAATTTTGAAGATGAATGGTATTTAAAGTAAATTTTCCGTTATATATATATATATATATATATATATATATATATATATATATATATATATATATATATATACTGTAGATACATAGGAACATTCAAGAATATTTATTTAAAATTAAACATTAAAGAAATGAGTTTGGTCGTTACCATGGTTTAACTTTAACATATACTTCTTATGTACATAAATGTAATTAAAATTTATTAATTGTATTTGTCTAAACTAAAGTTGATTATTTAATCATGTCATAATTGTCAATCTTAATGGCTGGAAATTTTAAAAGAAGATATTACTTAAAAAATGATGAAAATATACATGGCAAAATCTTAGGTAGCTTCTCCACTAGGGAAGGCCGTAGCCTCAAATAAACCAATTAAGTGCTCTGGTTCGAAAAAATTATGCTCATGTTTGAAACACAAAATTAACTGTGCTTAAAACCTCTATTATGGCCTAAGCCCTAATCCCTTACTTCAAACGTTGAACAGTTAAGTTCTCTGCATATGTATATAATAGTATGTGCTCGTGCTATGCACGGCATCATTTAAAACAATTTGATATTATGACAAATAATAATTTTTTGTTTTAAATACAAATATAAAATAAAATAGTCGTAAAATAAATAATTGAACATCATCAACAAAATAAAATATTCAAGTGGATTTAGATGTTAAGATGGAAAAAAACATTTACATTACCAATTACTATTATTTAAAAAATCAATGTTAAAAGAAAAGTATATAGGAAATATAAATGTTATCTTTAAACTTGGCGGAAAGAGAAACTGCAAAAATAAATTCTAATTTCTAATGTGAGAAGCCTGTTTGTTCTTCTTGGAATGGAACATGGAAACATCAAGGCTTCTGTTCATAACATCCATCCTCATAACGGTTGCCTTCTTCAGATCAGGCATCGGTCATCTGGTTGCCAAAACAAAAAAAAAAAAAAAGGGATAATCTCTAAACTATAGTGATTTTTGCACTTTACTATCTAAATTTTTTTTTCTCAGAGTTTGCCTCCTGAACTACATAAATTTTTACAATTTGCCATCTCCGACGGAAATATACTACCGAAAAATTGTATCGTGTCATATAAGAATCATAGGTTCACGTTGTATTGCTCTCCTCAACATATTGAAAATAAATCCTCAATCAATTTTAGAAAACTTGGAGTTTTTATCACCCAATTGAATATTTAAAAATAATCTATGAAATTTGTCGTTATTCCAATTGAGTGATAAAAACTCCAAGTTTTCTGAAATTGATTGAGAGTTTATTTTTGAGACGTTAAGGGGAATAATACAACATCGTCCTATGTTTCTCATATGACACGATGCAATTTTCCGGTGGAATATTTTCATCGGAGATGGCAAATTGCAAAAAAATATTTAGTTTAGGAGGCAAACTGTAAGAAAAAAAAGTTTAGACAGTAAAGTGCAAAAATCGATATAGTTCAGATGGAAAAAAATCATTATGCCAAAAAAAAAAGTTATAACTCTTCTTTAGGAAAGTTGTAACTTGTAACTAATATGAAAAATTGTGACGCCCCATAATTTCGCATAATCGATATTTAACCTTGTGGAAATTATTGAAAAGTTTGAAAAGCTTGGGAAACACTAAAGTTCAAAGATTTGAGGGCCAATTTATTATTAAACAAAGATATTGGGGGAAAGTTTGAGAAAAGAAAAAAGAAGACAATTTCTGCTTCTTTAAATTACGCAGAACCGTATACACTCATGGACACGCACACTAATACACGCTCAAAATCACATACAAAAGTGCCTCTTCTTTCTTGACCTGTAACTCCCTTGTTTCTTCATCAAATCATGCGAAATTATAGTCGGAATTCTTCGTCTCGACGAGACGAACACGGCGGTAGGAAGAAGTCTGTGTTTTGCCCAGTGGTTGAGGCGCGGTGGCGAGGGAAAGGTGCGGGGACGGCATTGCTCGTCGACGACAACTCTACCGGTGATTTGAGCGCGGGTTAGGGTGTTTCCCAATGTTTTGACGAGACGAACTTGTTTATGGTGAAAAGTCGATCAAAAGGGGGGCGGAGGAGGCGCGGCGGTGGGGCGACAACGCGCAACCGCGCGGTGACCGGCGGTGATTTCCAGCCATTTCCTCCGGCGAACTTCTTGGGGGTTTTAAAGGTACCAGTATGGGCTTTCATAATCTGGACTCAATTTCAGAAAATGGCTGGCGAAAAATGAGTGATTGAGGTTTAAAGGATTTAGGGTTTGTAGAAACTGGGTTTAGTTGTATCTGAAATTGAATCCAAACGGTTTGGGATTTTTAAAAATTGATTTAAGGGTTGTGACGGGCTTGACGAGACAAGCGGACTGATGAATTGGGTATATTTTTCCGGCGGCCGGAGACGGCGGTCCGGCGGCGGCAGTTTGCCTGAAGTTAGCCCACGTCCCACTAAGTCTGTGTATGGTAATATTAAGTTGTTTTGATACTTCCTTGTCATGATTTGGCCATAGATAGACAATTAAGACATGAAAATGGACTAACGAGACGCAACCTTTACTGGACATAACTCCTTGAACAAAGGTTGAGATCATACAATTGCATTTAAATGATTATTAGAGGTATAAAGCGAATGAATAAAAGAATGCCATATTTTATACATAGACTTGAATTGAATTGGGATTATGGAGTTTAATGTAATCAGATTTAATACCTAAGAATAGTAAGGTTAATCTTTAACTTAAATTGGGCAAAATTATTGGATTATTGAAATTATATTAGGCTGATTGAATAGGGACTAATATTATTAAAGTATGTTAGGGTTAATCTAAATTGGATTTAAGAAAGTAAATTATTGAAATTGATAAGGAATAGTATTTTAACGAATAGTGACATTAATTCCCGTAGAAATGTAGTGAACTAAAGAAGTGATTGCTAGAGAAAATAAGTTGTAAAAGTAGTTACTTTAACCTGTCTGGTATTATTGGTTCGTGAAGGACAGTGGGACAGTGGACTAAGTACAATTGACTACAAATAACAGGTGGGGATGAATCCTCTCTTGCTGGAGATTGAACAAATCCGTACACCGTTCTTTAACTTATGCTTTATGCTTTTATTGCTTTCGTGAACCTTAATTGCCTTTTACCGCAATTGCTTAAATTGTTATTTGAGCATTTTCCTATCGTTCAATATGTGATTGTGAATTCGGAAGTATTTGTCAATAAAGGGACTACGTGCTGTGCGGGGTAAAGTGCTACGCCATGAGAGCCTCTTCTTAAGCCTGTGTGGCCAAACTTTCCATGTGCAGTATCCATCGCTTGAGCCCGTATGAGCCACCTCTGGATTCCCTAATTGATAGTGATCGATTGAAAGTGAAACCCAGTGATCGGTGTGTGGCGGCTATTGGGGGCACCCATAGCTCGCATTTATATTATTCCATTGGGGGCACCCATGGAACGACCATGCGAGGGCTCCTGCTGGTCGAAGTGTAGTGAGTGTCTAGTGTGGCCACATAGAATGAAGGCGATATAAGGCTGGACCCTAAACCATTTGATTCCTTGAAAACCAAAATGATCGATTGATTATACATTTACAGTGAATTGCTCTCATATTATCACCTGATCGATCGTGTGAACACGAGTATTTTTCTTGTTGTGAATTCAAGTAAAACTGTTATATTACTGCTCATTTATAATTGATTGAGTGCCCCACTGAGTCACTTGACTCACTCCCCCTATTATTTTGTGTTATGTTCTCCATAATTAATGAAGTGAAATGTAAGGGTGGAATTGAGCTTGCAGAGTTGTGAATAGATCGTAGGTTGGAATTTTGAGATACAAGTTCGTTTTGTGTTTAGTTTATGATATCGTTAACGCTCGAACTCGGATATTTATTATTCGGGTTGGGGCGTTACAAAAATGGTTGCGGCTATGGGAGAAAATAGCAAAAGCATTCTGCCCGGAATAATATTCTCGGCCAATAGACAGAAGCAAATACACAGATGGAGGGTTGCACACCTGCTAACGATGGCTTTGAACCTACACTAAAGAGTGGAAGCTTCTCTACAAAATTCAATGAAAAGCAAAAAAAAACTAAGCTGGTGTTAGCTTTAACTTAAAATAAGTGCTTTAGAACTTTTCATGTCACTCTACTGATAATCTTTCTTAGAATCCCAAAAATTAAATATTTCATCACTAAGGCAAACGCAACAATGGGTCTATTACCCAAAAAAACAACGAGTCTATTACAATAACACGGTATAATCTTATAAGCCTTATAAAAATGAAGAAAAACCAATAAACTCAATAGCATGATTACGTAATTACCATCAATACCAGCATCATAGGGGTGAGACTTAATTTTTGGGCCGAGCTCATATCCACCTCCGGTAATTGTTGTCTGCTCATCTGTCCAAAGATTGGACTAAGGTGTCTTGCACCCATAAACAAAGCTCTCCAATACAAAATTCGCATACTCATAAACCACAAACATTTAAAGGTAAATTTATATATACCTCATCGTGTGACCGGAGAGAAGGTTTTGAGCCGGGATACGACTGATTGAGGAGAGTCCATTATTGTGAGTTATAAGTTAACTTGCAAAATATTGAATATTAATATCAAGATTAAAGAAGATACTTCAAATGATGAAAAGAAATAAGAAAATGTGAAAGAAAGGGGGATGAAATTTCTATGCCGTAACAATACATGAATTAAGCATGAAAAATAGGCAATAAGTTCAACGGTGATAATTAACTACACTCAATACTCTTAAATTAAAACAAAGCAGAAATGTGGGAGTTATATATCTTGCTCAAATTCTCCGAAACCCTTGCCTCAACTGAAAAGGACAAACTCAAGAATCTGAACATAGATAAAACTCACATAAAAGATGATGGAGACCTCGAATCGTACAATGAAGCAAACGAAGTAATAATTTATTGAAAAAGTTTAAAATATATATTAAATAAGTGAAATTTAAAACTAATTATTATAATAATTAAAAGAAAAGAAAGGTTAACAACTGGGCTGGTTGTGTGTTTACAAAGTTGTCTCTTGGAGCCTTGACGTATTCATCCTGCAGCCCATGTTATGTATATGTGTGGTCATGGTGTTAACTAGTCGTAATTTGTAAATGAGTTGAAGCTTGAATCCGACTTTCTTTTTTCTTTTTTTTTTCGTTTAAATTCAAGTTCAAATTCATCTAAAAATAATTAATTTCAAATTCCGAGCGCATCTTTAGAATTTTGAGCTCAATCTTGAGTCATTTACAGTCTAGTTTGTTCGAGCTTATAAATAATATAATATAAATATTTATCGTTTTTCATTTATTTTGATAAATATTGTAAAACTAGTAAAACTATAAATATTAGGATTTTGAACTCAACCTTAAGAGTCGCTTATAGTCTATTTTGTTCGAATATGAGCTTGAACTCGAGCTTATAAATAATAAAAATATCTACTTTTAGAAACACATAAATTGATAAAAGTATTCTTTTTGCTTTGGGATGAGGTGTAAAAGTAAAGGAATCGAGAAAAGTACCTTCTACTAATATAATTTTTTTTTTTTTTTGGTATGACCGATTATATACTTTTCAGAAAATAAAAACAAAAGATCATATAACGGTCAATTTATAAGGATATTGAACATCGATTTGATTGCTCGGTCACATGATATAGCTAAGCAGTGGCATTATGGTATTGGTCCTTGTCAATTCACACTATCTATATAAATATTTATATTATATTATATTATATATGGCAAACGTTCGACCCATATGTAATTTGTCATATTTATATTTAAATTTTTCTAGTTTTATTTTTTACATCCTAGTTCCTTGATCAGCCAACCATTAGTCAGTTTCGTTAATTTTTTGGTACCATTGTATTCATCTCATCGAGACGATAATTTTGGAATATAAATTTGTCTGATTCGGTGAAGAAACGAGAAATTTGGACTAGTACACACAATTGAAAGAAATTTTCTTAAGCTTGTAACTTTCTCGTTTCTTCACCGAGTCAAAAAAATTTATAGTCAAAATTCATCGTCTCGATGAGACGAACACAATGGTATCAAGAAATTAACGGAACTGACTAACGGTTGACCGGTCAAGTAATTAGAATGTAAAAACTGAAACTAGAAAAACTTAGATATAAATATAAAGAAACATCAGGGATCCCAATATAACTCGTCTTTATATGTATAATATTTATCAAATGCGATGGCTTTGGATATTTTTGTGTGGACGAGACATGCTCATTTTCATGATGTCTAGATATAATTCTACAGTTCAATTTTCATGTGACAAATAAAGTTTAATTGTTGCACCTTGACCACGTTTCTTTGGTGCGTTACTTGCATTAGAAAACACGATTTTGGTGATTGTCCCAATCAAAACCTAATTCTTGATTTCTTTCTATTAGAATTTGACTATAATAGAAAATGGATGAATAGATAGGAAAAAAAATGACATAATTTCGTGAGGAGGTGTCAAATCTTAGCTAGCTCAATCAATTGGTCCTGATCACTCCTAAAATCACTAAATATTTGATTGACAAAAATTTGTGTTGGCCTAATTAATTTTATCTTTGTTGTTGTGTCATCAGTTTCATAGGTGGGGCTTTTCTCGTGTTGATATGAAATTGATTTGCAATGATCAACAAACTTTGAATTATTACATATAATTGATATTAATGGTCAATTGGATTTTATCGATTTATAGATCAGACACTGAAGTTTTCGTGTACACTATGAAATTTATAAAACTGATATATAACTCTTATTATTATAACGAAAATGTTCGAAGCTATGAATATGACGAAATTTAAGTCATGGTCATGCTTAAGATACAACAAAATAGCTTGTCTCAGCAGATAAGCAAGAAAGAAGGATGCTCTTGAAACTCGAAAACTCCCAACCCTCTAAAACCACAAAACATAGAAAAACAATAATCAAATCACTCTAACGGCGCACCTTCTGCATGATGGGTCAGCGAGGAAATGGGAACAGCAGCTTAAATCATTAGGTGTAGGCGCTTTTCAAAGGTGGAATCTTCTAGTTCTTTCTCTATTTGACTTGAAGTCAATATATCTAGCCATGAGCAGGTTGAAGAGAGCTATAATTAACAGGTCTTGGAGGACCGAACCCACGTATGTGGCAAATACGGGGATGAATACATCTAGAATAATAGTTATTACCAAACACATCTTTCAGCTTCAGCTTACTGAACCATCTGCCTCCAGCTTGTGCTTCCACAAAACACAGAAGCTGCTGACTTCCCTCAGCCCAATTGCGCACAGCTTTTAAATCCCCAAAATGCACAAAGAATCACACAGAAAACTCCAAATCCATAGAGAAATATAGTGCTAATCTAACCATGATCGGCCCTTACAAAATAGTTACGATTGTAAAAACATAATTATTTAATTAACATGTAACTTTACAATGACGGAATATAAATCAATAGTAAGTTAAGTATAAAACCTAGTATAGTATAATCTTGAAATTATACCATTTTACATACTAAAAGACCCAAAATTATCACAAAAAAATTAGTTGAAATATCTAATTACTAGCTCCACTTGGATATATATCAAAGATTTATTTGTGTTGAAAAAGTGTGACATAACACCAATAATAAAATACAAAAATTTAATTTTTTATGGGAAGTCAAAGATAAGAGAATAATGTTTATATTATTTTTGTGTAAATGGACAAATTTAAGTGGAGTGGGAAGGGTAGAAATACAAGGAAAAAGGTATTGACTTTGACTCTGAGCAAATCATGTTTCGACAATGCCCTCCTTCCCACTGACATTTTTTGCCCCAGTGCACTTGGCGCCACTCTATCACGTGAATTTTATTTTATTTTTTTACTCGAATTTGAAAACAATACTTACAATTATTCAATAAACAATATTTTGTAATATTAATTTTTTCTCATTCGAACTATCAGCGTTTTTTGAGTTTGTCATTTAAACTAATTTTTCGTACACTATACTATCTGAATTACATGAAACTAACACGTTAACATCTCCGTCTAATTTTAAGCAGAATATTTCATCTAGATTCTCGCACATGCCACTCATGTGATTTTCTTAAGGGTATTTCCATTTTTTTGGATAGTCACATGTGTGGTATGTGTGAAAAAATAGATAAAAAATTAACCCTAAAATTAGACGGAGATGATAAAGTATAAATTTTATATAATAGAGAGAGTAAAGTGTATGAAAAACAATATCCCTAAATTAAATATAAGATAAAACTATTAAGTTACTCCATCGACCATCATGATGTCTCAAAACTCTCAACCTGACAGGCTAACGGACAATCGTTGCCGTTAATCAGCTTCCGTCATCGTTATCTCTTCACTTATTGTTGCCATTGCCGCCAGCTAATGAGCTCGGCTCGGCTTAGCCGACTCTACACTTTATTTGTTTCTTTTTTTTTTTTTCTTAAACGAGAAATGTTACAAAAGCGGAAAGGAGAAGAAAAAATAAAAGAAGAGACACATGACAACATCAACATCCTGAATTTTGTGTGGGTGGTGGAGTGATAGTTAAGCTTAGAATCTGTTTTTTTTTTTTTTTTTTTCCTAATAATAAATTATATTTCATATGATTAATTAATAGATTGCAAAATGTTTTCATTTAAAGTTTTCAAGAGATTAGTAAAAATGTTTTTTCAAAATAAATATTTTCAACAAGAAGTAGAGAAGGTTGAGAATTCGGCTATTCTATGTTGTAAAGATCGACTTAAGCTAGAGTATTCATTCTTGTTCGGCTCTTGGAATCACATCCAGCAGTGGTTGGAACTATACGATACCATCTTTTTTGAAAGGGCGGGATTTGATGCAAATTTTTTCTTTCAATAACCGGCCAAATGACTACAGGATCATCGGTCTACTCTACCTCAATTCACCAACAAAAAGGATAATTATATTTACATTCCTTCACTATTAAAAATTACAGACAGATTCCCTAATCCTAACAAAACTCTATATTGTGGGACTCAGACTTAATTTATAATATTTCGTTATGTATAGAATCCAGGAAGGGACAAATAGGATGGAAACTGGAAACCGTTTAAAATTCTTGCATAAGTCTAATTACTTCAATGGTCTGGAAAAACGCACACAATTTTACTGACTACTTTTTCTCCAAGTTTTAAGGTCTCAAAGGTCCAGGCAAATAAGAAAATATTGAGTGAAATAATTGATGTTTAGTCTAATAATTAACGCAATATAATATTCATTTTTCTTACTTTTTCAACGCAACCATAGATATATCTCCGGACGCAACGCAGGCATAATTATAATGTAATTTAACTCCCTCACGCATATATAGTTGCAGGGTAGAGGCTAATTCTAAAATTTTGGGAGTACCCTTTAATTTATTTTTTTGAAAATTTGAAAATTATTAAAAGATCATAAACAAGCACAATAAAAAGAAAATATTATGAATATGACTCATATTTTATTATTCTATTAGTTCAATTCTCGCATAGCACGGATTATATATCAGCAACTCTTAAACAAAGAAAAGCTTGTGGCTGAAAACCTAGTATTGCCTAAATTAAGGAATTTTATGAAATTCATGTTCATAATTTTTTCCTATTAATAAATTTAAGAAATACTAATTAGAGAAATAAAGGGCTTGCATGCAGTGGCGGAAGAAGAGGGTTTTGCAGTGGTCATGTGATATTCTGCTAAATGCCTTGAAATTTGAACTTTGAATGAAGAACAAACGGCCTTGGAATTAACCCTTTTTTTAACCCCACTTTTTTTGACTTATTGTATGTCATGCAGATCTATTTAAATAATCCCACTTACTAATATTTTTATGTTCTCTAAAATAAATTAATTTAAACTCGAATTTGTGTTTGTTTATGAGTAGGTAGCTAGGGGATTAGGGTACAAATTGTGTAAAAATCAGTAGTCCAATGTACGCAGCTTATTCCAAGACACAATTAGGATTTTAGGGGACAGTGTCCAATCTGATTCCCTGCATGTGCATTTCCTGTTTGCACCTACTCAATTTAATTAATTAGGGCACCTTATATTATTATTATTAAGACTAATATTACCACATTGTCGGACGAGTTGAGTCGGGAATCATGTGGCTTTGACTATTCTTAATTACTTAATTTTATACTTATCTGCGATTAGTTCAAGTAAGTACGTTGAAATTGTAAAAATATTGTATGAAAAGGGATTAGCATAAATATGTTTCAAGTCCTTGATTCGTATATTATAGTTGTAATTGATAAAACTCTATTGATGTGGTCGGGTTATGGTAGACGGTCTAGATCGACCGCTCACTCCTGAACCTGCAGTTGAATTTGTATTAAAATGAACAACTTCGACCTGAAATAAAAAAACATAAATTATTAAGTTTACTTGGCCGGAGAATGTTATCTCCGGCATAGCACCTTCGATGCTCAAGTCAGTATAAGTGAATTGAAGGGTATAGAGAGAGAAAGTAGTACGATTGAAGTGCGGTGTGTATTTAATGCTCGACCGCAGAGTATTTAAAAAAACCTACAATTGTACATTAAAATAAATTTTTCTGTCAAATCCGTCTTTTCGAAAGTACAATCACATCTAGAGTAGGTCTGCTCTAGGTCGTGGCCTCACGCCTTGACAACTCGACGGCCGACCGGAGTAATATATTTTGCCTGAGTTTTGGGACCTTACGGTCGGACAACCCAGTCGAGTACGCGACCATAAAGGCATTTGACTATTCAGCTAGAGAGACTCTACCTGATTTACGTGGCTCTCTACCGCTAAAATCTTGATACGTGGAATGCACTATTATGCATATCATCTATATTTGGATTCAAAATCCAAAGGATAACGGTCTACTCAATTATCCCGTTAGGATTTTCTTACAAATCTTTGATGCCAAAGTTATTTTTAATTTATAACTATATTCAGATATATGTACATATTTTTGTAATCACTCCAAACTTTAGGGTATGTCAACATATTACTATTATTATTATTTTATTTTTGTTCATTTAAATTTTGCACACATTACTTAATTAGATCCATAATTTTAGGACACGGTGTAAAAGAGATATCATCATATATACATATTTTATATTTAAAAAAAAAAAAAAAGAAAATTAGACATAGATCGATTCCTGTACAAGATTGTAAGATGGTCACTTTCATCAAAGAGAATCATTGTACTTGAGCATGATTGGTGTCTCATGTATAAAACCACGTGAACAAAGCATACAATCAAACTCTGAATAGTCATCAACGACGGCAGCTTTCTTTTATATTAAAATTTAACTTTAATAAGCACAACTCCAACTAATGAATTGGTCTCATTTCATGTCGATATCTTTATAAAATTCATTTATACGAATCAAGTCGGGTCGAATCACTAAGAAATAAAGTTTTTTTTATCAATAATAGAGACTTAAACCCGAAATATCTGATTAAGCAAGAATAATGGTGTCAAACTATTAAACTGCACCGCTTCATAGTATTTGTGCACGTAATGAGTGCAAGTATGATTGAATTTTGACAATGTTGGATGAAATTTAGTACAAACCAAAAAAAGTCCAAAAGTGATTTTAATAATTTAGACATAAGTAATATCATAATAATTCCTAAGACTAATTAACTGGTCCTACTTTGGCTGGCATGTCATCTCATACAAAAACCATATTCATATAAACTCCAAATAAAAATGTCCACATACATTACCAAATTCTAAATTTATTGATAATAGCTTTAGGCAAAACATTCAAATCAATAGGGCCAATATATGCAGTTCATTCCCTTCCAAATTTGGTAGGATACTTGTCCTAAACCAACATTTCTTATATCTCTAATTTCAATACAAAAAAAAAATAAAAAAAAATCAACCTTTAATGTTAAAAATAAATAACAATAAAAGTTCAATTAATAATGATATAGGAATTGTTAATCAATTCATGATAATTCTTAAAATGCCTTGAAAATAAGATATATTTGTAGAGTAAATAATGTTAAGTTTATAAAAACTATTATTTTAACAATTTTCTTTTAATGTTTCTGCCCTAAAATAAACCCTATAGTGCCCATTAGCATTGGATCTTAATTATAATGGGGTGGGATGCAATTAATGACTTCTTGAGGGGCACCAGACTAAATAAAGAACAATATCTTCTATTATTGGGAGAAGGTGGTTTTGATTATGACATTATTTTTTTTGTCTTGTTGAATTTAAAGCTGTGTTTACTGTTTTCATGTAGGACCCAAAACTTTATTAGAGTTTGGTATTTTGGCATATGATTGTCACAAAATTATTAGGAAGTTACTTTATAACTCCATTTATATGACTCGATTCGGGTCGGATCATTTAGATATAAAAATTTTTCTATCAATGGTAGTTATATTCTCAAGGATCACAGACTAGAACTCGAGATCTCTATTTAAACTAGCATGTTGCCGAACCTTTAAACTACACTACTTGGTGGTTTAAGAAGTTACTCGTGACAATATGTAAATCTGAACTTCTTTGAAAAAACTTATCTTTAGCAGCTAGGTGAAAAGCAAAAATTATGAATAATTTAATATATATGAGTAATAAGTATTTTATTTTGTAGTTAGAATGATTTTACAAGTGTAATTAATAAAATTATAATAAATTTTCACTATTTATCAAGGTTTGGTGAAATTAGGGCAACACAATGCTACAAGCCGAGCTAGGAGCAAATCACTAACCAACCTATCTATTAGACACATTTAAATGGAGTAGTTAACTGCCAAAAATCAATAGGGGAAGTTGACAAGATGCATATGGGCTTTTTTGTTATTATCAAGACATTCTACATGAATTGAGTTTAAGTCAAATTAAGGATGCAAACGAATTGAATTGAGTCGAGTCTAAATTTATATATTTTTAATTAAAAAATAAATAAATAAATAAATAAAAAAGATTTAGATGTTATTCATTACAAAGATTACCATTTCCACTCTCCTCCGGCACTCTTCTAATTAGGCTAAGATACAATTTATGATGTATGGATACTCCTAAAAATTTTATCATATTATATTACATAGTGTTTAATACCATATCAAACACACATATCAGACACTTCTCTAATATAAAATATCAAAAAAATTCTATATTACTATACATCTATACTCATATCGTCGTGTACGTCTTTTATAGTTCTACGACTCGTTTAAAGATAAGCAGAAACGCAGTCGTACGAAGTACAGGAGTGGGACCCACCTTGTTCACTGTCAGATTGGACAGATGGAGTGGGGCCCACAGTGTATGTGTTATAATCTTGAAAATTTGGACAGATCAGAGCAATCGCACCGGGACAGCGTAGAAAGAAAGGGTGGATCGTCCCACACTGGAACACTACCTTTTTGTGCTATATTTTTTTTTATCTGATAAGACTAGACTTATTATACTATACCTATCATGTCACGACGCCGTTTGATCCTTTTTATTTTTTTTACCTTTTTTATGTACTAGTTTGTCTTTATTGCATCTTAGTCCCTGAAAAACGGGATTATACCCATCTCCACCACCTTTAGCTGAATTTTTTCTTTTTTTGGGATTCAAAATTTCTTCTTCTTTTTTTTTTTTTGTGCAACCTTTAACTGAAAAATAGAAGTACAAGTTACGAGCAAATATATACGGTGACTGAAATCCTTAGTTACGAGCATGATTGAATGTTGAGCTTAAATTTGAGTTTGAACCAATGATTTGTTCATAAATTCGAGTCAAAAGAGTTGAGTCAAGTCGAACTCGAACTCTATTTTTCTTGATTCATTGGATTCGAATTCGATTTCAAGCTTTGAAAAACAACTGAAACTCTGTCCGATAAGTTTATTTGCATTCCTAGTTAAAATAAAATAGCAACATAATGTCCATTACAAAATACTAATTCGTTTCAATGATATCACATTGTATTAAGAATTCAAAATTAATTTCAGAAATAAGTTAATTATTTGCATTTTAGGCTTTATGTTAAATATTTTAGAATTTTTTTTTTGTAATAAAGTGATATATATATATGTTTTTAAAATTTCTTAAAATAAAATAAAAACTTAAATTACAATTAGAGTAAAATTTAACAATGATATATGTAATTCGCCCTATTTATAAAGTGTGCGGTGAGAGCTCAGCATCAATGACTAACTCCAAAAAGTGCTTCAAAATCTTAAATAAATGCAATTTTATTGCCTAAATTCTTAGATATTTTCATTATTTTCTACCAGTTTATAACAATTGCTTGCATGTAAAGTATCTATTAAATATTTAGTTTCATTTGAGTTGTTTTTTGCAAAAAGGTATTTTTAGAAATAGAGAATTAAGAAAAATATATCATATATTATTTTAAGAGAAACTTTATTCAAATGTCAAATTAAGTTTTTAAACTATTACAAACTATTGTTATAGTTGTATAACAATTAAAGACGATGTAAATAATTAACGAAAGATATTTATAATATTTAAAAAAGGGAAATATTTGTATATTATGTATATATATTATTATTAAATGAATATTTGAAATAATATATTAAAATCTTTAAAAATGTATATAAATATATTAAAAGAAAATATTATTGCAGTTTTTTTTAGAAGTTGGGAAATAGTTATATAATGGGATTTTGTTTTAAAAAAATAAAGTTGGGAAATAGTTTCACAAATTAAAGCCATTGATTTTGGAAGTCGGCCAATTGTTTTTCATGAAAATTTACCCCACACATTACCCTTCATAATTTCAATCATGCAAAGTTGCAGGGTACAATTCAATTTTATGTCATAGACATGCCCCATCTACTACTAAATTAATTACCTTTTTCCAAAGTGTACATTTTTTTATGTTGTCAGAAAATATATAAACTTCATTACATTTCGCAAATATGTAACGTGATGTTTGTAAGTTTATTATTTACAACCCAAATACTTTTGGTTAATTGTAATTTATCATCCCAATTCATTTTTCGATGTAAAATTAACAAAAATATTATATAAGTGATAAAATATAAAAAAATTCCTTCAAATATATATATTTATTTTCGGAAAATACATCTATTTACATCTTACAAACAAGTAAAAACACGTTTTATCAAAAGAAAATCAAGTTCAAATCATGGATAAAGTAACACTTTCGTTTTTGGGCGCTTATTATGCTGAAGAGTTGAACTTTGGCTGCCAAATTCTCCATCATATTGTTGATGTTGGGAAGACTAAGGGGCCCAGCTTACTGTTTAGTGAATGCGAAACTCGTGTCCCCCTAGCGAACGGCCCATTTCACTCCAAGTTATAGAAATTATGTATTTTATTTGATATACTTTAGTTTAGTCCTTTGTGTTGCTTTGCTTTTTATTGGCGTTTTCACCGCCTTATTGATGTACTTCACGAACTTTCCGATTTAATTTTATATATAAGGTGGGGGCCTTTGCTAACCCTAAGGTCCGTTTGACCGATTTTTGGTGGGAAAAAAAAAATAACACTTTCGTTTTTCATAATCTTCACAAAACGTTTTCAAGAAAAAGAAAAGCATCCACAAAATGGAATTAAAATTTCATTTAAAATAATCAATATAAATTCAGATTAAATAAAGGAATAAAATGAAATGGGTAGAGAGATGGAAATTCGCTTCGTTCATTTTTATTGATGTTTTTAACTTATAAACATTATATAAAACCACAATTTCCCCACTTACATTGTCTAAAAAAAAGCTTTTTATATATATATTATCTAACAAATACTCCCTATTATGATGAAAACACTAATCTAAAACGTAGGATTCAAAGTGAAGTAAAAAAAAAAAAAGCAAATCCAAGTAAAAAGAAAGAAAAAACATTTCGATGTGTATAATGGCATCAAGACTAGTAAAACTCATTCATCCTCACATCACATTACAACTAGATGTGTTTTCATCACTAAACATAGCATATTGATCGGCCCGTTCGCCCGGAGGGGGTGGGTAGGGGTACGGTGGGTACGGCGGCATGTAATTCACCGCCGGTGGCGGCCTCGCGTACATCATCGGTTGAAACCTCTCGTTCCCATTGGCCCGTTGTTGGTTCATCATCATCGCAGCCATTTGTTGTTGATGGTAAGGGTTTCCGGCCGCCATATGTTCTGGTGGGCCGCCACCCGGAAAGTACCCTCCACCGCCGCCACCACCGCCCATGGCGGAGGCCGGCAGGCCTTGAACAGCTGCAAGATTGCCCACTTGGTGGCCCATAGGTGGATGATTACCCATATGGCCCATTGGGCCCATCGGCATATTTCCCATTGGGCCCGGACCCATGCCACCATTCATTGCCATCATGTTTGGCATGCCTTTAGGCCCATCATGAATTCCACCACCACCTTTCTTGGGCCCATTTGCCATAAAATTGTTTCCACCACCACCTCCACCGCCGCCATTATTCTTGGGCGGCGGCCCACCACCGCCGTTCTTCCCGCCCTTTCCACCACCTTGATTTGGGTTCCCACCACCTTGATTTGGGTTCCCACCACCATTATTACTGCCATTTCCACCTTTCTTGCCACCACCACCATGATTCATCTGAACTGGGATATTTCCACCACCACCACCACCCTTTTTCCCATTTTGCCCAGCGTTTCCTCCATTATTACCACCACCGCCGCCACCAGCCTTCATCATCTGAGGGTTCATCATATTATGCATCATCATGTTCGGCATCTGCATATTACCACCATGACCCTTACCCATCGCGGCCGCCTGAGGAGGAGGCTTCATCTTATTATTCAAAGGGGCATCATCCAAATCGTCGTCAAACTCATCATCATCATCAAAATCATCATCATCGAAATCATCATCGTCGAAATCATCATCGCTCATATCATCTTCAGGCAAGTTAAACTTGACAGACTTCGAGTTATGGTCCTTGTTATTGGGGGGCATTTTCATGTCCTTCATGAACTGTGGGGGCAATTTCAGATCTTGAAACCCTTTCATCTGCTGAAGATGAGGATGCTGACCCCCATGTTGACCACCGCCTTTGGGCTGATTATTGCTGCCACCACCACCACCGCCGCCACCGCCCTTTTGGGGCTGGCCCTTGTTATTTCCACCTTTTCCATTGTTAATTTGCATGTTCTTGAACTGATTGTTGAGCTGGTTGTTGTTGGCTTTTGGTGCACCCCATATCTCCGCATGTTTGCCATTCTTATTCAGCTTCTTTACGAGTGTGGCTGCGTCGATATTACCCGAAACTGTCACCTTTCCTTGCTCTGAATCTATTTTTAGAGTGTATACACCTATCAAAAAGTACTAGAAATTAGGCCAACAGGTGAACAAATCAAGAAATACATACATATGTGTGTGTGCAGGACAAGAAAGGAATCAGGGCAATTGGTGAAGAAAATGGTGTGTGTGTGTGTGTTTACACACAAGAACAAGAATGGAATTTGGCAATAAAATGGTGAAACATTACACACACACACACACACAGTAGTATGTGAAGAAATGCTGAAACTTACCCTCAATCTTCTGCAAGATTTTCTTGACTTTATTCTTGCATCCATCACAGTGTATATTGACTTTAAGAACACAAGTCTGCAAGTACAAGCAAAGCCAGAGAACACAGAAACAGGGTAAAGTTCACAACTTTATCACTTGAGAAGACAAAACCAGAGTCAGGAACAAGAAAATTAAAGTTGACAGGAAAAAAAAAAAAAAAAAAGCAGGAGAAAACACAGCTTTGTCTGGAGTTACAACGTCTACCCAATTGAGTTCAAAACAAGCAAACACCATAAATCCAAAAAATACACACTTTCACACAGGGAAAAAACACACATTTTTCACATACATAACACACACACACACACACACACACCATTTATGAACAAATGAGCAGGAGAAGAAGCAAACCTGGATCTTCAAGAACTCTTCTTTGCTCATTTTCAGCCACTTAAAACACAGGCAGAGACAATGTAAACGAGATTGAACTAAATAGGGATAGATCTGAGTCAAGAAACTCCAAGAAAATTACTTGCAGAACCTCAGAGAAACCTCACAAAGAGAAAGAAAGAGAAACATGTTTATTGGGCTAGGATGAACAGCATTAAAACTCTCTGCTAGGCTCTGGCTTCCTCTATTTCAGAGTTTAGCAAATGTGTGTGAGTGTGTGTGTGTGAGAGAGAGAGATCAGAGAGAGAGAGAGAGGCTAATTAAAGTGCAGACTGGTACAGAAGGAAAACCACTCTCCACTTCTTTGGTTGTGAGGCTTTATTTATGGGTAATCTCCATTTTTTTTTTTTCCTCTAAAGCTTGCATAGTATATTAAATTAATTGCTTTCTCAAAATTTGTAATAAGTGGGGTAAATAATTACACCATAAACCCAACTTTTTATTAATTCTTTTTTTCCCACTTTCATAGATATTGGCATAGTTTTAGGCTTTTAGGCTTGTGGCTTGGATTTATATGGAGCCTTGAGTTTTCTCGGCTCGGCTCGGTTTGGCTTAAATATTTGTGTTTATGTTTATTAATTATTTAATTATTACCAGCTGATATGAAGGTATTTTTTTCTTTTTCCTCTCTATAAAAGTTAGGTTGATACAGTGAATTTATTGTGGCTCTTTGGCATACCAAAATAAGTAGAAAATGATACTACATTCTGCACTGTACAGATTGCTGCAATTAGCCATTGATATTCGCCAATTACAAGAATGCCCTTTATATATTTTACAACTTTTTTGGTTTCCTATTCGGTGTTTTTCGGGTTCAGGTACTGCAGAGGTTCAATTGAGAGCGACCCTCCCAATCAGTTATTTGATATACAAGCTAGAATTTGAATATTAAATCTTACTTAAGGGATCTAACGTCTCATTCTTTGGTTCCATTTATATATAGGGTAAATTACATATAGTACCCCTAAGGTTTGCTATAGTTACAAAATACCTTCTCTGTTTTCAAAAATTACAGAAGAAATCCTCTTGAAATTTCAAACAATGACGAAAATATAACAAAATACCCCTTATACCTTACACGAGAAAACCTCTATAATTTGTAATTGATTGAAAATTCAGGAGTTTTTTTGTAATTTTTTAAAATAAAAGGAATATTTGGTAATTATGCACAACCTTAGGAGTCCGGTATGTAATTCAGCCCTTATATATAACATAGGCCAAAGCCTTGAGTTTACATCTTTTTCCTAAATATGTCTATTTTTCAAATATATTTGTATATAAATATAATAACATCAATATATAAATATTACCTTTTTTTTGGGTACAAAAATAAATACTACATATCAAATAACTCAATCCCCATGAAACACGGATATGGACACGACGACACGGATTTTTTTTTAATAATTTACATTATAGAAGTATCCGACACAATATCTGACACAACACGATGGAATAGAAGTTTTGGAAATATCCGTGCATCATAGCTCAATCCTAACCCTTTTACTTTTTTTATAATCTACTTAATCCTAACCTTTTGCGTGCACATTATGTGCACCATTAATGCTGCTCTTTTCCCTGCATACATGATTATGATCAAGAAAAAAGTTATAATCAAATGAATGTTATGACAAAATGGACCTTTAGTCCTATGTACAAGTAGCTTGCATTAATAAACTTAATACAATTTAAGAAAAAATAAAATTAATTTAATTTTTTTAGGTCTGTACTCAATTGATCATATTAGTTGACTAATAACGACTGAAATCAACTTGTTAATTAACGCAAACTATTTTTTTATTTTTATTTTGGGTACAAATTAATGCAAACTTTGCCAAGATATAAGTATCATCTATGATGCACAAATACTTCTAAAAATTCTATCATGTCATATCGGACATTTCTCTAGTATAATATATAAAAAAACCCGTGTCACTGTATCCATATCATATCGTATCTATATCACGGGTCCGTGTTTCATAGAGTATCATGTTATGTAATAAATAGATTTAGATAGCTACTATATTTAATTCTTTAAAAGTCAGAAACTTTCTTGTTGATTTTCTTATTAACCAAAGGCAAATTATAAAGGAAGAAAAAAAGATATAGTTCCCTAATGATTATACTTCTAAATTAAAAATATTAAATTTCTTGTATTCCTAATATTTATGTATAAGTCTTTGAATATAGACCAATTATTAGAAACACTTTTATTACAAATGTAATTTGTTTAATTTATGAAAACCTAACAGAAAAATATTTTAAAGTTAGATAGAAGAAGCTACCTTATATATGAATATGGTTAATTCATGAAAAGAATAATATTAATTACTTGCCACTCATAAATAATCAATTATACATCACATTAATTAACAAAATAAATACAAAAAGGAAAACTTTAAAAATTCACTTCTTAGGGATTTGATTTTTATCTCTAAAGTTTAAAATATAATCCTCACTTTTCCTTTTCCAAGTTAATAAGTGTTTTGTCCATCTTAAAAGGCTAAAACAATGATGAAACCCTTGTGCCTTTGTCCTTGCTCTTTCTTGTAACTTAATTTGAATTTTTGTGTACTCTTTTAGGTGCCATATGGACCCCTTTTAGCAATAAAGTAAACAAAATATAGTGAAAAGAAGCTTCAAACAACTTGCCATTCCAAATATAATAGTGCTTGATTTTTATTTTACTTTTGCTTACTATTTACTCTAAAGATTGAAATCCTACTTCTTTACATTTGTAACCCTTTTTTTCTTCTCTTTCTTTCTTTTTCTAATGGAAAAGAATGGTAATTGTGACACTTAGCATTTTTGTTAGGCAAAATTGCATTTTTCTGTCATGTAAACATGGATGAAGAGTATTTGAGTAACAAATTTAATCTTATATCACCATTTTGTCTTTAAAATTGAGCATGTGCACGTATAACTTTTCTTATATATGACTTAACACTCAAGGAATAAGTTGAAACTAAAAAGAAATATCAAGGTGAGTTGAAAAAATTAGTAATAAAAGTGGTTTCAAATTTTAATTTTCAAAACTACTAATTAATGTAAAGTGCTTAAAATATTATATAAAGAATAAGCATTGGAGGTTGGCCCAATGACCACCAGATATTACTCCAATGTGGAGGTCTGGATTCGATTCCTTGTAATGGCAATGGTCGAATTGTGTGCGTGTGTTTTAGAAAAAAAAAGAAAAAACTATTATATGAAGAATCACGTGTCAACTTGACTACAAGTTATAAATTTGGCATTTAAATTTTGCATTCATAAGTTGGACAAATAATTAAATTATGCTGTGGTCTTGCAATTTATGTGCAAAGAATAACATGTGCAGTCACGTGTTTAAAGTGTTGGCTTCATAATGAGAAGTAAAAATAGATTTGCTGATTCCATCATAAACCTTGTGATCTAATCAATTTTAGCTTTTGCACATTCAATAGGAATGGCAAAAAATTTATGATGTAGGGACACTTTTAAAAATTCTACCGTGACGTACTGTATTGTGTCGGATATTTTTCTAGTGTAGAATATCGAAAAAAATCGATTTCACCATGTCTGAATCATCGAATTTATTAATAATAATATTATGATGATAGTACACAATTTATCTATATTTTTTCAATCTAGATCAGGGCATCCATTACGTCGATTACAGTGATGAGTCCCCTCATTGAATTATAAGCAACTCATTTCTATTTATTTCGAAATGCTATAATATTAGTACCCAAAATGAGCTACTAGAGCTTTATATGTCTTAAAAATTATTGTATTTATGAAATTTATCTAGTGCAATGCACTGAATTTGCATATATCACTTTCATTGGGAAAATTAATGAAATAAATCGTTGTTCATCACCATACAATACTAATCTTCTAGCATAATTTCTTCATAGTCTTTAAGCCGTTTTCTTTTAAAATCTATAATAATTATAATTTAGGTACGATTATAAGTAGCTAAAATACAATAGTCTTCTAGGACATTATTGCATAAAGGGAGTACAAAGTACATTTTACAACTCACCTATACCAAGATCTGGATTTTTTTTTTCTCAAATTATTGATCTAAAAAGGTCAAATAAATTATGTAGTACTACTTCTTCCACTCAAGAATAAATGTTCAATACACCATCAATCGTAGTTTGGCGATTCAACATCATACTAGATTAATTAGAGGTTTCGGGTTCGAGTCTCTGGAAACGCAATTCTCATTAATTGGGAGAACTTTATAACTTAATGATCCGATACTAAAGACTAAGATTTAAAAAAAAAAAAAAAAAAAGAATGAAGCAAATTATAATTCTAGAATTTACCCTAGCTATAGCCACTTAAAGTAGTTGGACAAAGTGTTAATAATGGCTACACATAAGACCGATGGTCCCCTCCCTCATGAGTCAGTCCCATGCTACTATTGTCAATTTTCACCAATTTGTATCGTTTTGCTCACCAAAATATCAAGGCACTGCCAAATTTTGTAGCTTCCATCACCAACTTAATTCTATGGGAAACACATTCTTTTTTAGCAACCCCACAACCCTTTTTGGCCATTAGCATGTGAGGTGAAACAATAACATTATATCTGTTACGTACGGATTATGAATATGAACACGATGATATGAATACGACATGATACGTATATGAATTTTTTTTAATATTTACCACTATATAGGTCTTCAGCGCGGTATTTGATACAACACAGAAAATTATGTGCCAAGAGTAAATGATACCCAACTTATGCTACAAGAAAGAATTCCAAGATGTGACCAAAAAGCTACTAAGATTTCCATAAATTCATCGATTTCATGAATTACATATAAAATTACACACCAAAAAAAAAATCCCAGAAACCAAAATTGCTATACCTATGCATCGAAATATCGCAACTGTACAGAAGAATATCGAGCATCGCATTAACGGCGCATACAATGTGAAAAAAGCCTTATAAGAATAAGCTATGGAATGTACAGATAAGAGCCTATTATTTTTCTTGATTATCTTGAGGGCTATCTATTTTAACTAAAAGTGGTTGATGGATATTTACAGTATCGTTTGCTACAGCAGGCGTTTCTGGTGACGAGTGATCACCTTCGACGTCCTCATTTTCAGCCAATGCTTTTTGTAAAGCAACCTTTGCAACATGTGTTACATAGATCATTAATACAACTGCAAGAAAACCCACTGTCAATTTAGCATCGCCAAGATTTAAGTACCAAATACCGGGAGGAGAGCGACTCAACAACATGAAGGGGGTGTTTGTAAAAGCTTCTGCTTTCTGAGAAGCTAAAGTTGTATAAAGTTGGAGGAGTCAAAGTTGGGAGTGTTTGGAAAAGAAAATACAGTAGTACTTATGAATAATACAAAAGGTTAACTTAGAAACTGAAAAGTAAAAACACCCCTAAAGTTTGCTTCTAGCTTATTTTATGCAGAAGTGAAACAAAACACTCCATTGCTGCTTTCTTTAAGCTAGAAGCAAAAAAAAAAAAAGTTTTTTTCAGAGTTTGCTAACACTCCCTTCTAAAATGAAAGTGGAATTTCAAAGATTCTTTTTGAAATAATTATGAATTTCAATATTCTGAATACAACAACACGAACAATGAAATACATTGAAAGCAAAGTGTTTGAGCTTATATAGATGTTAAATCTTAATTCAAGAATAAGCAAAGTGTCCGAATAAATAAGATCTTTGACTTTATACGACGTCAATAACAGCAATATTGTCATTAACAAAAGTAGTTTGTCATGATTTTAAGTTGCTTTCTGTAATTGAGTTTGTAAGATTCTAACTTCGTATTTTAGGAGCTTATAAACTCATCCAAACACCATCTACGTGGGTTGATTTTCATCAATTATTGCCACGAGTTTAAAATTAAAATAGTCGTGTAAACAGCCATTTGAAACTTACCAGATACAATAAGGCTTAATATGATCAATGCCTGCATCAAAGAAAAGGGGTAAGATCACAACAACAGAGTATTGCTAACGGCGTGAAATGAGTACCAAAAAAATTAAGTTACAAAAAAAGCAAAAGTTTAGAAACTGAAAGATTTTTAAAGAATATGAAAATTAAAAAATAAAGCTTACCCATCGGGAACTAGAAAGTTCTCTCCATCCATGTGTTACATCTGAAAGATCCTTCAAAGTTGTCCCAACATATACCAAGACAAGTGTGATTGGCTGCCAAAAACAAGTGTATTGACGTCATACTTCGATAAATGGGAATATTTCTCTCTAACCAAATTAAATAAAGAAAACTAGAATAAGGTACATACAATCATGCCCAACCATGAAGCCATCAAGTATGGAACTATTGAAACTGGAGTGACGGATAAGAGATAATTCAACATGTTGAATGGAAGTAAAGGAACGAGCCGCAGCAACAATACTATCTGTGCAATAATACGATTGGATTATAAAAATATATGTATCAGAACATTAAACTAATGAAGTTAAAATTAATTTAATTAGGGTAACAATTAGATTGAGAAGATATAAAGACCTTAAATCCTGATCTCTCAATGGCGACTGCAACTGCATGAAATTGTGGATAGTTTTCTAACTTCGAAATTACGAATGACCTCCCTAGCTGTTCATAATATGAAAGAGAAAAACATAATACAATGAATTCTGAAAAAAAAAAAGAAAACAAATGGTGCCAGAATATATTATTTTATTATTAAGAAAGATGTTAAAGAAAGAAAGAACGTACAGTTCGACCTAGAAGAAATGCAGCTCCAGCACCTAATGTAGCACCAATAGAATCAGCAACAAAACCCACAGGCAAGCCAAAGAGATAGCCACCACCCAGCTGAAATAGATAGCAAGAAGACCAAGAAAATTAATTCAAAGATGTTATATGGGTTTTAAGAAAATCAGTTATAACTAAAATTTGGAAAATATATTTTACAGAATAGTTTAATTATCATATTGAATATCTGTACTATAGAGAGTCCATGACAATCTCAGATAACATGCAGAAAATTTTGTAAAATAGTCGAGCAATTAATCTAGGAGAAATCAGGATTCAAGTAAGGCAAAGTTAATTTTACACTAAATGAGGATATTAATCAGACTTTCTTTAATTTTCTTATTTATTCATTTATTTAGTTATCTGGGAGGCAAGGAGTAACAAAGGACAAGTCAAATCATACCGTAAGCACTGAAGCTGGAACTGCCAATATTGTCAGAGGAATATATGCTACAGCTCTGCAATGTTCAAAAAACTAAGTTTTAGTTCTGTTATCAAAATTTAATAATATCTGCAGCTATTAAGCCAACTGAATTTGTGATACCTTGTATGAAGAAAGAAACTTTAAGTTTATTAATAATTTAAAAGCTAAACTTTTCAATCTGACAGCTGCACTAAGTAAGCTAAAGAATGCATCTTTAAGGTCACAACTTAAATGATCCCGACATCAAATATGAGGATTAGAAGCAAATGAAAACTCAAAAATACGATACATTAAAGTTTAATAAAGACTAGAAGAACCTGAGGATGAGGGACATTCTATTTTTCTTAATTCTAACATACTTAATCTTGGCTCAGTCTACAACAGAGTGACTACTGCAGAAATTCTACTTTTTCCAATCATCATATCATTTATTAAAATGTGATCTTGATCAGTATTACCAATTTACGTGATAATTCCAATAATTAACAGTGTAAGTCATTTCATTAAAATTAAAATTTAATGTATGTCCCATGATATCCCAAACAAGAAAGGCCGAAACTGCATACACTTTCAGGCACATTATAAAATAATTTATAAAAGCATTAAATTGTACTTACAGAACTAGAGGACCCCAAGCACCAAGATTTTGCTCTATCCATAGTAAAAAATTCTTTAGCATCTGTAGGGAACGACTATTCAGAAACAGGGTAACCAAAAATGCATATAAGAATCAATAACAATTGTCAAGTGATTGATATATTTTTTAAAAACACAATCTCAAACAACATATTTACCCTATTATATTGAAATTCCCCAATGATCAATAGAATATACTGATAAACACATAATCTGTAACCTCCATTTTACATAACTTACAGTAAACACATAATTCGATGATAAGAGTTTGCTTGTGAAATGGCCAAGTTAGTGACTTATCATCAAGAATGGCAATACCGTTTATTATCCTTACAAGACAACAACGAAACAATTATAACTCCAAATGAGAGGCTAGCAATTAAGTGGGCTATTTGTGCAAGGATGGAATATAATAAGAAACCACTGCTATTTGACTTGGTTAGCCATCAACAGAAAGACTAAGGTATATGGCAAGCTAAGGCAAAATCAGGATTTTATTAATTCATTTCAAACAAATCAAGACAGCATCAGCCAATACCAAAATTAATCCAAGAAAACACCCAAACAAGCATAATTGAGCAAGCTAACAAAGCGCAGATAACAAAAGCACTCACAGCACTCACATAAAGTAAACAAGCTAAATTCAACAGGAAATGAGGGGAAAAAAAGAGCTTTAAAACAAAAAAGACACATATGAAAAGACTCATGAACATAGTCCACGAACATCAAAATTGAAAACGACCCGGAAGACAAAATCAAACCTTTTCAACAGGGAGGGTGAAGCAAGCAATTGTAATAGCAGCAGCCAGAAACAAAAGCAAGAAGACTCTGAAAAATGTCATCCAAGTTATTTTGAAAGCCATTTTTCAATAAAAGTTAAGGAGGAAAACAAGCAATTGTTTTGCGCCAAGCTTGAATCAATGGCGCGCGAGGCCTCAAAATTTATTCCCCCACAAAATTTGCCAGATTGATTTGAGAAAAACTAAACAGAAAGAAACAATCTTTCACCGCCCGAAGGAAACCCCTTTTTAAAGGATAAGCTAAAGATTGAGATTTAGGCGAAGAATTGAGGTTCAATATAAGGTGTGGTTAATCATTTTTTGCATAACTTGAAATATTTTTTTCACAATTCGGGTTCGTAAAATGATTTGAAATTTTTGGTTCTTGCTTTCGGTTCCCTTCCGGTGAAATTCTTTTTCTCTGTGCTGTGATTGTCGTGTTTTCAGGTCCACAATCTAAGTGGTCAAGAATACCCTTGACTCATCTCACGTGCTCAATGTTAAAATCAATTAAATATAAAATCAAATTTCAAATAAGTTTTAAAATGGAATTGAAAATTATGAGCAGTTTTGAATTTTTTGGCCAGCTAACTGACTATTTGAGGTGCCTTTTATTCAGCGAGGGGATTAGACTAAAAAGATAAATAGTGTAGAATTCAAGAATATTAATTTTAAATATTTTTCTTAAAGTGCTTTAATTCTAGGAAAAATAAAAATAAACCATTGAAATTAAGTTTTATATTCCAAATGACTAATCAATTTAGAAAACTACTCCAACCAAAAAAAATCATTCTATAAACCTCAGTTATTAATTTTTATTCATTTTCTTGACAGTTATCCTTATTTCTACCATTAGTTTCTATATTTAATTTATATTAGTTTTATAATGGTACCAATTTTCATATAGATTTTAATTTGCATTAAATTTAACATAAGGAAAATATAATACTTTTATTATTTGATTGAATTTTTTTATAAATTATATTAATCAATTAAAGCTAAAGAAATATTTACTTTTCATCAGCTTGGCGAGTGCGAAACTCATGTCCTATTATCGGACGACCTTGTGTTATTTTTTGTGTGTCGCAGTTAAGCTCTGTATTGGCTTTCCTTTTGCTTTGTTGATGTACTTTTCGAACTTTCCGATTTGAGTTTTTTAATATACGAGGTGGGGTCCTCTTAACCCTACGGTTGGTTTGACTAATTTTGGTTAAAAAAAAATAAATAAATAAAATATTTACTTTTCATTTCTTATAATTTTCAAAATTCAAAATATATCTTTTCCATGAAAATAAATATATAAAATTTCATTTTTTAGAAAATTATTTTTTCCTTAATTTATTTGTCCGACTTTCCATCTAAAGTTGCAACATGTGGCTAAAATCGGGTAAGCCCCTCATCTTCTTCCAACTGTCGCACACAGAGGGGATGTGAAAGGATTTGCAGATAATAGCCATGGCTGCATTATCTGCACTTTTCTCTTCGTCTTCAGTTTTCAAGACTAAACCTCTTCATCTGGTTGCAACCCAGAACTCATTTCCGCCATTTTATGCTCCCATACTGACATTTCCGCCATCCACTCAATCTTCAAGAAGAAAAAGACCATATTATCTCGATTTATCAGATGCAGTAAGACCGAAAACCACCGAAATACGGAAACTTTCTGCCACTAATGGATTTTTTTTGCTTTCAGAAGCAAACCCAGTTGAGAGTTCTGAAGAAATAGTTTCGACAAGTGGTGACGGTGTTTCCACTATCATATCAGCTCTTCTTTTATTTGCCTTCATAGGTTTATCGATTCTAACCATTGGGGTGGGTCAGATCTCTAATCTTGCATTTATGTTTTGGGCTAGTGGGTTGTTGTTGATTTTCGATTGTTGTGTAATTCTCAGGTTATCTACATAGCTGTGACGGATTTCTTGCAGAAAAGGGAGAGAGAGAAGTTTGAGAAAGAAGAAGCCGCTAAGAAGAAGAAAAGTGGTAAAAAAGGGAAAGTTAGAGCTAGAGCTAGAGCTGGGCCTCGAGGGTTTGGACAAAAGATTGATGACGATGATTTGGATGTGGATGAAGCAGATTGATTATAATCTTTGACCCAAGCTTACTTCAATGGCGAAATTGAAGCAATCAAAACAAGAAAAATGCAATCTTTCACCTCCCGAAGGAAAATCCGTTTTAGAGGATGAGATAAAGATTGAGATTCTTAAACGAATGTCTCAGCTTCAATACGAACTGTATTTAATCAAGTTTCTTGCATTTGTTGAAATGTTTTTTTGCAATTGGATTCGAGTAAAAGATTTGAAATTTTTGTTCTTACGTATGCCAATAAATTTTCTCTGTGCTGTGAACCTTTTTTTGGGTGGGATGGTTCACACAACAAAAAGAAAGCCTATAAGTCCAGACTCCAGAGGAGTGTTATGTATTATAAGTAGTTTAGTATTTGATCAATGTGAGACGGTTAACGTTACCACCAAGCGGCGTAGCTTAACAATCTGGCAATCAGAAGTCTCAAGCAACTTCAATTTATGTGTAACCTGTCGATTCTGCCTAAATTTCACAAACCACCTCTAATAGCTTCTAAACATCACACATTGTCAATATTACACAAACCACCCTTGGTATACATTATTGAAGTTTCTGCAAAAATTACACATACCTCCCTTCTTGCACAATAATCCTCAAACTTCTGCGAAAAATACAAAAACCACCCTTATTCAGAAATAAAACTTCAAACTTCTGTCAAAATTACACATATCACCCCTCGTTCAAATAAAATTTATATATTTATATAATTTAGAAAGGCTATTTCTCTAGATGGTAAAGTAGAAATCAGTGAGACCATCCACCAATCCACATTACGCTTACACGCATTCATTGATCAATTTTAATATTTAACCATTCGATAATTAATACCAATGCATTTAATTATCTATCACCAAACCCCTACGCTCACCGTGCCTAACAAAGAAAGAGATATGCACTATTAAGAATATGGTTAATTAAAATACCATCAACTTTAGTGGATAAAAGTGACATTATTAATTTCGGCACTAACAAAATTAGGTGAGGTGGAATGAGGCACTAGATATAGGTTTCAAATTCTGACTTGTGCATCGAGCAAATGAGTTGGAAAAATCACCCCTAATTGGGCCTCTGCAGTACCCGAACCCAGAAAAGAAACAGGAGGAAACCAAATAAATTCTATCCCAACTATTTTATTTTATTTTTGGTAATTAATTTCTGTCCCAATTCAGTAGTAGTTAGAACAGGGATTTGTATAAATTTGTACAGATTTCTTTTAATAATAGTAGCTGCATCATCAGAATTCACAAGTGTCCTTCCTACATTGGCAAAAAGGAAAAACAATTCACAAGAAAAAAAAATCCTTGCATGTGGCCTTATCCCTTCTTTTTTATTCATTCAACACCTCCAAAGAGAGAGCAACAAAAAGCACAACATTCTTGTGGAAATGAGAAATCTAATCACAAATCTTATTGAACATTTCCATAGCGGTAAACCATCTCATTATTATCGACAAAAATACAAAAGAATCATACACAAATTCAGTCCAGAGACTATTATCAATATGCTACAAAAGAATATATATATATACCTAAACGTTACCCTTGTTGACAAAAGATCTTATCCTAATATCTGACCTGTCATTCAATGATTGCACAAATGCCAGCCAATTTCTATCCAAGAAGCCACGCCACGCTATCCGCCCGATCACCGGAATCACACGGATCTCACACACAGCGCGTTCATCAGCACATGACCTAACATAAGATCAACGAAATATTGATGCCCGATTTGCCCGTCTCGCCACTTCATCTTCAAAGGCGCTCGCCCGTAGTGGACCCCATCGTTGCACCGGTTATCATAATGCCACGGATATGTCAAATCGAAATCGTCAATAACTCTATCAAGAATCCCATATTGCCTCCACTTATCCAAAACCACCCCATTAAAGGTCTCCATTTTTTGAGGATTGAATGCCAATGACCTGGCATAGCCTCCCGTCGCGATCGTCGTCCTATATATAATCTCAGGCCGGACCCCACCTCGGCTCCTCACGCCTTCCATCACCTCGGCCCAAAATTTAGCTGCAAAATCCGCACCCTTAATGAAGTTCCTTATATTAGACCAGTACACCCCATCATGCAATCCCGAGTTCATGATCACTGTGTCGGGAACTGTATTTTGACTGAAATACCCCTTTAATAATTCCCGGTAATTCGCATCGGATAACGAGTTCAAACCCTGATAATTTCCTGTGTGATTCGGGTGCCCGTTGAAAATGCTGGTGAAACGGACCATTTGGGACGGGTTTCTTGGATTCGTGATGTTCATGTCGAATATTCTTGGAACGACTTTGATATCTTGCACGCCGAGAATGAAGTTGAGGATGTTCCTAACAGTGTCGCAATGGTTTGAATCGCCCCACCAAAAGATCCATCTTTTGTTCAAACAATTCCAAGCTTCTTCACTCGAAAACATTTTGAACGAACAATGGGCTGAATAAACCCACCCATTGCTCTCCAATAATCCCAACGGGCCGTCACACCATGGATGCTGACATGGCAAACTCGGCTTTTGGCATCTATATCTACCATCGTTGCTAATTGGACAGTTATCGTTTCTAGCATGACGAGTCCATCTACCTGACCAGACATCCTTAGTGAAATCCGACTTCTTGCATTGCCTTAATTCAGGCAATTTGGATGAAGAATTGAGGAATTTGATTGGAACTACACGAAGAACCTTATCAAACACGAATCTTGCAGGCGAAAACTTCAACCCTTCGAAATGTCTAAAGAGTAAGATGATAGTCAAATTGTAGTCCCCTGCGAAATCGGGATGGACTTGGAGGGTGAAAGTGTAAGTTCCATTTCCCAAATCCTTAACCGGAGGCCTCGCTTTCCATTTCTCTCCTGAAATATCAGCTTCAATATAGTCGCCTCCCAAACAACGAGGCCTTCCGGAATCATCCAATGCCTGAAAAACAAACTCGTGGATTTCGCCACTGAATAATTGGATGTTCTCTTTATTACCATCCAATCGAGGAACTGCAATATCCACAGTTCTTGAATCCTTACAAGGCTGACCACCGGGAGTTAACCATTTCGCCATGAGATTGGATGAATAATTTGCTTCCAACTCAGAAGAAACCCAAGGCAGAATGCTAGGAGTTGAAGGGCTGCTCAAATTCTCGTCCTCGGTGAAATTTGATGAAACTTGAGGGGTAAAAATGGAATTATTTTGGGTAACTGAACTGAGTAGCTCAGGGGCAATACTGGGAGCAAGATTTTCATGGGTTCTTGCCAAACTGAGGTGAGTGACGTTAAAATCAATCTGCTGAGGCATTTCGATGTGGGGTTCAACAGAAAGGTTTCTCAAGCTCAAACCTTCATCGACGGTTAGTGGCGCATTTTCAGAACTAGTGAGGTTAAAAACAACAAAATCTTTGGGAGAATTGCTGTTCATATTGAACCCATCAATCCCACAAACAATCAAGATTCCGAGAAACACACCCATCATCAGAATCTTGAACCACCAATGAACCATGGGATTTGACCTTAATACCCAAGCCAAGTTTGCAGCTTTCTCCGGCATCTGAGAACCCATAAAAAATCGAGAGAAAAAAAAACAATTATCTACTGATGATAGAGCAGAAAACAAAAATACTTGGAGAAAGAAACAATATTCTTGAGACTTGAAAACTATATTAAGAAAAAAGGGAACTTTTTCCTTGTTATAAGCTGACAAACAACATTCCCACAAAAAAAAAAAAAAAATTTGTATATATATTGTGTTTTCTTGAAAAGGTAAAACAATGTAGAAAAACTTACTATTTTGCTTCAATTTGTTGCAACGTCAAGCTGTCGATATTTTTTTCCACCCAACTGCCGCAGAAAAACCCTCCTCCCTCGCCTCTCTCTCTCTCCACATGTATATACGTACACACCCAGGGAAGATTTGTACAATGATAATATCAACAATTTCGAAAAAGGCTGAAATAAAGCTGGAAACAAAGACTATTTATAATGCCCACAATAATAATTGAGAAAGACTAATTTTTTAAAATGGGCCTACCTCATAGTTTTTCCCACCGTCGACCGACAGACAGATGCGCATAGGATTCTGGCGGAGCACGATGCTTCGGGCAGGGGCAAATTTGTCTCTTAGCAGATCGATGGCATTTGCATGGCTGTTGGAGGACACGCTGCCACCTGGACTAAGGTGTGAACTTTAGCTTTTAAAATATTTAATAATCTATATTGTGTTTTGTCAAGCAATATAATTATTTCAAGAAAGTGGTTTACTGATGGAATATAACTTTAATTGTTTTGGATTCATTATATTTTAGTTCTTTAATGTGAATGGATCTAGCACCACCGCCCCCACAAAATAGCATGATTTATTTTCTAAACTCTTATGTTAAAATTTCATCTAAGTTATGGGCGTATGATGTACGGATATTTCTAGAATTTTATTGTATTGTGTTGTGTTGTATTTGATATTGTATCGGACACTTTTTTAATGTAAAATATCAAAAAAAAATCTGTATATTTCCATCCATATTGTGCTGTGTCCGTGTTCATGTTTTATAGGTACGAGTTTATGATGCACGGATACTTCTAAAAATCTCATTCTGTTGTATCGTGTCGTGTCGAACACTCCTCTAATATAAAATGTCAAAAAAATCCGTATCAACGTATCTGTGTCGCCGTATCCGTGTTCGTGTCTGTGCTTCATAGGTACGAGTACTAATTCATTTAATAAAGCAAAATATTTTTATAACTTAATAAGTTCATTATTATTTGTTTTTTATAGTTTACTTAATTAAATTTTCATTTTTTTTTAGGAAATTAAGTTTTCATTTTGGCAAAATAAAGTTAACAAATTTTAATTTTCTTTAATATTTGAAAATATTTATTTTAATTTAAACGATATTATCATGTTTCTTTAAATATTTTTCTATTTAATTAATTTTGTTTTGATGTAGTTAAAAAACAAATTATATATAATGATATTGTAAAACTTTTATATATACAATTATGTTACAAACAATGTTTCAATCTGAATTAGGTTCACAATTCATATAACTATAACAAATCTTTAATTCATTGGAATAAAATAAATAATAAATATTTTCATGTACTACTTCAATTTTTACAAATTATTTAAAAAAGATTCAAATTTAACTTCTGCTTAAAATTTCTCCATAAGTAGAAGTTTTGCAACCACCACCTTTATATACATGATCTATTACAAGAGATTACGAAGGTACATGAGCTTACTTGATAGATTAGAAATCAATTATTGGGGTAAAACAAATTTAATGATGATTTTTATTACTTTACTTGAAAGAAAAAGAAAAACTGTTGAGTTGGTACCAAGAAGTATGATTTCTGTGTTATTTTTTAGTTACTAGATAAAATAGATACAAATTAAGATTATTGTTTATATTTATTTATGATTAATTGAAGAAATAAAAAGTGGGTTTTTTTTACCAAGAAAACTTCCAACTAATAGCTTAATAATGTCCAATCAAAATTCTAATTATGTTGAACTTTACCGACAACTTTTGGGCAACTATTGACATTTTGAGAAAAATAAAAAATATGAAAAAATTATTAAGTAGATAGTCAAAAGTAGTGTCCACTTTTTTGACTAGTTAATGGGTGCGTTATAACCTATCGCACATGATGCTATGAACTAATTCATACATCAATAAAATTAATGATGAACAACAATTTTGTAAGATAATTCTCATTTACATAAGAAAATAATTGGAAAGGAGTTCATGATTAATGCCCCTTTTTGTTTATAATTATATGATTAGTTAGACAATTAGACTACGCTCTTTGGTGACACGAATTACGAATAGGACTTTAACAATTCTAAAAAGAGAAAAATAATTATCCGTTGACTATAATGACTAGTTTCGTTAGTAAAATATAGGCACCTGTCCAAAAGATTCAAAATCGATTCATACCCAAAATTAGAATTCGAACATCTAACTTTTGATTATGAATTGATGAATATTCTTCACTCTAACTACCACGGAGTTTTTTGTTAATTAGATGATGAGGGTACTAGGTTGATATTTCTTTATTCTTGTAGATGCCTAAGGTTTTAATTTATATTCTCTTTCCTAAGGTTTTTTTTTTTATTATAGGTAAAATTTCTGATATTTATATTTTGTCCTCCCAGATTTTTATAATTTGTCCTCTCAATTTATCAATTATTGTACTTATTCTTTTGGGTAATCACATTTGAGACACAAAACTCTTTGGAAAAACATGACCCTCATCTATGCTAAACTTTATTAAATTGAATTCCTAATAATTGAGTATATTTTGTGAATTTGTTTATCGATTTATTAATGAATTGGTGAGTTTTATATAGGAAAAACATTATTTTTAGTCCCAACATATACACTAATTTCTACTCTAAATCCTATTATTTACGGATGTGACACATTTAGTTTCAAAAAAAAATTCCCCCTGAATAAAAATCCTGACTCCGTCCCTGAATATGCCTTTGTCCTATTAATAAGTATTAGAACCAAAGATATAGATAGTGGTTCAAACTTTATTAATATACCTATTTAGTTATTAATTATTACTATTTTTTATGATTTCTTATAAATGTTTCCAAATTTTGTATTTGATTTTAGACCAAAAAAAATTTTGCTCCTGTATTATGACGTTTTTTACTGATTGTCTCATAACCTATGTTTTGTTATAAATTACTTCCTAATGTTCAAGTATTTTATAAAATGCCTCATTTAATCATATTTAGGTAGAATATGACGATATCAATTCTGCCTGAATATGGTCGGAGGAGGTATTATTTTATAAAATATGTAAACTTTAGGAAATAATTTATAATAAAAAATAGGTTATGAAGCAAACGGTAAAAGAAATGATAGTAAAGGAAACAAAAGGGGAAAAATTGAGCAATTTCTTGCTTTTTGGAAAAAAGAAAAAGAAAAAAGTGTTTGATTTAGTGTCAAAATTAAGGTTTGCATCGTGAGAAGGCAAAAGTATACATTAAGATTGAAAAATTAGTTAAAAAAGATTTGCCAAATCCTAACGTATTAAGTAGAATTCATATCCATAAATTAAAGAAGTAGTTATTGGAATAGGTTGGTATCCATAAGATAAATTGAAGTAGAGTCTTGGGACCTCTTGCGATTAATATTGCAACATAAGTTATTTAATTTTTAGCATCATATCAGGCATTCTTGATGTAGATTATAGAGCCCATTTTAGTTAACTTTACTAGTTTAAATTTGAAAATTATAGCTATATTAAAAGAATAAAAATAAAGAAAAGGTATAATTTTGTTGAATATAAAATAAATAAATAGTTTTCAAAAAATATAAATTAAAAAAATCCAAGAAGAACATAGTGTCTTATCTCCTATAAAACACGAATACGGACACGATACGACACGACACAGATACAGCGATATGAATTTTTTTTGATATTTTACACTAGAAAAGTGTCCGACAGAATAGAATATAATTTTAAAAATATCCCTACATTATAGCTTAACTCGCAAACGTTCAATAATTTTTCAAATTTGTATATTTTTTTAAAAATATTTTGGAAGGGAGTTTACTGATTCAATTTGGTGAATTTTAATGTTGGACACAGTCATGTGCAGGACATAACAGTGCACGTGATTTGATTTATTAATTTTTGGCTGTATATTGTTGGTAGGAAGCAGAATTAAATGGACTTATAAACTATATTAAAAAAAGGGCTGAATTAAATGATACTATGGGGAGGTACAAATTCCAATATGTGACCATCAGTAAAACTCCATTATCCACGGATACTTCTAAAAATTTTATCTTGCCGTATCGTGTCGTACATTCGTGTCGAATACTTCTTTAATGTAAAATATTGAAAAAATTCCTATCGCCATATCCGCGTCATGTCATGTCGTATCACTATGTCCGTGTCCATGTTTCATAGGTAGAACATATAATTGTCCAATTGATAATTTAAAACAATGTTTCATTATTATAACCCACAAGGGTTGATTACATTTTGAACCGGATATATTTTGCTAAACTACAAATTGTGATATTTTTAGTCAAAATATTACACTTACGCTCCATAAGAATTTCATAATTACAAAAAATACCTAATTTTTAAGATTCTGATAGGAATATTCCGTTAAAATTTCAACGGAACCCTAAAAATAAAATATTTTTTGTAATTATGAAACTCCTACGAAATGTAAGTGTAATATTTTGACTAAAAACATCATAACTTGTACTTAAGTAAATTTCTTTGGGCTCCAAATGTAATTAACCCCAATACATTTCTAACTTAGAAAACATAAAACACAATTTTGAGACATCATACTTAAAGAATATAATTATTATCTTAAAAGAAAAAGAAAAAGATTCATTGTTTTAATTATGATGTACGGACACTCCTAAAAATTTTTTCTTACCGTGTCGGACACTTCCGTGTCTCCATGTCCGTGTTTCATAGCTCTGTACATTTGGTATCAAACACTCTGTCCCAAACTGCATGTGAAATACTGAACTGGCAACTCAGACAACAACTCAAATAATACATCAGAGAGAGAGAGAGAGAGATTTCACTGCAAACAAACTAACCATCTCAAGATTGTACCATTTCAGTTCTATCAAATGGGGGATTCTTGTTTCTTTCTCAAAAAAGACAGATAAAATCATCAAAGAAAAAAAAAAGTAGCCCTCCTAATTTCCCAAACTATAATGTACAGACATAGAAAAAAAGCAAAATATATGTCGAAAATCACGGCCAAGAATTGCCTATCAAAATATGTCGAAAATCAGAAGAATAACAAGTCTTAACTCCATGGATCATCCCATCCTTTAGGACCGTCTCTTTTTACAAAATCGATTATGGCTTGAACAGCTTCTTGAGCTCTGTTTGATAGCGAGTGATTTCCGTGTTCGATTTCAGCTTTTTCTGCATCGCCCATTGCTCTGCACAATCTGAACAGATTCATAAAACAGACAAGTTCAGCACAAAGGGTAGTTACAGCACAAAGATTTGAGGTCGTGTTTGGATTGATGGATTTGAACATAAGGATCTAAAATTTATTAAATTAGAGCCATTTTAGCACGTTTGGATATATAATTCCATAAAATCATTTCGTCCGAAAACAACTACTTAAGTTTGTGTTCAGATTGATGGGAAATCTTTCCACAAATCAAATCCCTTCAATCCAAACATGGCTTAAAGTAATTCAAAGGTTTTAAGTTCTTGCCTAGAAACGAGGGCTTTCTTGTCCACGTATTCTGGTACGTACTCGTCGCCCATGGAAAACATGACCTAATGAACAAAATGTGAAATATTAGCTACAAATACGACTATCACAATTCACAAACTGGTTGATTTTATTTATCATTTTACTCAAATTAATTTTATGTTATTTCATATTACTTGTACATTTATCATAAACTTAATAGCTCCATTAGAAATAATTGGCAGAATATATATTCATATGAAGAATTTGTTTCAACATTTTAAGCATGCAATAAATTACCAGGGTAGGCGTGTTAGACATGTGTCCAAGTTTTTGTTTCAATTGGTCGTCACTAAAATCAGAACTGAACATGTCGTCGTCGCCATTGTATGCACAGAGCGAATGATATCTGCATATAGCTTAGAAAGAATAAGAATATGCAAATGCAGCATATTTATATAATCACTAAAACGACCTCAGTTAAAGAATGAAATCCCGTTTTTAAATCCATCTCACCTATAAGCAGTAATTGGAGAATCCGGATTGGCTTCTCTCGGCATCAATTCTGAACCTCGACCTTCATTTATCATTTTTGAAGCCAAATCGATCATTGAAGCAGTTTCTGGGAGAGTTGCTTTATATTCACGGTCACTAACTGGAGCCTAATTTGCCAAATAATAACAAGAAAAATAAATATTGAGGCGTATTTGCAAACACTAAAAAAAGGTGATTTTACACTCTTAGCTTAAAGAAAGCATTAATAGAGTGTTTTGTTTTGCTTCTGCTACTTAAAATAAGCTAGAAGCTGGAAGAACCTTTGGGGGTGCTTTTTTCTACTTCCACGTTCCCTATTTCTATTTCCTGTCCAAACACTCCTAACTTTTACTACTACAACTTTTTACAACTTTAGTTTCTACTTTTGCTACTCTAAATGCAAAAGTTTTTACGAACACAGAGATAATGACTAGCTTTCGAATAAAAAAATTAAAATAATCAAATGGACCTGAATTTCTAAAAAAAACTAAAAATATAGCATCTAAAAAAACCTAACATCCTATAAGTATTAAAGTCACAACTAAAATATAATGATAAGCTAAAAATCACTTCTTAAAGATTATAATGTAATACGCACAGAAAAATACCTGTAAAATGGCTGCACGAACTGCTCTTGAACACGCCGCATTAGTACGTAAGTAATACACAATATCCTACAAAAAAAGAAGGATCAATTATGAAATCCCCTTGAGGTTCACACCATTTACGAAAAACACTCTAAAACCTTAAACATTACGTAAATTACCCCGAGGTTTGAAAACCATAACAAATACCCCCTAAAACTAACGGAAAATCATTGACAATTATTGACTCAGGTGGGTATTTGTAGTTTTCAAGGTTGAGTGTGTTTTTCGTAAAACAAACAAACCTCGGGTTTTTTTTTCTTAATTATCTCAAAATAAAATGGAAATATAGGGAATCAAACCTCATATAATTGTTCATTTAACAAGAATTAACAAATCACCTGACAGCCAGTACTGTGTCCAAGTAGAACCACACCTTCAGAATCTTCCTTGTTTATCAGGTAACTTATCAGTTGATCAATCTCCAACGCATCCTTCACCATATAATGCATCAATTAAAGTTTTATATATATAAAAAAAGACAAAATTTACTCAATAAGCACCACAAAACAGGAAATTGGCAAAAGAAATAAATTACTTGTTTCAAGCTAGAGACACCATATCCACTATATGATGACGAGAAAAGAAATTGAACTAATGACCAACGCTCTTTGTCCAAAGCAATTGCCAAAGGCTCCAAGTAACTGGAAATTTTCGAATTAGCTCAAGTTAACAGGAGAAAGGAAAAATAATTAAAGTACAAGCAAAGGAATAGATTTGAAAGAGTGTTGAGCAACATACTCAGTAGCCAAAAATCCGTCTGTGAGCCCACCAATAAAAACAACTTGCTGTTTATGATCACCTGTTTTAAAGGCAACCTGTATCAGAAGAAAATGCAAGATTTTGGATAATTTGTACATAAAATTTGACTAGAATGGACAAAACAAACTTTTGTTGGGTGAGATATAATAATTGGTGCATGGTAAAAGATATTAAGGTTCAATTAAAGTGTCTAATATTGAAGCTCGAATTCGAGTCTGAACTTATACAACAATGTGAAGTAACAATCCGAGACGGCGCACAGCTTGTTTTTCGATTTCTTCATTATATACTATGTATTGATGCTCAGATCAGAAACCATCACACAGTAATGCAATGCCATCATTGAAGTTCTAATTTTTCAGACTATATCCATAATCGACTTCTTAACTTCAAAAACTCAACTCTAAGTACCAGTGCTAAAATTAACCACCATCACTATGTAAAGTAGTCACTATGTGAGAAGTTGATCTTTGATTTAGCATCGTCAACTGCGAAATCCTAAAGAATAAACAAAATCAAGAAACTAACCACCCAAATTCTTGAACATGATACTCAAATCAAACTCAAACAAGTAAAGCTAAAAACGAATAACTGAACCTAGAACCACACACACACACACACACACACACACACACACACAGAGTTTGTTTTGAAAAAAAAGAAAATCCACCTGAATTGAATTCGGGCCGTATTTAAACATAACCCCACGAAATTGACGCTTCTTGTTAATGGGTCCACTCCCACCTCCTAAGCTGTCACCGGCTGCGGCTGCGGCTGCGGCTGCGGCGGAGTTGTTGGGCATCTTAGCGGAGGCGGAGCGGCCGCGCACAATGCCGGAAAACCAAGAAGTCCCAGGCGCTGTCGTACGCGGCGACGAGGAGAGGGTCGATGGCGTGGAGAGATCCATATCAGAATTTTCCATTGGAAGACAAAAAATCCATTTTCAGTGAGAGTGTTAACACTTGATTTTTCTCTTTCCCTTTCGAAATATTGTGCTGTCAAAAACAAATCTTAATTTATTTCTATACAAATCAAAAGATTTTTAAAATTTCTTTTTTGATAAGTGATATTAAAAGTTTAAGTTAGAGTAAAAAAATAGCACCACGTCTCAAAAATCTATTTTTAATCCTAATAAATATAACTAGCTTTTAACCCCTGCGTTGCATCAAAAAATTAATTTATAATTATAAATTTAATATATTAATATTAATTATAGTTTATATATTAATAACTTGAATATATATCACAAATTTAACAGATTTTTTTTATAAATTAATATATATATTCTCTACATTGCACCGGGAAATCTATTTATAAAATATATATTATTAAATAAATTGAATCATATTTTCTTATATAATTATTAACCATACATATAAATAATTAACTTATAATTTAAAACACACACCAAAATAATTATTTTTATAAAATAATTATACTCTATATATATGAGAAAACTCATTTTAAATATATAAAAATAGTAATTAATATGATATGATTTTGTATTTGTAATAGAGGGAATATATTTATATATATATAGTTTTTTTTAAATCACGCATACAATCAATATAAAAATATTAAAATAATAATTAAAATGTAGAAAATATTTAATGATAGACCATATAAATAATTATTAGAATATCTTGTATACTTGATATTATTTTTTTGTTGAATAATTTATTATTATTTCATTATTAATTAACAATAATATTCATTTCATTATTAAAATTTCCTTTATATTATGGCAATATTAATATTTATATGTAATAACTTAATAAATTTATTCACATTGAAATTAAATATAATTTTTTCACCGTAAATTGGAAACGAAACACGTGTATTTAGATATTTTTTCTAAAAAAACCAACTATTTATTTATTTTATAATATTAAGGTAATAATAAAATTTAATTAAACTTATATTCTAAAAAATATACGTAATTATGTGACCTCACAAATAATTAAAAGAAATTTTGAAAATACAATTACATGATAGATAAAAAAGAATACAAAAAAAATTATTAATTATAGAACTAAATAATCTTTTACCCAAATATTGTTAATATTTTGTGAATGATAATTCTTCTATACTATGCTTTCATGTACAAATTGAATATTATATCTAAACTATAAATAGTTTTAAGCTCCCCTTCAATCATATATATACTTTTAGCATTTAAATGTAAAGTTCATAATAATTAGCAAAGCTTATTAAAATTTACTTAAAATTATTTCTTGAATGAAATTTTCAATATCAATATTGTATAAAGTAGTTATATAATTCTATAATTAAATATGAGTTACAATTTTTTTTAATATAAATCAGTATATGGAATGTCAATTAAATATATATGTAAGTTACAAAAATCACAATTAATGAACTTAATTATAGAAATAATCTACATGGCAAAATAAACTAATTTTAACTAATCCAACTCATTAGCACATAAGCATGTTTCCTAAAACATCTCACTCATTCATTTTCATATATATATATATATATATATATATATATATATATATATATAATTTATGTAGAATTAAAATGTTGAGATTTTTTAGGTGAAAATTGTAAATTATGTACACCAAACTATGTACTTACACATAAAATTAGGGGTATTAGGTTTAATTAGGTGGTCTACAACATAATTTTGATATAGAAATCATTGATGGATACGGATACGTATTTAATATGTCAAAAGATGGTCACGCTTGTGTGTCTTTGGAAGGCCTGAAATCAATGGGTATTTCCTAATAAGAGAAAATATTTCAAATTCACTATATGATGTATAAAGTCGACCAAGGGAATAGGGATGTAAACGAATCGAGCCTATTCGTGAGCTTTGCGAACCAAGCCAACCTTTATTTGTGATAGAATTCGATATATACGAACCGGGAGTTATTATAATAAATTATGCTTAATAACTTAATATTGTTACAATAATTAAACTTTGGGAGTTGTTATTTGCACTTCTCAATTGTTATTCACACTCCAAATTTATTATTACTTGACCAAAATATCCCTCCTAATTTTTTACTAACTTATTAGTTTTTTTCTTTCTAAGATTTATTAATAAATGATTACAACTTATTTATTTTATACTATTTTTCTTATGTAATATATGATTCCTGATTTTCTCTTTCCAAATAAAAATCAAATTCTTTATTAATTTTTGGAATTTTGTAGAGTTTAAGAGATATAATGATATATTATAATTTATATATTTATTAATTTTTTGTTGGTCAGCATATATTTATAAGTTTGTAGTCTCCATTTAATTCCTTTTGGAAATTATTTGTTAAAGTATAAAATATTAAAAGTTAACTTATTGAAATTTATTTTATTTTTTTAAATAATATATATATATATATATATATATATATATATATATATATATATTTATATATAGTTGTATAAGGAGATTGATATATATACTCCATAAATTACTCACTGCGTTATAATATTCTAATTGTATTTTTATTAATTCTAAAAAGAACCCAATAATATATTTATTCTATGTTAATTAATCTAACAAAATGATAAAATCTTTGAATTTATGAAAAAGGAAAAGGAAAAGGTTAGAAATACTCAGAAAATAATAAAAGAATAATAAGTTAACATTAAAGAAGGAGGGATATCATTGCCATTAATGAAAAATTTGGAATGCAATTAATGTTTAGGGAGTGTAAAGAACAACAAAAATAAAAATAAAAAACTTATATATATAGTCTATTCACTTTTCGAAACGACAAAATGGAGTTAGAAAATCATATTATCGATCCAATTAGTTTCGGCAACATATATACCATATATAATAACCATAAACAATAAAAATAGTAAGTACACATTCAAAATTTAAAATTTGTTCAAAGATTAAGTTAATTTCAAATAAAGCTATAGTAAGTACTCTCTTGCATTATACTACACTTGTGTTTTCGTAGACGTTGCAACAAGTTTTATTTAATTTGTTATTATCTAATTTTCACTTTACCAAATTAATTCCACACTTTTTTAGTAAAAGCATTCAAGATATATGATGAACTCAAATTTTGGTTGTGAATTTATTCAATCTTAATTAACATCTTGCTATATTTACTTAAGAAAAACTTTGACAATTATTACTATATCATTTATTATGTCATTATCTATTAACAGTGGGGTTTAATCATATGTATTTTTATTTTCCAAATATAATAAAGAATTGAATTCAATAATATTCTAAATATCAAATTCGATTAGCTCATTCAATTTTGATAATTAAAACAGTACCCATGTAGTACAATATGGGACAGGTACGGTTTTTTTTTTTTTCTTTTTTCCTTCCTATCCACAATTAACGAAGCACCTTAATTGGTAATATGGTAAGAGAAAAAGTCAAAAAGTAATAATAAATTGCTCCAAAAAAAGCATAATCTTATATTCTTATTCTTCAACATGATATTATATATGGTATGTGGGTATGTGAGAGTTTGTGCTCATGATATTTGCATGGCTTCCTCCATTTATAAATACCCCCGTGCACCGTACCAAGCGAACGTACAGTTCAAGTTCAATTAAGTAATTAAGCTACTATCAATTGCAAAGAATTGATTTTCTTTACTTTTTCAAAGAATAGCTAGAGTGATCAGACAAGAAAAGGGCTTTAATTTGATTTGTTTCTTTGAGCTAGGGTTAAGATCGAGTACAATTCCAACATCTATCTCGTTTTATTTTATGCATGAATAAAATTGACAGGTCCCGTGCATGTTATAACAAAATGAAAGCAACCATGATGCCTAAATTCTCATCATGCCAACAAGTTCAAGCACAACCCTGTAGGGTGAATTTTCCCCGGCTTCCCCACGGCAAGGTCAAGGTGGTGGTGGTGATGGGCACCACCGGGACGGGCAAATCCCGTCTTTCGATAGACTTGGCAACTCATTTCGGCGGTGAGGTTATCAACTCCGATAAAATACAAATCCACAAAGGTCTCGATGTTATCGTCAATAGGGTCACTGATGAGGAATGCCGCGGCATTCCTCATCATTTGTTGGGAATCATCGGCCCTGAGGAAGAATTTACTGCGCATGATTTCGTGCACCATGCGTCTCTGGCGGTCGAAGCGATAGCTGAGAAGGGTCGGCTCCCGATCATTGCTGGAGGGTCCAATTCCTTCATTAAGGCGCTGGTACTCGATGACAATGAGTTCAGGAAGAAGTACGAGTGTTGCTTCCTCTGGGTGGACGTGTCGATGCCGGTATTGCAATCTTCCCTTGCGAAAAGGGTCGATCAGATGGTGGAGAATGGGCTGGTGGAGGAGGCTAGGGAGTTTTTCGAGCCGGGAGGAGACTACACACGTGGGGTCAGGCGTGCCATTGGAGAGCCGGAGATGGATGAGTTTTTCAGGTGCTGTTAAGAAATAGGACTAATTGCATTTTTAGTCCTATAATTATCCACTTTTCTGATTTTTGGTCCCAAGGTTTTTGAATTTATAAATTTAGTCCTATATGTTCTAAATCAAGCAAATTTAGTCCTATATGTTCTAAAATCAAGCAATTTTGGTCCTCGACTCGTCGGAACCCTAGCTGGTCGCCTGAATGTGGATGACCAAAATTGCTTGATTTTAGAACATATATGACTAAATTTGCTTGATTTAGAACATATAGGACTAAATTTGCAAATTCAAAAACCTTAGAACCAAAAACCGGAAAAATTGATAGTTACAGAACTAAAAATGCATTTTGGCCTTAAGAAATATGCATGTTTGACCTATTTTTACCTCAAAAGTTAGTTAATGAGATAAGGGTTACCAAATATTAAGTAATTTAATTAGTTTTTAATTAACGTGGGATGTTTAACACATCCTTACATGCATGCCCGCCCAACCCGAATAATTGAGAAACAACCTGAAGCATGAAACTAAATTAAGATCGATGCAGGACATAACCTAATCTTATAATTACACCATTAGAACAAATAAGCTTGACCTAACTCACTCAAAAGTTAGTTAATAAGATATATAGGGTCATTCAAGCTTTATAGTATTTAATCGATGTGTGATGGTTAATAAGATATATAGGGTCATTCAAGCTTTATAGTATTTAATCGATGTGTGATGGTTAACAGGTACGAGTCAGTGGTGGACGACGGAACTAGGGCTAAGCTTCTGGAGGAGGGTATAGAAAAAATCAAAGGGAACACTAATATATTAGCTTGTCGTCAACTTGAGAAAATCTCGGAGCTTGCAGAGCAACTGGAGTGGCGGGAGGTGCACCGGTTGGATGCGACTGAGAGATTTCTGAAATGCGAAAAGGATGAGGCTGAAGAGGTGTGGAAGAAGAAGGTAATGGAACCTAGTATCAACATTCTCAATCGATTTCTTTATGGAGAATCGATGAGTTATCCTCGTGACACTACCGATCTTGGTCGATCGCTCTATTTCTACTGTGTTTAATGCCATTTTTGGACGATGACCAATGCGAAAATCTAGTGGGAATAGTGTCTAATAATTTGCTTGATCCAGTTTATGTTTGAAATAATAAATTAACCCAATATTCTGGAGGGGATATGTAATACAATTCGTCATTTATGTATTACACCCATAATTTCTTGTCATAGCAATTTAATGGTCAAACCATATATATATATATATGAAAATGATTAAGTGGGATGTTTTTGGAAACATACTTATGTGTTAATGAGATGGATTAGTTAGAATTAGTCCATTTTGCCATGTAGATTATTTCTATATTAAGTTCATTAATTATTATGTTTTTTAACTTACATATATATTTAATTGACATTCCATATATTGGTTTATATTAAAAGAATTGTAACTCCTATTTAATTATAGAATTATATAACTATTTTATATAATATTGATATTGAAAATTTCATTCAAGAAATAATTTTAAGTAAATTTTAATAAGCTTTGCTAATTGTTATGAACTTTACATTTAAGGGCTAATATATATATATATATATATATATAATTGAAAAGGAGCTTAAAACTATGTATAATTTAGATATAATATTCAATTTGTACATGAAAGCATAGTATAGAAGAATTACCATTTGAAAATATTAACAATATTTGGATAAAAGATTATTTAGTTCTATAATTATTTTTTTTTAATTTTATATTCTTTTTATCTATCATGTAATTGTATTTTCAAAATTTCTTTTAATTATTTGTGGGGTCACATAATTACGTACATGTTTTAAAATGTTTAACTAAATTTTATTATTACCTTCATATTATAAAATAAATAAATAATTGATTTTTTAGAAAAACTTCTAAATACACGTGTTTCATTTTCATTTTGCGGTGGAAAAATTATATTTTATTTCAATATGAATAAATTTATTAAATTATTATATATAAATATTAATATTGCCATAATATAAAGGAAATTTTAATAATGAAATGAATATTATTGTTAATTAATAATGAAATAATAACAAATTATTCAACAAAAAAATATTAAGTATCCAAAAGATTCCAATAATTATTTATATGATCTATTATTAAATATTTTTTATATTTTAATATTTTTATATCGATTGTGTGCGTGATTTTAAACTTTTTTTTATATATATATAAATATATTCCCTCTATTACAAATGCAAAAACATATCATATTACTATTTTATATATTTAAAATGAGTTTTATATATAGTTCATGATTATTTTATAAAAAGAATTATTTTGGTTTGTATTTCAAATTATGAGTTAATTATTTATATGTATTGTTAATAATTATATAAGAAAAATAATTGGGGTTTGACCCAGGGGCCACCAAATATTACTTCAGATATGGAGGTTTGGAGTTCGACTCCTTGCAATGACAAGGATTGAATTTTTACAAGAAAAAAAAAATAATTATACAAGAAAATATGATTCAATTTATTTAATAATTTATATTTTATAAATAGATTTTTCTATTAAATTTGTGATATATATTTAAGTTGTTAATATATAATTATAATTAATATTAATATATTAAATTTATAATTATAAATTAATTCCCGATGCAATGCAGGGTTAAAAGCTAGTGGTGGATTAAGCTACATTAGATGATCAATGATTTGTGTTAAAAAATCTGTTATCAATGATATTATTGGATATACTTAATTAACGGTTCTGTGAAAATAAATAATAAGGATAATTACACAAAATCCGGCCATGAGGTTTGCTTAAATTTCGGAAAAACTATTGAAACTTTAAAACTGTACAAATATTCCTGGTTATGAAACCTATACAAATATACCCAGTCAGGAAATAAATGTAAGATTACAATTTTTCGGAGTAAAATTGCAAATGGCGCATTGCTAATGAGATTTTGTGTAAATTGACTGGATCTAAATTTTAATTAATGTCCGTGAGCTTTGTTTCCTAATTAATTAGGATGGTATCATATTTGGCATGCAATATCTATCTAATCATAGAAATTAAGGCAGTCAAGTATCTGTTAGTAAAATATGGGATGGTTACTTTACGTTTTTTTATACGTATGAGTATTTTTGATATTTTTTTGAAAAAATCGGCAAAAAAATGAGTTTGATATAATACATACTTTGAGATATACGAATACAATACGTTTATTAAGAAAGAAAACGAGATTAAAAAAACGGAAATATTCCTATGCATTTTTTTTAAACTTTTATGTAAGTTTTACATATATATGACATACTTACATTAACTTTAAATATTATAAAAACTTATTTTAAATGTATAATTTAAAGATAAATATTTAACTAATGTTTAATATTCTTATAAGTTAATTCAATAATTATTTGTCATTAATGTAAATAAATACTTAAAATTTTAAATAAATATTTTTTTGTTAATAAAAATTAAATTTTATTCGTCAAGTATTATACGGGATATATATAATACGTGTACTAAATATATGACATTAAAAATACGAGTATTATTCATTAAATTCAGAATATGTACGAGAAACGAAAATAGTTTTCAATTATTTGTATGTACTTATTTTATATAGGTATAATACGCATTTTTACTAATAGAGTCAAATTGCTAGAAATTTTATTTCATGATTATTATGAGCAGCAATTATATATATATATTTTTTTGGTCGAAAACCATAAAGACTATATTAAGAAGCGTCAGACAGAAATACAATCAAGAACCTCAACGGGCGACTCTAACCAAAACTCAAAACTTTTGTCTAAATAATGCCCAAGCTTCGCGAGGCAATCAGCACTAGCATTACAATTCCGACGAACATGTTTTAAGCGAATGTCCCAAGGGAGGCTCAAAAACTTCCGGCAATCGTTGATGATATTGCCAAGGGGATGGCGAGATACATCCGCCATCTTGACCAAGTAAAACACCACCTTTGAGTCTATCTCCACCTCAATTTTCGGCACTCTTTTATCCTAAGCCAAAGCAAGTCCTTCCCGGAGACCAAGATTAAGCTCCGCAACCGTGATTGTGTGATCCCCAATTTCCAAGCAAAACCAAACACCCATGAGCTACGACAATCACGAAGTAAGCCCCCTGATGCCGCTGATCGAGTCGCCGCAAAAACACTCCCATCCGTATTGAACTTAACCCAATTTTCCTCCGGGTTTCTCCATCTATCCGAACTAGTATCATGTCCATCTTGGACGGCTGGACTGTCATAGGCTTCTCGAATATCCAAGGCCAATTTTTTCACCTCATTTATAGTTGCTGTGAGTGGACAATGTTGGATGTCATGACATTGTAGTGAATTGATCGGCCAAGAATTTTTAAGATCAGGCTATTCTTCCATGGTTTCTCAATCTCCTCTCTATATTGCTTCGTAAGAGTGATCTTGGGGAAAGGATACTCATCGGAGGCGGGGATAACTTCGACCTTACTATTGTCAGACATGTCCAATTCCGTGAAGTCGTAGGGTTCTTGGCGTGGTTCCTGCCGGGGCTTATTTCCAACAAGGGAGCGAAGGTAGGCCAGGGTTATGAATACCAGTCATGGCCGGATCGATATTGTCCGGCGAATTTGAATCATATTCTCGATCGGAGGCTTTGCGGAACTTCTTTGTATTCCGACGAAGATGGTCCTTCTCCACCGTAGATAGGGGCGGCGCACTGTCGTTAACGTGAGAGCTCATGGAGAGAAATTTCTCAGGCCTCATATCCCATTACTATTTAGATGTTTACTGTTTTTATCTTTTTGTCCTAGGCATTATGAGCAGCAATTATATGATTGCACGATATGTCGATATCTATATACATTTGACGGAAATTCTACATATACTTCTGTTTTTTCAAAGCTTTTTAGTTTTAGCTATTAATTTTTTAAAGTTATGTTTGTATGTGCGAGCCCACAACATGACATTCACTCACGTATAATAAATAAATGTAACTTGAAATTTTCATTTAGAGATGGTAAGATTTGTTGATTTGTTATCTATATAACTTATGTTTGTTTGATTTGTTGATATACGTATCATCATATTCAACTCGAGTTGATTTGAAAAAAAAAAAACGAATGAAAAATCAAAATTTTTGAAAGACAAATTAAATCCCATGCATTTGTAGTAGTCATTGTTTAAAATTAAAGTACTATTTAACATTTTGGTACTTGAATTATATATTTGATGTCAATTTGATTTGGCAATTGTAAATCTTTTAATTGATATTTGAGTTTTGTCAATAGTAATGAATTAATCGATAAACTGTAGTGACACTCTACTTGGAAATTAATTAAGTAAATAAAAGAACAATTTCGTCATCAATAAAAAAATAATTAGATGAAGAATTGAACTAAGCTCATCTTGTTATAAGTCAATTAATATATTTAAAAAGGATTAATGTATTTGCAAATTATATAGAACTTTGATGCTAGTAACAAAATTTCAATACCAATTAAAGTATAATAAATAGTAAAGGTCCATGACAAAACTCAACTAGTGACACTAATTTTGAGTCCAATTTTTCTAGCATGTCCCTTATTTTAATTTAAATTAATAATCGGGAAAAACCCGAACATATAACTATTTTCTGATAAACCAAAATCAACTTTCAATTTTCCAAAACAAAATAAAATAAATTAAACTTAGCACCAAGAAAAAAATAAAAAAAATACAAGTTAAACTTATACAATAATTAATTAATTATAAATAAAAGTCTCTTTCTACCTATCCAAAAAGGGGAAAAAGAAGAGAAAATCTCTCACTCTCCCTTAGATAACATACATACACAGACTCTGACGGCACACACAAACAATCAAACACAGACAGAGATTGAAGTCTTGAATAGCTGGGTGAAAGGAGAACTATGCACCTGATAAATGCGGGAGTATTGGCGACGATCGCGGTCAGAAATACAGGCGGCGGAGGCGGCGGCGTGTTGGGGGCGGAGATAGAGTTCGGGACCGTGGAGTGGTTCGTTTACGCAGGCATATCATGTTTTTTGGTTCTGTTTGCCGGAATAATGTCGGGCCTGACACTGGGGCTCATGTCTTTAGGCCTAGTCGATCTTGAGATCCTCCAGCGGAGCGGCACCCCGGCAGAAAAGAAACAAGCAGGTGGGTTCAATTTGAAATCATACGACAAAGTTCAATCTTTGTTATTTTTTCTGCTGGAATTTTTGATTCTGTGTCGGATAATTGATATGGTTAGAATTTGATTTCCGATTACGAGATAAAGATTTGATTTTTTTGTTGTTGTGAAAATTGTGGTTTGGCTAGGATTTCAGCTTAGTTCTCAGATATCATGTGAATTTGTACTTTAATTTATGCATCAGCTTTTGTATTCTGTAGGTTTCGGTTAAATTGATGGAGAAAGTATGTGATTCTTGTTTGTTTTCTGGTTTCCCATTCTGGGGTAGATTAATTAGATATGAGTTTCTGATGCTAATTGGAGAAAGATTGAATTTTTCAGCTTCGAAGTAATATCTGGGTAAGTAATCTTGAATTTCTAGGTTTCAATCTTTTTATATTTTTGTTAAGAAAAAGAAGTCTCCATATCTTTGTTATTGATGTTCAGGTTTCTATTCCTTCTTGTCTGAGAAAGAGATAAGATTCTAGTAAATATATTAGGTTGAAGTTTTGGTTTCTTTATCTGATTTGAACTGGATCTATGTAAGTATGAGGCTTCTTTTGTATAAAGTTTTTAACTTTTTAAAGGTAATTGGCTTTCTAAAACATTGCTATTGTTTATCTGCTATAGTATCCTGATGTAGAATGGGAATCTTATGCACTTTCTGAGATAATTTAACAACAGTAAAAAATGCTGAGTCTCTCTCTCTCTCTCTCTCTCTCGGATTTTAATCTAAATCTACAAGCATATTCTCTAAACTCAAGAAAAAGTAGAAATAACCCATGAAATGATGAAGTGGTATCCATTTAAATCAAATATTATTTTCATCATTTTCCAATTTTTTCAGCTGCGATACTTCCAGTAGTTCAGAAGCAGCATCAGCTTCTTGTCACATTGCTTCTGTGTAATGCCGCTTCAATGGAGGTAACATGCTTTTATATTAATATTTTTCACAGAAGTACTTTTTTCTGAGTTACGTTGGAAGCAATACTCAGTTCAGTAATTTTTGACCAATTTATGCTAAAGTCATGATTTCATAATGTTTGCATCTTGCAGGCCCTGCCAATATATCTCGATAAGCTTTTCAATCAATATGTTGCAATTATACTCTCTGTTACTTTTGTTTTAGCATTTGGAGAGGTAATATTTTTATGAGTTTACCTATCCTTTTCTTTTTATTCCTTTTCCTTTGTTTAATTCGAGTTATTCATTTTCATTTGACTTTGTATTGCCAGGTTATTCCTCAAGCAATATGCACAAGATATGGACTTGCTGTAGGTGCTAATTTTGTTTGGCTTGTTCGTATTCTAATGATAGTTTGCTACCCGATTTCTTACCCAATTGGCAAGGTAATTCGTCATCACCAATTAAAAAATAATTGAACACATTCAAATTTTATATGTATTTGTGGATTAAATTTATCTTTCCTGAAACTTAGTGATGCTTTTGATGAATACAGATACTGGATTGTGTTCTGGGACACAACGAGGCTCTGTTTAGAAGAGCTCAGCTGAAGGCTCTTGTGTCTATCCATGGCCAAGAGGTGAACATTCCCTCCCAAACATTTCTTATTTAATATATATTTCTTTTCTATTTTGCTTTCCTTTCGAAAATTTAAATTACTTGATAATATTATAATACTTAATACACCAGTGGAACCATTATGGCTCCAACAAACGCTCCTCACTTTTGAGAAATTCCATATGTTGCATATTTGTATAAGAAATTGATAATCGTGTTTAATTTATGGCAATAATTATGTAATTGTCCCCATAAAATTTTATTAATTACACTAAAATGGATCATAAAGAAAAATCAAATGTAAAGATAAACTTAGAACGCTTCTTCCAAATATTATATTATTTTGATACTTTTTGTGGGTTTTCAAGCATGTTTTACTTTCAAAGTATTAGAAGACTTACATAGTTGTTAATTCTTAATTTCTTTGGTTCAATTATGATATTTAATATTTCGAATTACCCCGCTGAACAAAATGTCTGGCGCTGTCACTGAGTATATATATGTATATATGTGCTGAATTTTCCATATTCCATATAGTGGTGATATTTAATTTGTATGGTTTTAACTTTTAAACTGTGATTTTGTGTTCTTAGGCTGGCAAAGGTGGTGAACTTACGCATGATGAGACAACTATTATTAGTGGAGCACTAGATTTGACAGAGAAGGTACTCTATGATTTGTGAATTAGATACACTTTCTGGATAATAATGATGTTAAGATTGTAAAGTTATTTCAGTATCTTGAAGTCCAACAACGCATCTTGTAGAATGTAGATCATAATGTTTTAAACATTAAAGTTATAAAATTGTGTCTTTGCTCTATTTTCTCCATTTCTCTTACTTATTTGGCTGCACCTCTGATCAGACTGCTGAGGAGGCCATGACGCCAATTGAGTCGACATTTTCATTGGATGTCAATTCAAAGCTAGATTGGTAAGAATTGCTTGCGGAGTACACAAATATCTGCAGTTCTTTAATAGGAATGAACATTTTCTTGTGTTTTAAAATAGATGTAGATGGTAGCATTTTAAAAGATCGGAACTTGGATTATTTATTCTAGCAACTGGAGGCACACTCGATATGTGCGAAAATAAAAGAAGATATAATTTAATTACACATTTAAATTAAATAAATGTTTAAATTATAAAAATTTTATTAAATTTATTTATAAAATTTAGTCTTTTAAGATTTATTAAATTGATTATAAATTACAGAAATGTAATTTTAAATAAGAAATTTATATGACTTAGAAAATAAATCATTAAAAGAGTACATTCTCTTTTTCCTCATGTCAGGGAAGCAATGGGGAAGGTTCTTGCACGTGGTCATAGTCGAGTGCCTGTCTATTCTGGGACCCCAAAGAACATCATCGGACTTTTACTGGTAACTGTTTGGAAAGAACCAAACATCTTCTCATTCTTTATCACAAAAACACCCCTCTTAGATTTTATTACTATTATTAGGTGAAGAGTCTTCTCACAGTGAGACCAGAAACCGAGACTCCAGTTAGTGCTGTATCTATTCGAAGAATTCCACGGTAAGACATTTAATAATTTCTTGAAATTCTTGTATATTGTATTTTCAACCAAAAAAAATACATTATTTACGCTATTATTTCCCAGTGTTCCTGCCGATATGCCTTTATACGATATACTCAATGAGTTTCAAAAAGGTAGCAGTCATATGGCGGCTGTTATTAAGCCCAAAGGACAAAATAGGAAACCACCTTCTATTCTGGAGAAGTCTGAAGAAACTGAAAATTCAGATATATATACTCCGTTGCTGAAAAAGAAAGAGGAGAAGGGAGAAAGTGTAGTTGTTGATATTGAGAAGGTCCCAAGGCTTTTCTCCAAGAATAATAGTGATTTAGTGACGAACGGTTTAACTCCTTCTGATGACGCTGAAGATGGTGAAGTTATTGGGATAATCACTTTAGAAGATGTGTTTGAAGAACTTTTGCAGGTATAATTTACCAGTAAATTAATTACTCTACCCATGTGCTTGTATACCGTTGTGTATGTGTGTAATTTTTTTACTCCGTATTTTTTGTATATATATATGTGTGTATTAGTGACGTAGCTAGAGATTTTCTTCCCGGTTATGATATTCTAAAATAATACATACATATATATATATGTGTGTGTGAATATATAAAACATGCATATTATTTTATTCTTATTTCTTGTGACAAGCGAGTTACGAACTTTTAAAATTTAAATAGGAATAATGATTTTTTCCCATCCGAACTATAGCGATTTTGCACTTTACCATCTAAGTTTTTTTTTCTCACAGTTTGCCTCCTAAACTACATAAATTTTTGCAATTTGCCATCTCCGACGGAAATATACCACCGGAAAATTGCATCGTGTCCTATAAGAAACATAGGTTCACGTTGTATTGCTCTCTTCAACATATCGAAAATAAACCCTCAATCAATTTTAGAAAACTTGGGAGTTTTTATCACCCAATTGAAAATTTAAAAATAATCTATCAAATTCGTCGTTATTCCAATTGGGTGATAAAAACTCCAAGTTTTCTGAAATTGATTGAGGGTTTATTTTTGAGACATTAAGGGGAGTAATACAACATCGATCTATGTTTCTGATATGACACGATGTAATTTTCCAGTGGAATATTTCTATCGGAGATGGCAAATTGCAAAAAGTTATTTAGTTTAGGAGGCAAACTGTAAGAAAAAAAAGTTTAGATGGTAAAGTGCAAAAATCGCCATAGTTCGGATGGGAATTTTTTTTTATCCCATTTATATAATAAATTCTAACTTTAAATCACATGTTTTAACTTTAAAACCCCTTTCTATGTATGTTTATGATTCTTTTATTAGGGTCAAAAACAGAATTATCATTTCTGTTTATCTTCAATATACTGTTTTTTGTTAACGGTCAATTCATAGTGGGATTTATTTATTTTTCCATTTCTGGCAAAATGTAGGAGGAAATTGTTGATGAAACGGATGAATTTGTCGATGTACACAAAAGGTACTGTAAACTTGGATTATTTCTCTAAGTTGCATCACGATTATCAATGAAAGTTTTTCCCTAATAAATTTTGGTTGTATAGGATACGCGTGGCAGCAGCTGCAGCTGCTTCATCGGTTGCGCGGGCCCCATCAGTTCGAAGGTTAACTGGACAAAAAGCAGCTGTAAGTAAACTTTTCAAAGTGACATACTACATGAAACTAAAACAATATTTAGTGTTATTGCAGCATTGTTGTCTCTGGTTTTATTTGCGGATTTTGCTCATTCCTTAAGTTTTCATGCCAACAACTTTTATTATATGAAGCTAAACATGCACGTTTATTTTTTGACATACATGAAATTGCTAATTTTTAAAAGGGCTCATTGTATCTTCTACCCTAGAGGTTTCCCCTAATTACAATTTGGTCACTCTGTTTTCAATTGCAAAAAACTCCCTGAAACTGTACAACTTGAAGCCGATAACTGCAATAACCAGCACATTTCAGGGAGCTTTTGTAATAAAGTGAGACGCTAGAGAGTTTTTTGTAATTTCTGAAAATAGAGGAACTAAATTGTAATTAGCATGAACCTCAGGGATAGTTGATGTGATTCCCCCATTTTAAAAACATGAGGTCCCAATTGCTAGTTTGTTGAACCGAATAGGAACAATATGGTCATTTTATGTAGCAAAATCGCCATTAATTCATCAGGAGAGCATGAAAGCAATCTCCGGGGATTAAGGTTTAAAATGCTAATTCTATAATTTCACAAGGTTCGGTTTATGAACTAAAATATCACAACTTTTTCAACAATTAAGCATATCACAGGTAGGTATCTTGCAAAAATCCTTAATATTTATTCTAATTTTCTTTTTTGCTTTTTCTTGAATCCCGTTCAGGGAGCTCAACAGAAGCCAGGACAACCACCGAAAAAGACGAGCGAGGACGACTCGAATTCAGCAAGATTGCAAAGTAATACTGTTGAAGCTCCTCAGGGAAACAAGAGATGAAAAATACTTCACTTTGATGATGCATGAAACCCTCATACTCAGTAAGAAAGGTATTGTAATTTTGGTAAAAGAAATAAAGACTCTCATCATGTGCATTAATGTTTATTCTTTATATGTTGACCCCGAAAATTTTGCAATATATTTTGTCAAACGAGGAAAATATATATGTGAATTTTGTATTATTGAAGATTCCTGCCCTATCTACTATAAATAAAGGGATAAGGTAATATATTCTTCTGGCAGATGTTCTAACATACTTCAAATAACAAGGTTTGAGGAGAATATATGTTACGCGTCGTGTAACTTTAATATATTTAAGTTTTTACTTATGATGTACGTACACTTCTAAAAGTTCTACCCTGTTATGTCGCATACTTCTGTAGTGCAAAATGTTGTAAAAAATTCGTGTCCGTGTTCGACGTACATTTCTTTCTAAGTACTAATTTTTTTGGTGTTAATGTTAGTATGGAGTAATAAATTGAGCGTGCTGTTATTATGAGAAGCTTGTGTGAGATCAATCTCAATTCTCAAGAAAGCTTGTTTAAGTTTGATTTATTAATACGGAATTCAAAAAATTAATCCATTTGTTGTTTATGGCTAAGCTAAAGTTTGATCAGCATGAATTCAAACCAAACATCATGGGCAAAGTGTTATATACTTCATTTGTCTTAATTTTCTTTAATAGAGTTTATTATTCAAACGGATACATGTAATTCATGTGTACGATTTATGATCAATTTTGTGCGTATCAAAGCATAAATGTCCTCGTAGGTGTAAAAATAAGAATCATTTTTTTTTAAATGTATAAAATTTACTCTTAAATTGTTCACATGAGCTCCCGGTAGCAGAAATCTATGAAATACGGATACGGATATGGTGATACGGTTTTATTTCGAAATTTTATATTAGAGAAGTGTCCAACACGATTCGGTGGGATAGGATTTTTGGAAGTGTCTGTGCATTAATTATAGGCAGAAACTATCTAAACATTATTTTCGAAGACAAAGTGTGAAAAATACATAGTTCGTTTAAAAATACACATAGTTTGAATGACAAACAATCTTAAACAAAAGATGTGGAAAAAAGTTTACAAACTTTATGCTATTAATTGCCGATAAAACATGAGAAAAAAAGCTAAAAAGAAAAATAGAAGTCAACTTCTGCTTGAGATTGATGTCCAATCCATCTAATTAAAATCTGTTAGTTAGCTACAATCATTATGCCAATAATCACCTTATTAACCAACTACAAATTTGTCTTAATCCTCCAATTAGTAAGAGTACTCATTGAATTTGAGATATATGTGGAGCATCTCTGCATGCATGTATATATATATTGCAAGATTAAGCATTTATAATTTTATATTATGATCTCAAACAACTCCACATATTTTTACACTTGAAATTAAACATCTGAACTCTACTGCTCTTATGATCATATCCAATTTGCAGAAAGTTAATGATCGATGATCAGTACATAAATTTCGTCTACAAATCTTCCCGGCCCACGCAAATAATACTCATTGATCATCAAAGCTTATGCCTTCCAATTTCCATCTTATAAGAATGACTGAACATCTCCACACAATGTAGAGTCGCGTCCGCTGCTCTTGTATGTAACGCGAACACTTCTGCCATGCCTGCACCTTCTGCAACCGATCCGAAACCATGATCACAAACTTCAATTTTTGCTGCAAATTTGGGAAAAAATTGCTTTAATTGTGGGCCCCACTTATTTCTCTCAGCTAAAATGCTATCGGCGTCGCAATCTTGAACGAAAACACCGAGTCTCTAGTAGATAAAATATGATCAAATATGTCTATTTGTGTATGTGTGTGTGTGTGTGTGTGAGAGAGAGAGAGAGGATATTCTTGGCTAGCTGTAAGATTGACCTTTATGATAGCCAAGAATGATGAACAATGTGTATTTGTGTGTTATTCTTGGTTGGAAGAGTTGAAGAAACAATGGAAATTGTTTGGATTCTTTATGGTAGCTAAGATATATGATCAACTATGTGTATTTGTGTGTGTATATATATAGAGGTGTGGTTATGTTTTGTGGGTAGAGGCCTGATATAGACAAGTTGTAAAAGGGTCCCATTGTTGGGAAAGAGATGAATATTGCAGAGTCATCAGTTTTTTGTCTCCCTGCCAAACTCCATGGAAAAGGACTGCCCCCTTATATTTTTTTATACAGACCCTTATTTTAATTTCTTAATTTTTTTTGTCTCAACTTACACTGGGAAATGTAGCTTGCAATACATAGAAAAGAAAGAAAAAAACCTGGTTTTCAGGGTGGAAATTGGAAGCTAGTGTGTGTAAGTAATTTTCTCTGCTTTTTCATTTTGCTAGAGTTTGTGTCTGATAGTGAGGTTGAAGTGGTGTTTCTTTGACATTATGCTTGAATCAAAATGCTTCTTTTTTACTTCTTTTGCTGCCTATTTTTCTGGCTTCGTGCGTTTTTTGTAAGGATTGATTACATCGGGACAACTGGGAATTTGGGATATTACAGTTTTATCCCTCTTTTGGCTGTGAAACCCCATAAAAAACCCGGTGGGAAACCAAAAAATAGAAGCTGTGAAAGGGGACAAATTTGGATTGACTAGGGGTGTATCGGTAATTTAAAATTGTCGTGGATAATGTTTCTGCAATTTTTATTGTAGGAATAATTACACTTACACCTCTCGACTTAGAGGAAAATACAGCAATATACAAGTTGTAATATCCTGGTAAACCATACAAACCTGATCATAAAATCTCTCTCTCTCATTTGCATGGACTCCATTAAAGTGAGGAGGATACAAAGGGAGTTGCAAAAAAGGGACATGCAGAATCAAGAATTTAAAGTCTTGCATTTCTAGTAATTACTTTTCACTACTATAATCTCAGAAGAAGTAAGTAATTACTAATTACAAATCAGACTAACCAAACACACACATTTTAACCTAAAAATTTGCTAAAAACATCCCTATACACTACAAATTTTCCTGAACTTCCACCAGCTGAAATCTCCTCCGGAAATCTACAGTTTTCTCTTTTTAACTGCAAATCTCCAGAAAAAAAAAAAAAAAAAGAAAAGGACAAAACAAACCTTAAATAAACTAGCTAGCTAACATGCATATTCTCAAGAGTTCTTGTCCCATGTAAGAAGCATGCTTATGCAAACTCTCATAATGTAAATCTTTCCTTTCACTTGTCTTAACATTCTTCTCCACTTGCTAAACCTCTTCCCCATTACTTAATTATGACTCTAATCTGATTTTTTTTTTCTTTTTCTGATCAATCTTTGCCAGTAAATATAAAGTATATATTCTACATATATATATACATGTCAGTCAAATGAAGCCTAAAATCTACTGACCTCCTTACAAAGTATTTAAAGTACTCGAAATTCATGACAAAATGTACATCTGTAGGGACGTTTTGTGCCCCAAAAAATCCACAGCCTTCACGTGCACTAAACCCTATCTTAATCTTCATGAAATGACTCATCATTTCCATTTAATTTGCCAACCGTGTGTATGTGTGTGACATATATATATATGTATACATATATAGTTTTAGTAGTATAATGAACCCCACCATGCAAAATATTTATGTCAATTTCCTATTTAATCAAACTTAATTAATAGGCCTGAAGTTTCCAGAAATCTCAGCGTCGAACAACAGCCTCAAAAATGATCTCTAATATCTCTTCTCAAAAGGGTCCATCTTTGCCATATATAAGAGGATCCTTGACTGCAAAACAACGCGTATAGGGTACTGTCTGCAAAATTTTAATATATGATTTCTTTTTTTTGCTTTATTATATAATTAAGGGCGAATTATATTTGGGTCCTGAAGTTTTCTATGTTTATATTTAGGTCCACATATATAGATGCATTTATTATATATAGGTCCCTAAATTGGTCAACATTTATTTCTAAATCGGTGGTGGGATCAACCTAAATGTATACAATATAAGTTAAATTAAATAGTGATCTTGATTGTTGCTTACATCTAAGAACTCAAGTTTTACGTTCAATTTGATCAAATGTAGACCAGTCCAGAGATCTAAATATAATAAACGCTGCTAAGTGGACCTAGATATAAATATGGCAAACGTCAGAGATTCATATGTACCTGTAATATTTGTAGCAGCTGAACCGTACTAAATACTTATCGTGGGCTTGCAATTATTTTTTAAGCAAGAAAATATTTTAAAAAAGTTAATTATCCGACTTTAAATTAGTAGCTCCTAGATTTTCTACAATATGTATTATTTTATTTTCAAATAGTCCCAAATTTAGTGAATAATTTTAGACGGAACCACCATTGATCGAGTTATATTTCAGTCCACTGTTGAAAAAATGGTCAACTTATAAGATGTACACCAGATGGTCATCGTTCAAGGAGATAATTGGGCTTAATTCTAACTTTATTATCACATTAATTATTGTTGTGTGATTGTCCCATTAATAGTTTCTGTTGATATTTTACAATGTCATCAAATATATGTTAGGATCTTAATAATTTTATAAAAACTATTTATAATGATCAACACTGTTCATGAGAGGGCCTCTTATCACTTTATTGTTGAAATTTGGAAAGAGTGTCACATTAGATGTTTCTAAAGAGCTTATTTAATTTGTTGAAATCTTACTAAAATGTAGGGTTAATTACACAAAATTTTCTGAGGTTTGCGTCTTTTATAATTTTATTATGGGGACCTTGTAATCTTATATTTATCTCCTGATGGGGTATTTGTAAGGTTTTTTTAGAGGTATTATGTATACATTATTATGTTTTAAGGGGAATCTTTGTAAAGTTTTGATAATTTTTCAAATTTTTAAGCAAACTTCGTCAGAATTTGTGTAATTATTCCAAAAATGTATGTAGATTGTACCCATCCCTTAATGTTTATCCAGCTAGCATTAAAAATTAAAATTTGACAAATCTCAAACAAACTCTTCCTTTCAACTTCTAACCTATAATTTTCATCTTAGTCGTCAATGTTTATTTCATTTTCTTGCCAAAATGTGTCCCCCATTGTCATTTAAAAGAGTAGCAGATAAGGGTTTTTCATATTTTCCACATCTTATCCTAATTTAGAGATAACAAAAGGAATCAAAGATAAGATCTTTATCAACATTATACATAATTAAAAGGATATTAAAAAAATATTGAAGTGGACCTTAAATTGATCAAAATTGTAAGTATTGATATCCAGCTAATATAACTTGAAAATATCAAAGGCGGAGACAAATTGTGGCCCTCTTGTGAGTTTTAGTCCATAACAAATTTAGGGACAAAACATGGTTTGTTGCTTCAGTGACATGAACACAAGTGGTGATCAGGTTTGTGTACAAAGTTGACAACATTAATTGGGACAAGAAATGTTCATTGCTAGCTACCATACATATAGTTTATTCAGCCATTCAGAGTAAATTATTTTTAAGTAGAACATTAATTTATAAAACCAGATAATGTGGTCTAAACGACAAAGAGTTGGAGGTGTATAAAAAAATTCATCTTAATGTTTCACCAGTGAAATACGATAAGTGACACAGATTTCTTTTAATATTTTGCATTATAAAAATGTTCGACACCACACCACTTCTTATAGATATAGAGATGGAACTTTACTTTATAAAGTTGAGGTTTTGTCGGAAAAATTGCGTAGTAGTTAGGGAATATCATTTACTTGTCTCAATTTCCTATGAAAAAGAAATCCTAAATTATTTTGATAATGAAAGTCAACATTTTTATTCATCAGAAATTGTAGCTTTTACTAGTTAAAATCCCATGGTTAATTTATTGATAAAGCAAATTTTTATTTTATAGTTTACTAAATTATTAATATATGGATTTTTTAAAGTTTATTTAATTAATTTTTTATTTTGAGAAATTAAAAAAAATAATTTTAGTTTGTTGTAAATTTTTAAAATTATTTATTTTAATTTGAACGATATTATCATGTTTATTTTATATTTATCTTTTGATTTATTTATTTTTATACTTAATTATTTTTAAAATTCATTTTAATATAGTTAAAATTTTAAATTATTTATAAAGATATTGTAGGACTCCTATATATAGATTATAATGAAAATGTAAATAATAATTTAATTTTAATTAGATCTGTAACTAACATATTTATAAAAAATCTTCCATTCTTTTGGATAAATATGAAAATAATTAATAATTTTAATTACATGGCAAACTAGAATTCATTGAAACTATCCATGCTTAGATGGATAGTTTCAAGTCTTCAGATAAGTGTGATTTTTCTGCTTTTGGTTGTATTGTGTCGGATATTCGTAGCTTACTCTTTCATTTTTCTACTGTTCGTTTTTCTTTCGTTCATAGAGAAGCAAATTGTGTTACTAACTCCCTTGCTAGGAATGCGGCGTTTGCCTCCGTAGGTTCCAATGACATTCCCCATATATGTGGGACTTTGTACGTTTCGATTATGATTAATGTTATGTGTTTTGTTGTTCCTCAAAAAAAAAAAAAAAAAAATCTTCTCAATTATATAATATAGATTTCGATTCTGCTGTCACAACCCATTATTTCACCAATATCTTCTTCAATTCTCCTTAAGAACACAATTTTCTGACCAAAAGCTCACAAGAAAATTATATGGAAAGACGTTAATACCATCGCCTAAATATTCCTGAGATTTTGGTTGCTTAAGTACTGTAACTTGGGATAACAAACTGCAGCTTAAAGTTCATATATATAATATGGGATAATTATTTTTTCCATCCGAACTATAACGATTTTTGCATTTTACCATCTAAACTTTTTTTTCTCACAGTTTGCCTCCTGAACTACATAAATTTTTGCAATTTGCCATATCCGACGGAAATATACCACCGAAAAAATGCATTGTGTCATGTAAGAAACATAGGTTCACGTCGTATTGCTCTCTTAACATATCGAAAAGAAACCCTCAATCAATTTTAGAAAACTTGGAGTTTTAATCACCCAATTGAAGATTTAAAAATAATCTATCAAATTTGCCGTTATTCCAATTGGGTGATAAAAAACTTCAAGTTTTCAGAAATTGATTGAGGGTTTATTATTTAGACATTAAGGGGAGTAATACAACATCGACCTATGTTTCTCATATGACACGATGCAATTTTCTGATAGAATATTTATATCAGAGATGACAAATTGCAAAAAATTATTTAGTTTAGGAGGCAAACTGTAAGAAAAAAAGTTTAGATGGTAAAGTGCAAAAATCGTCATAGTTTGGATGGGAAAAAATCTTTATCCCGATATAATATATATATAGTAAAAAAAGTTTAGATGATCTAATAATTTTAATCTAAAAACTAATTAAACAGAAAATATCCTGTCTGAGAAATAGAGATAGATTTTCTGTTTATGCATGGACTTGGAACTGCCAGCATGACTACCCCTCAATTCGAAAGTGATGAAGAGAAGTCAGAAAAAAATCCAAAAATGGTGGGAGTTTAATGATGTATATGTTAAAGCTTTTTAAACAAGCTCGATCGGGTTAAGTACAATAATGCAATAGAGCAGCTGGAAAAGTAGGATAATGTTATCTGTAAATCAGTAATTGAAGATCGATGTGACTAACTGAAACACCTCAATCACAATATTCATTTCACTTTTTAGTTACAATATCCTTAAAAGTTGATCACAAAACTTGGGTTTGGGTGGTCGCCACTGTTGATGATATTAACAATACATATACATTCAAAACAATGGAGAGACGATGAAAAATGATTATAAAAGGGAGTGGCAATTTCGTGATAGAAGGAAAATTTTGGATAGAATGGTAATTGTAAAATTTCTTGTTATGAGTGGGTAAATACAAACTCCATTTGACAGTTGTTAGATTTTTTATTTTTTCTCGTTTAGATCAGGGCATTTACCGTCGGCTATATTGACTGATTTCATCAAGAGATTTAAAGTTCCTCCATACCTAAAGTCAGGACTCAAACCCCTAACGTTTGGATAAGGATGTTTTCAGAGTTGTTAGATAATGAACTCATAACATCGTATATCGTTGGTTCTAGTCTCTAACTGCAGTGTCCCAATTCCCAAATCGATTGTGAATGAGAATAAAACCTTTATTATAAGGGGATGAATACATTTATGCTTACCGTGTTTTGAGTATTTTCTTTGGACTCTGCTTAGAAGCAAAACCGTAAGGGCTACGTTTTACCTCGATTTCACCCAAAGCGGATAATATTTACAAACGAGTTTCCGGACGGTTACATATGGTATCAAATTACAATGAGGTGTATACAAGACCCTCCACTAATCAAAGTAAACACTAGTTTATGGGGTCTAAACAATATGCCCTAAACTATAGTGGTGGGTCTGGAATCTGGATTTTATCTTTTAATGGATTTGAAACTTGCTTAATTCTGAGCTAGCCCAACTATCCAGATCCCACACGAGTCACAGGCCCAATAACCAAATATTTTGCATCTGAGTTAAATATGTGATGAGATTATTAACTTAAAAGAGAAGAATAGAAAAAAAAATTTATATTTGAAACTTTTGTTAACATTTATGTCCCCTAATATGTATTTAGTAAACATGTCCCCATCTATACTATATTATATTTGAGAGTGGTCTCACCCCTCAATTGTCCTTCATTTGAATGAATACTATTTTGTGGTTTTTTTGAGATTTTTAATTAAAAAGAAAAAATTCCAATTGTTGCATGGTTATTAATCTACAAATTTTCTAATTAAATAGTTACCAAAAGTCTCTATATGAATTGGCACCATAAATTTAGGAAACGTTTCAAAATTTAATTGGATAAGAAAAGCAATTTTCTATATTAATATTATGAAACTAAATACTAATTACGAATTTTAAGTAAAATATATGGACTAAATATTAAATGAATTAATTTATTTTCAAATCATTAATGCATTAACATTACCTGACTTTTTGAATGAAACAAGGAAACGGTAGAAATTAACTCTCATAATATTACTAATGAATCAATACTAGTTTTTGATTTTTTTTGAACTATTTAATTAAATAAAAAATATTTCATTGGTTGGATGATTATTAAATTATTTTTTATTAACATAAAACGTATATACATTGGTTGACTTACTTAATTAAATATTTCCATAATCAAGCAATTAAATTTTGAATTTTTAAATTATTAATAGAGGTGTGATTACTGAAATTAAGGTAATTGATTTAAAGCAAAACTTTAATTGCATTTATGTAGACAGGCTACATATATGTTATATATTATCCTTCCATAAATTGTTTGTTATTCTATCCCAAATCATTGATTTAGTAATTTAAAAATAATATATTTTTTTTATAAAACATACATTTGTAAAGTTGTAGAACAACAATGGATTAGCAGCCGAAGCATATGCTCTACATTTGTGGAAAATGGGGGCGCGAGAACACTCTGCAGCCAGGCATGATGGGAGGATTCAATGCAGTGATGGTGAATGGAGATACCCTGTTCTCTACAAGAAACTTCCACGCAAAATTGTTGAATATCAAGATCTCTGAAAGTGATGTAATTCAAGCAGCATGAAGCAGTTTTTCGTTGTAATTATTATATGATAGTTATATTTACATGTTGTTGAGAACTGTAATCTACATATATTTGAATTTGCAGTAAAATGAATATCTTGAATTAAAAAACACACACTTGTATGCACATTATATTAACTAACCAAAAACCAGGCATTTGAATAAGAGACCTTCAACATCAAAAAATTATATGGAGCATGTGTAGGTATGTACTCTTGGGTGCATTTTTTCAATCTATATCATTTAATTTTGTAGTTTGTTTAAATGTTTAAATCTCTTTACGTTTGGCTTTTTTCGTTTTTTAATCTTTTTTATGTTTATCTCTCTAATTTATTATTTTCTGGTAGATTTTCTCTGCTATATTGTTGATTTCTCATCTACAGTCATTGTTTTTTTAATGATCTATTATTTCCATTTCATTTTTTTTTGGTTATTGATTTGATTTTTGTTATTCAATTTTTATATTTGATTTTATTTAATATTTTTCTGTTACAATAGTTTTTATTTAATTTTTTTGTGATAATTTTTTATTTAATTTCGGTATAGTTTGTAGTTCTTTATTATTTCTTTTGTAGCAGTTTTTATTTAATTTTTTATAGCTTTTTTTTTACTGATCCGATTTTGTTCTTCAAATTTTATTATTTGTTAGTTTTTTCTTTTGCAATAATTTTTATTTAATTTTATTAAAGTTTATAGTTCTTACCCTTATTTCTTTTTTCTTACTTACAGTTTTTCAAAAAATTCAGGAAAGCTTGATCAATTTGGTTGTGGTTTTTGTTGGTCAAGGTGGTTGTTTGCAGTTTTGAACTTTTCGATCAAAGAACCGAAGATACAAGAAGATATAAAAATTAACTTCCAAATGAATATTACGAAATATTGGTATCATGTATGTATATTTTTAATAGAGTAATCTCAATTTTATATTCAAATATTTTCTTTAATATTTTATTATGCACTATTTATATTTTATTTTTTCTTTCTCTAACGATTAAGAGTCATCATTTGACAAATAATGTTCTTAATTTCTAATTATGTTCATTATATATGTATTATTCACTTATATCTTTAAATTATATAACAAGGTACAATTTATTTCTCATCTTTAACTCTAAAATATAGAATTTTAGGATATTTATTATATATAATTTTTTAAAATATATTTACGGATTGATTTTCAAATTTGAATTATTTATATGTTTTACCATTTTACAAAGCCATTTTCGCTTTACTATATGGATTTTTCTTAAGGAATTAAGATTTTCAGTAGATTTTGTATCGTCCTATTTATTTAGGTATGAGATTATGTTTAAACTCTATAGAATAAAATATACCTGCTTATATTTTATCTTAGCTATTTTCTCTTTACTATATAGATTTTTGTGAAGTAATTAAGATTTTCTATAGATTTTGCATCTTTCAATTTATTTCTTCCTCATGTTATGCTTAGTAGAATATAATTTACTTACTTATACTTTCTCATAATGTTTGACAACAAGTTTTCCATCTAAACCCAACTGATTAAAATTAAATTTCAAATAAATATGTTTGTAGTAGCTAGCATAAATTGTTTTTGAAAACACATATATTATTTTTTGTCCCCGTCTAATATATTTGTAGTAATTTCTTACATGGTATATAATTTCTTATAATAAATTTCAAAATATTTAATTCTTTTTTTTTTTTTTGGGTTTAAAAAAAGTAGTGATAATCGCAAACCCTCCTCAACCAATATATACTTTGGCACTTTGTTCTCTAACTTATAAATCTTGGCACTTACCCTTCTAACCGTGAGATTCTTTGCCATTAACCCTTTCTTACCATATTCTAATGGAATATACTGGAATATTCCATCCAAAGAATTATATCGGAATATAGCAAAAGGGGTTAGTGGCAAAGAATTACACAATTAGGGATAAGTGCCAAGATTTATAGGTTAGGGGACAAAGTGCCAAAGTGTACATAAGTTGAGAAGGGTTTCGCAATTATCCCAAAAAATTATTTAGTTCAATATTGTTTTGTTAGATGATATAGAAAGATAATTATATTATGTAGTTTTCTTTTAATAGTTTTTACTAATCTTTGTTTTAATTTTCTACTGTTTTGGAAAATGAGTTGCCATAACATTCTTATTTTGTGAGTTAAAGTTACGGTATTGATTCTAACATCATGTAAATCACATTATAAAAAAGATTTTATGTTCAAATATTACACATTGTTATAATAGTTTGATTAATCTTTATATTTAATTGACAAAATATATTATGTATAGAAACTAAAAAGTATATGAAGGACTAAAAAAGTATTTATAAATATATATTTAAATTATAATTATCTCAATCCGCGGCGCATACTAGTTTAGTCATATTTTAAGGTGAGATTCAATCCATATCCAATGATAAATAAAAAAATGATATAAACACTATGATTTATGTTTTTTCTTATAGATCACTCTCAAACTCTTAATGAGCAACTTATAATTTATTTAAAATAAATAGAATTGGATTACCACATAATACATAGTACTACGTTTTTTTATTTTGCCAACTTTTCAATATAAGTAGCAAACAACAAGCTAGCTATTAATCTTCAAGGATTATGTACCCTTAACTTAAGTACAAGAAAATGACCACTAATAAGAAAAAATAAAGTACAAGAAAATGAAACAATCTTAACGTACGCACTCACCCCACCCCGCTAACATACGCTGATCCCCACTTCACCTGAAATACATCTCAACCCGCCCCCCCTATTTCCACCTCCTCCACCACTCCTCCGCCGTGCTTCCCACTAACATGCGCCATCACCTCCTCTCCACCACCGTCATGCCCCCTTCTTCCTCCTCCTCCTTCCGAAAACCCACCACCGCCAAACCCCTTTACACCCACACCACCCACCCCCAACCCTCAAATTCCCCAAATTGCCCCTCCCTCTGCAGACACTCTCCCTCCGCCACCCTCGACCTTCTCATCTTCATCCTCGTCCTATTCTCTGGCGCTTTTCTGATCACTTCCTATTTCTCTTACCTCTTCCAATCCCTCTCTCTAATTCTCCCACCTTTTTCCTCGATCATTTCCCATTTCTATTACCATTTAGCCTCGGACCCGCAATCCCAATTCGTATTCTTCGCGCTGTTCGTCGTCTCGTTCGTGGGTTTTGTGGGCTTCTTCGAGATCTGCTGCGGGCATAGGTCGCGGCGGTGTGGGAAGAATGGGTGTAAAGGGATGAAAAAGGCGATGGAGTTCGATTTGCAGCTACAAGGTGAGGAATTGCTGCGGATGGGCGAGACTAATAAAGCGGTTAGAGATGTGAATGAGTTGCCGTGGAAAGGAGGCAGTGAGGATAATCCGGATTATGAGTGTTTGCGGGCGGAGCTGAGGAAAATGGCGCCGCCGAACGGGCGGGCGGTGCTGCTTTTTCGCCTGAGATGTGGCTGCCCAATTTCGAAACTCGAAGGATGGGGGCCTAAAAGAGGCCGGCGTCACAAGAAGTAAGTGAAATTTTTGGTTGATTTGGATTCTTGATGAAAGAACGAATTGTGTTGTGTTTTGTTAGCATTTGAGTTTGTCTAAGTATGAAATGATTATGGGTTTTCAAATGCAAAACCGGGTGTTTTCCCACTTGTTAAGTTTTCAGTTAACTGAAGAAAATGTGATTTTATCTTGGTACTGGAATTTGTTTAACTATGGAATGATGTTGTGATGATTGGTGTTGGAATGTTAAATGGCGTGTTTCTTCACTTGTTTTGATCGTGATGAAGTTTGGACAATTGTTGAGTATTTCATTATGCAATTTCTATGTCGGTTAGAGTTCTTGATTTTAGACGGTGATTTACAGGGCATTGCTTGCAGTTTAGGTGGAAGTTTTGTGTAGTTTTAAGTTTGATTGAGTGCTGAATAATGTAGATCATGATTATTATCAGAGTTTTGCCAGTTTTTGGTTCTGATGAGTTTAGCCATGGTTGATGCTTGGTAAAATGACTTAGGGACGGGATATTTTGAACATACGTTGATTCTGTTCTTTAGTATTCTTGTTGAATCTCGTAGGTTGAGATTTAGTTATTCGACCAAAATCATTCTGAAGAAGCATTATCCCAATGTATCTTACGCCATCTGCATTGAATCCTGGATCACTCGATCATCTACTATCTCTAGAGTTAACATCATTTTCTGTGTGATGTTATATTAGCCTCTTGATTCTAGATAAATTTTTTTATTTGGTCTGCTATTCCAACTTCCTAGTTAGCTTACATATTTTTCTCGGTTTCCTTTTCGCCTTCTGTTTTATCGTAAACTTATAGTAATATTTTTAGTCGGTGCCTCCCGTTCTTGATCTCATTCAGCTACCTTCAAATGTCGTTCTTCTATTTGGTGTTTAACGTGTCATATCATCCAGTTCTCTTTTAGTGACATTCGGCTATCTGCAGTGAACCTACACACTTTTCCATGAAAGTAACAAATAAATTAGAACACAAAAAGGTTCTTGCAAGGAAAGTAAGATAGTATTTAAGTGTGCTACTGTTTTAACTTTAAGTTTGATGCTGGTTAGCCTAAATCCTAATCTTAGATGAAGCCTAAAACTGCATCGAGTACTCTGAATTTTCCGTATATTGCATATCTGCATCTAGAATTTCACCTATTCAAGAACAGTTAGTCTTAACGACAGGTTCTTGTAATTATTTTCACTTCATTCGAGATACTATAATTTCTCTTACGCATTTTGCAGAAAACGTTCCATATCTTTTTCCCCATTCTTGCATATAGTACAAAGGATTTCTTGCGTAACTTCGATTTTTTTTTCTTTTTTGATTGTGTAGAAATTTAACACTCTTTTTCTGATGCCGTCTCCAGGAGTCTGGCTATTACTGGTGGAGGTGATCATCGCTGACTCATGGATTTATTACATGGAACTAGTCTACTGCTTCTTCTTTCGACATTGGTTTCATTTCTGAAAAACTGTATTATTAGGATTTTTGTTTTTCTCTACAAAGATTCCGATTTTCGCTGAATGTCTTCATGAACAACTTTAGAACTTATTCACATTCTTGTTGGAGCTCATCTCTTTCTCTATACAAAATTCAGTCAGAATAAATGATAATAGTAAGTTAATTGAATTTCCAAAATTTTGTGTCTTTATTATGTCTTTGCTCTACACTATGGCTCTCTGTTTCGCTGAGTTGTTTGAGCATCCCTTGGAACATTCTCTTAAAACAAGAAGATGCCACATTGATGTTGTAGAATATTTATCTGTTTTCAAGTATTTCATGGCATAATATATGTGCCTATGAGGTTGGTCTAAATTCGGAAAACACCTCCAAATCGTGTAACCTTTCTAGTATCCTTGAGTTTTTACGTTGTTTACATTCGCACATCAAAACAGTACGAAATGTACACTGAAATTTGCAAAATATTACAAATACACCCCTAAAACTAGTGGAAAGTCGTTAACTTAAGAGATATTTGTAATATTTCAAGGTTACATGTACTATGTATGTTTTGCAAACGTCAAGGTATTATCAGTAGTAATAAGGAAATATAATAAGAAAGTACATCACAAAACCTAAACAAATATAGGGTGGCTATAGTTCATACTTCATACAAGACAGATCACCAAGGCAACAATCGAATTTCTCACGATTTAAATGAAAACGATACATATATATTACGATCGAATGCTTCCACAAAAATTTGGATGCCTGATTCCAAATCAAGTTGCAAAATAAAGAGAAGCAAGGAATTAGAAATCCTCATCCATTTTGAACTCGAAATTCTTGGATCCGTTTTGCAAACTTGACATAACAGAAGCCTTCTGATAATCGCCCACCCTTCTTTCAAAGAAGTTAGCTTTTCCTCTGTGAAATTTAAGACTTAAAATCAATCTTCTTGAACTAAAACAATCCAACACGAAAAGGGAATTTTCTAATATACTTACTGCAACGATATCAATTCCATCCAATCGAAGGGGTTTTCCACATTGTACTTCGTCTCGCAGCCCAAAGCAACCTGAGAGACAAAATATTAGCATATGCAGTGTGTGTGTGTGCATGAGCGCACGCGCGCAAGAGAGAGAGAGAGAGAGAGAGAGGTGTACCAGCAATCGATCAGCAACGAACTTTATATATTGGCTCATTAGAGTTGAATTCATACCAATAAGAGCGCATGGGAGGGCATCACAAACAAATTCGGTCTCAATTTCAACAGCTTCTTGCACAATAAGATGAACTCTTTGCCACTGTAGTTTTTTCCTAAGTAAACTGCATAAATCAAATCAAATAGAGATTAAAAATCCATCCTAACTATCCAATACAGAAGTCTCAACATATCAAGCGATAAATGACGAAATTACCCGTATAGGAGGCAAGCAAAGTCACAATGGAGACCTTCGTCTCTAGAAATAAGCTCATTAGAGAATGTCAAGCCCGGCATCAATCCCCTCTTTTTAAGCCAAAAAATGGCACAAAAGCTGTAAATAAGTTAAAAAAAAGTGGAACCACATATTAGAAACAAAATTTTTATAATAAAAATGGGTTAATGTGTAATTTAGTGTATGTACCTCCCAGAGAAGAAAATGCCTTCTACACAAGCAAAAGCAACGAGTCTCTCTGCAAATGATCTTGAACTGCACAATAGTACAAGTCGAAGATTCATATAACAAAATTAACCAAAAAGAGATTGGCTGTAGATATTTTCTCATTCGATTTAATTATAATGAAAATTATAAGAGTAAGTACATTTAAAGAATGAAATCATACCTCTTAATCCAATTCAAAGCCCAATTGGCTTTTTGTGCAACACAAGGAATATTTTCAACTGCATTGAACAGTCTGTTCTTCTCCTTTGAGTCCTTGATATATGTTTCCAAAAGCAAGCTATACATTTCTATAAAGAAAACATTAACGAAGTCGACAATCAGTTTCCCAGCAAGTCCAACAATACCCAAAGTGTAATAAAAGTTCGTTCCACCCATGTTTGGTCCTCAGATTTCACTATGAAACTTTTTTTATCATTTACCTTCGGTTTTTTCTCATTAAAATCCAAGGTCCAAACACAGCATTAAAGATTTGTACCAGAGTGTATATTTTCCATAGCAGTTTGAAATCCATAAAATGCTCGAGCCTATCAAATAAAACAAGATTCAGTATCAATATGATAGGAAAAACCAAAAATCCAACTAATTTTAGCAATAAATCATTTAAATTCACGAAAATTGGTTTACATAGTTCGTCACCTCAGCAATTTGAATCTCATTCAGAAATCTTGCGGCCAAATTTTCCAAAACAATCCCATCTGATGCAGCAAAAAATGCCAGCACATGGCTTATGAAGTGCTTTTCAGAACGAGACAGATTCTCCCATTGCTGCACATCTTGTGAGAGGTCGACCTCCTCAGCTGATGAAGCCCAACAATCAATCATATTAAATACAAAAAAGAGTACAAAAAATGCAGCCATTGAAACAGAGAAATCTCTTAACAGATAAAAGTCTCCGACTTCCATTTTTTCCTCACATTTTAGCTTGTTAACCCCAAATTTGAAGATAAAGCGCATTATAACCAAAATGTTCTGTAGCAAGAGATTACACTGCTACATACATACATACATACCAAATAGAAAATTATAGACAATCATCTAAAATCAATAATGATTCTAATATTATATTCTTTTGTTTGGGAAAGAGAAATTGATTAAAGAAACTCCCCAAGAATTATGGGCAAAAATGCAACTTTAATGAGTCTAAAAAGGATTCAACCTGGAAAACAGAGGCTTTGCACAAACACAAGAGAAATCCTTCGTTCAGACTTCACACCATAAACAGGACATATTTTGAACAACTGACAACAGTCAACATGTGAATGAACACATCATCTCATTTCAGACAAAAATCCATAAAAAAAAAATTGCACATATCTTCACTCATTTGACCAATTGTGTGTGTGTGTATAGATAACGTACGCATTACCAGTCCAAAAACTGGCCATTGCTTTCTTGTACATCTCCCAAAGCTGTGGGTACTTAATAGGAAACATGCAATACTTCTGGGATTGCTCCATTAAAATGGGTTCTTCCTCTTTCTCTTCTTCTACAACAATTTCCTTTTGTTCAGGCAATTCTCTCTCTGTTCCATCATTAATCAAAGAACCCATTTTCTTGTTTTTTTTTCTAGGAAAATGAAGAGATTAAGGGTCTCTCTTATCTATATCTTCTGTGCGGAGAAACAAAGAAGAGTGAAAACCCTACAAAAACCCCTTGAGCAAGTAAAGCGACAGGTGGGCAAGTTGAGTATTCCAAAATTTCCAATTGCCCTCGAAAAGATTTTACATTTTTGCATCTCAAGAAAGCAGAAAGATTTTCTTTTTAGGTTTTCTTGTGCTCGTGTCGTTTTGCATGGCCAATGATTTTTGTGGGGTTCTTATTTCTTAATTCTTCTACCTTTTTTCTTTTTAGTTTTTCTCTTGACGTTGGCATTCAGGACTCAGGAGAGTGGCATTTATGATAGTGCAAATTACAATACACCCCTTCACCTTGAAACTATCATATAATAATGGGAAAAAATAGTGTGAATATTTGTATTTTCTTTAAAAAATTAAATAGTCCTCCCAAATTCAACTACAGAGTCAACTGGGCTGGTAGGAGTATAATTTCCTCAAAAAATATATATATATAGTATTTTTCTAATCAAGTTTGTAACACATCATGCTATATAAAATTAGTAAATCAATAGATTTATCCCTCTTCATATCATAATATTTCCTCCCAATTATTTTATTAAAGATTTCATTCTTATCTCACCTACACAAATTACTTTATATATACTTTTTTTAGGTTGCACTACAAAGTTTCAAACAAAAGTATGATAATGCATCCCAAAAAGGAAAGAATCATGACATTATATATTTATCTAACGACTGCATCTGTCCAATTATAATCTCATTAAACTATCAAAAATGAAATATTATAACCTCATTTTATATTCTCAGAATATGTATAATTAAAGGGCGAATTGCCATAATTACATTTAAGTTACTCTAGTTTTATTTTTTTACATCCTAGTTCGTTGATCGGTCAATCGTTAGTCAGTTCCGTAATTTTCTAATACCGTTGTGTTCGTCTCATCAATACGATAAATTTGGACTATAAATTTGTCTGATTCAGAAAAGAAAGGATAAATTTACAAGCTTAAGAATTTTTTCTTCAATTGTGTGTATAGTCCAAATTTCTCGTTTCTTCACTGAATCAGACAAATTTATATTCCAAATTTATCGTCTAGAACACAATGGTACCCGAAAATTAACATAATTGACTAATGGTTGATCGGTCAAGAGACTAGAATGTAAAAACAAAACTAAGGGGACCTAGATGTAAATATGACAAACGTTAGAGACCCCAATATAATTCACTCATAATTAAATTGCATATATTGGATAATGGCATGATATGAGCTTTGACACCCTACCCTAATCAAGAAATCAACTTTTAAATATGAGCTTTGGCATCTTAATGTCTTGCAAATACTGTTCAATTTGGGAGAACCCTCAAAAATATACCTCACAATTTTAAAATAATTAACCTAAAAATATCCACACATTTATAAAGAATATTCATTTCCTTACATCGATATGGGATACTACACTTACCCTACTCTAGATATCAACTTTAGATATGAGCTTTGGCTCCCTACCCTAATCAAGAAATCAACTCTAATACAAGATTCCGGAGTATTCTGATATGTAAGTTAATCATCTCTGTCTCTGACGTTTGTGCTTATGTCACACAACCCCATCTTAAGTTTTATGCTATAATATTCCCCACATATATAAAAGACTCGTTGTTCATACTCTTACCAGTCATTTGGTAAAAGTCGAGAAAAATATCAAAAATGTCGAGCAATCAATGCTGTGAGAATCCACCAACTCTAACCCCAAACAGTGGAGCTGGGGAAGTGCAAAAAATTGGAGGCCTCAACTGCTACGTTTCTGGCCCTTCTGATTCCAAAATTTCTGTCATTTTAATCACAGATATTTTTGGTATGTGCCCATTTTCATCAATTTTTCATCTGGTGTTAATCTAAAGTTCATTTCTATTATCAATTATTGGGAACTTATGGGATACTTTAGTTGCTTTTTTTATTGGTGTTCTTGAATTTTGACCAAGATTGTTTAATCTTTTCTTTTATGCCGTTTTTGGGAATGTTTGGTACAGTTACAATAACGGGATTTAATCCTTTTTTCTTTTTCTTTTTTATTGGTTTTGAGTTTGGGCTGTATTACTATAAGTTGCTAAAGTTTCTGAACAAGCAAAAGTGAAAATTTTAAAGCAAAAATGTCCTGATAGCTGCTTCTGAACTTTTGCACTGCTTATCTCTAAAACAGAGCAATAGTATAGAAGATGTTGATGTGAACGCTCCTTAAAAGTTGGTTTGATGGATGGAAAAACTATAAAAACCAATTTTAGAAGTTTCTGTAACATGTATACAAATGTGTGTGTGTTCATTATTGTAGAGAAATTGTTTTCGGTTGTTTCAACAGTTTAATATTTCTTGCTTTGTTTGATTTGTGCAGGATATGAGGCTCCTAACTTGAGGTAAGCGTAAATTTCATGTTTGTTTCTTATATATATGCACGCTTGTTTGCTGTATGTATTTGTTTTAATGAACTTGTGAAATGTTACTCTGCTTTTGTGATTGGCTTGAATAAAAATTTTCAATTTGTAACTAAGATTTCTGCATGAGTATCATTTTCAAATCACTTCTTTGATACTATCATATTGTTACCCGTATACTATATTGGGCCGTTCATACCTTCCGTAATTATTTCTGGTTGGTTATTCGTCAATAGTCGTTTAACTTACAATGTGTTTAGAGGCCCTCAGCCAAATGAGTATTTCACATAGAGCCGACAAGATGATAGTTGGCCATTTGATCCGAGCAACGAGAAATACAAAATAGTGGCATATATAATTATAGGTTTCTGACCTCATATTAGAAATTTAAAAGGTATAATTGATCCCTTCGTCCCTTGTCTTTCTAAAGTTCAAAGCAGTGGCATATATATCCCAAAAAAATTATAAAAATACTCATTTTAATTGTAGAGAATGGCTTTTTATTTATTAATAGTTAATTTTGCTCTAGTTATTAATAATCCTGGGGTCACCACTGTAATAACCATATTGGGCGAATTACCCAAACCCCCCCTGAGGTTTACGGCATTTACGAAAAACAATCTGAAACCTTGAAAACCTTACATATACACCCCTGTGCAGGAGTAAATATAATGCTTTTCAAGGGGGGGGGGGGGGGGGGTGTATTTGTAAGGTTTCAAGACTTTTTTTGCATTTTCAGGGGGTATTTGTAAGGTTTCAAGGTTATAGTGGTGTTTTGGATTTTTTAGGTAACTTCAAGGGGTTTTTAGTAATTTTCCGAACCATTATTTATGCTTCCTATTTTTCTTGAGCTGCTAGAGTGAGGAGGAAGGCTGATAAGGGCAGTTGTCTCCCTCGAGTCTATATACATAAGGTCAGGTTACATGTATATTAGAAATGGACGGAAGTAATTATCGTCACAAGACCTTAATCTAGCATATAGTCCATGTTCAGTTCACCAGATTGATTGACTTTTGAGGTGGGAATAATAATTTACATCAATTTTAGAGGGGAAAAATTGCGTTTTTGTGGACTTGTGACAAGTTATGTTATGATGGTAATGAATAATCTTATGCCCGAAATGATACATTTGTCTAATATTTCGAACGTCGACTGTAAAGGAAACTTGCGGACAAAGTTGGTGCTGCTGGATTTTATACTGTGGTACCTGATTTCTTCCATGGAGATCCATTTGTTGCTGACAACCCTGACAGACCTATACCTGTTTGGATTAAAGAGCATGGACCTGTAAGTTAATCTAATCTCCTTTTGCTAAATATTGAAAGATTTGTTAGAAAATCTATAAGAAAAAAATAAGATTTATGTACCCATTTTGTTATCCCTTAAAAATTTATTTGTGCTTTTATAGGATCAAGGATTTGAAAATGCAAAGCCAATTATCGAAGCTGTAAAAAGCAAAGGCATAACTAAGATTGGAGCAGCCGGTTTCTGTTGGGGAGGTTAGTCTTTTACTTGTTTTCCCCCTTAATCTAAGCTCACAAGTTTGATATTCGAAGCATTTGCATATTTTGTTTATGATTTGTTAAATGTGTGAATCGAATTTCGTTTCAGCGAAGGTTGTTGTGGAACTAGCAAAGTATGCTTATATCCAAGCTGGGGTGCTGTTACATCCTTCATTTGTATGTTTAGACGATATTAATGGTCAGAAGTACTTGTGATTCCATAAAATAATCCCACTTCTTGAAAACAAAATTAAGTTACTAATATTTGAGGAATACAACATTAATTTTCAGGAGTTAAGGTTCCGCTTTCGGTTCTTGGAGCTGAGATAGACCAGATGTCTCCACCAGAGCTTGTGAAACAGTTTGAAGATGCTTTAAATGCAAAACCTGAGGTAAGAACTCATGTTTCCTCAACTTGAATTCTATAACTGTGAGTAGAGGCAAAAGATACAGCACCAAAATTGAATATGTCATGCATTTACATATTATATATTAGTGTGAATTACATCTACCACCCCTATGGTTTTTGGATATTACAAAATAGTCCTCCAAGTATCATCAATAACGATGAGGTTCCTGACATTTCATGTTTTTCTGCAAGACTTAACGAAAATTGTAAAATATAATGGAGGACTATTCTGTAATTTCCACAAACCTCAGGTATAGTAGATGTAATTAGCCCTATTTTCTGTTGTATTTCGTAATATAATTCCATTTTTCATCACATCTGCAGGTTGACTGCTTTGTGAAGATATTTCCGGGAGTTAAGCACGGATGGTCCGTAAGGTACAGTGAAGAAGATGAAGAAGCTGTAAAGAAAGCTGAAGCAGCTCATAAAGACATGTTGGATTGGTTTGTTAAGTATCTCAAATAAATTTTATTAGCTTTTACTGAGAGAGCTTGTTAAGTTATTAGTTGTGGTGAGAGCCATCAGGAGACTTTTGGTGTGTATTTATTTTAATTTTTGAGGGTTGAATAAAAATTATAAAATGTCATTTGTATCCTAGAAGATGCAGCGCTTATAAATTATAATAATTAATTTGGTGTATATCAAATTATTGGCGTGATATATGTGCAGTTGTACCTGGTCATTATCTTAAATTATTTTACTTAATTAATACTGACATTTGAGCTTATGTCACACGGCGGCTAATTAAAATTTAGGATCATTTACATACTGACATAGCCACATAGAATTTTTTTATATTTTACGCTAGAGAAGTGTCCGATAAGAATAACTTCCAATTTTAATAGATTATTTTCAATTAGAATTACGACAACTTTGATAGATTATTTTTAAATATTCAAGTGGATGATAAGAATTCCAACTTTTATGAAACTGATTGAGAGTTTATATTTGAGACATTGAAAAGAGCAATATGACGTGGACCTATGTTTCTCATATGACATAAAATAGAATTTTCTGGTGAAATATATCCGTCGGAGATGACAAATTGCAAAAATTTGTGTAGTTACGGAGGCAAACTACAAAAAGAAATAAAAGTTTAGATTAGAAAAGTTTAGATAATAAATTAAAGTGTAAAAATCTGCCTAGTTTGAATGAGAAATGATGGTTATATACTATAGGAATTTTTCTCTATACTAATGAAATTGAAAATGACGGAATTTCGGGTATTTTATAATTGACACTAATTAATTTGATCAAACCTAGTCCGTATTAGACTTTTCCGTCTCCATCCCATAATCATGTAAAATAAAATACTGAGAATTATCAACTACATTGAGGTTTGACCCTAATTAAGAAAATTTCTTTGGGTTTTAGAAATTACAAAATTCTCCCTTGAAATTCAATACGTCTTTCACAAACTATCCCTTCAAATTCACTATCTTTCATTAATTTTACCGTTAGCCTGCAAAACTTCAGGGAGAGTTGGTAATTAATTTCTAAAATCTCATGGATTTTCCGTATTTGAGCTAAACTCCATGAATAGTTGGTAATTATCCAAATAAAATATACAAAACACACACACAAGAAAAAAAGCATTAGTTGGCTTCTTAGTGTAGAAATTCTACATAAAAGGAGAGCTGACAGAATTAGTAGACTTCATCATTTGGGCAAACAAATAACAATCAGTAGTTTAAGATCCAAAGGGTCTGGAACTGCTTTGTTTTCTTTATCAGAAACTCAATAGGATTTCAGAATGGGGTACAAATACAATATCCAATCCTTAAAATTATTGTTTCTCATCCTAATTGTGGTTGGCTTCGCTTCTTCATCAGCAGGTACATTAATTTTTATTCATATTTTGTAAAATTTAAATTTTGTCTAAAATTAAGATTCTTTGTAGCAGGGAAGCTTGAAGATCTTGGAGGTCTAAATAGCTACATCAGTGGCTCAACTAAATCCAACATTTCCATCCTTTTGATCTCAGATATTTTTGGTATATATGTTGCATCAGTTTGATCTTTGCATTATTTTTGTGGGTTGATATTAGTTATGATACTGAATTTTGTTCCATTTCAATTTTGATACCATACTAATTTATCTCAATTTTGCTATTGTTCCTTCTTCCATTTGCTGCAAAGTTTTGGATAAATAGTTTTTATATTTCGGAATAATTACACTTACACCCCTCGGATTTAGGGGTAAATACAACAACACCCTCTTGACTATTGAATATTACAGAGACACCCCCTCAACTATGGTTCCGTCAAACAGTTAGCTCCTGCCGTTAGGGTTAGGCAGCATGTTGTTGTATTTGCCCCTAAGTCGAGAGGGTGTAAGTGTAATTATCTCTTTTTTTAACTTAACGTTCTTAAGGGCAAAATGTTTATTTCGCAACTTTATGTTAAATATTTAGATTTCCATTAGAGTTATTAGGGGGTTTCTTTGTAATTTTCAATAGTCGAGGGGGTCTTGCTATATTTTTCTCTAAATCGAGGGAGTGTAAGTGTAATTATCCCTTATATTTATTAATTAATTTTCTCTTTTCCTTTCAATCTATTCAGGTTATGAGAATCCTCGCTTGAGGTACTCCCCCAGAATTAATTAAATTGTCACTTAAATTGTTTTTCTTGGATATGCTAATGCATTATGTAAATTTTATATTGGTGTTAATTAGTTTATTTTATTTAAATAAAGGGAAGTTGCAGATAAAGTTGCAGCTGCTGGATTTTATGCTGTTCTACCAGATTTCTTCTATGGAGAACCATATGTACAAGGGACCTCTTTGGAAGCTTGGCTTAAAAAACATAGCCCGGTGAGTTATATCTTATATAAATATTTTTTAATTTACATTGAAAAATCTGCCCCTGAGAAAATAATGAAGTGTTTTTCTATATTTTTCAATTCTCGATAATACTTCCCAAAGGGTGAGTTGATGTTTCAACACCTTTAATAACCTCCAACACAACTTTAGAATCAATTTCAACTTCGATACGTCGAACTTCTTTTTCCTAAGCTAAAGGAAGACCCTCTCGGAGTTCAAGAATTTCAGCTACCGTAATTGAACAATCTCTAAGTTTCATCGAGAAACCTCCCAACCAAGCCCCCGCCGAGTCCCGAGCACGCCCCCAGCCGCAGCTGATTTTCTCGATACAAAGACACTCTCATCCCCCAACATTACATCTATCGCCTCATTCCCAGACCAACAGGAATTTTGATAAGGGCTACACATTGGAAATTAACTACACTAATTATCATTTTAGCTGCAGTTTGTTTTTCTTCAATCTATATTATTTTAAGTAATTAAGTTGTTGTCCAGTTAATAAAATGTTAGCATCTACTTGGAAATAAGAAAATGACCGACGACAGGATCTAAGTGTTAAATAGAGCCATGGTCGAGCGGGTGTCTCTGTAATTTCAAATAATAGAGGAGGTTTTACTATATTTTTCCTTAAGTTGAGGGGGTATAAATGTAATTATCCCTTATTATAATTATGCTTTGTAGGAGAAAGGATTTGAAGATGCAAAGCAACTGATTGAAGCTCTAAAATGCAAAGGCATAACAAAGTTTGGAATTGCAGGTTTTTGTTGGGGAGGTAAAGTTTTTCATTTTAACCATTTTCTTAATGTTCTTTACAGGAAAATTAATTAATTAAGGTGACACATTTAGCAATTTACATCAATGTAATTAGCATAATTAATATTTCTTAAAACCAAATTTCGTTATAGGCAAGGTTGCAGTATTACTATCATCAAATGGTTATGACCAAGCTGCTGTTCTGCTACATCCATCATATGTAACTCCAAAGGATATTAAGGGTAAGTCGTATTTTTCTCAAAACAGATATGTTATAAAAAAAAAATAGGGATAATTATACTTATACCCTCTCGACTTAGGGGTACTGAATACAGCAAAACCCCCAACTATTGGAAATTAAGGATAGATCCTATAACCCTAATGGAAACCTAAAAAACTTAATGAATAGTTGTAAAATGACTAAATTATTCATAACATTTTTGTTATAGTGTTTGTTATACATGAAATGACCGAAGTAATTAAGTTGTTGTCTAGTTAATAAAACGTTAACATCTACTTAAAAACAAGAAAATGACTAACGGCTGAACCTCCTAAGTGTTAGGCAGAGCCATTGTTTAGGGGGTGTCTCTGTAATTTCCAATAGTATAAAGAGTCTTGCTGTATTTTCTCCTAAGTCGATGGGGTGTAAATGTAATTATCTCAATATAAATTAACATGAATATTAATGAATTAAGGCTACTAAAGTTTGATATTTAAAATATTTATTCTCAGGAATTAAGGTTCCGACTTCAATTTTGGGAGGTGAAAAAGATAATATAACTCCGCCAAAGAAAATAAAACAACTTGGAGCTGCTTTGAAAGCAATGCCTCAGGTAAGATGCCTATACACATATACCGATATACATAATATGTATTATTTTAATTTTATTTTTTAATTTCCCACCCGATTTTTCCGAGTTTCGGTATAACTTAGGCTGTGTTTCCTCTGCAGATCGATAGCTTTGTGAAGATATTTCCTGAAATGGAACATGGTTGGACTATACATTACAATGATACAGATACATTGACTGTGATGGCTGGAAAAAAGGCTCAAAATTACATGTTGCATTGGATGGTTCATTATCTCAAATAAATTATTTTTCTGTAACTTTGTGGCGATTTATCGTGTTGCATTGGTTGGTTAAACATCCCAAATAAATAACAATGATGTATATGTGGGGATTTATCTAGCTATGAAGGAAAAAAGAAAAGGAATAATAACACAAACTTTTGAAATTGCTTAAAAATTCGAAAAATCACCGAAATCTTCAAACTTTATAAATACAAATACAAATACCCCTGGTAAACTGAAAGTTTACAAATACCCCATCTGAAAGTTCTTATAAATACCCCATTTGAAACATAAAAATGTATACATAACAACACTCATGGAAAACTTTACGAATACCCCCTCAAGAGGATAAGTATAAGATTTCAAGGTTCCTATACATAGTAAAATTGTAAAAGACGAAAATCTCACGAGATTTGTGTAATTGCCAAAAAGAAAAACTAATCGAGCTAGTTTTAATTTACTGTGCGATCAGTGAACATCATGTTAAATGTGCCCTCTAATTTAGTGCGCGATATTTATTATGCTGACTTAATTTTAATTATTTTTACACCTTTTATGGAAAAGCTTTTACAGAGGTTATACATTTTTGGACAAATTTCAAATTATCGTCTACTATTGTTTGATTGCACGATTACAGATATGGTATTTATCCCTTTTCCTTTTTATCTTTTCATTCTCTATTCTCTAGCTAGTTGAGGTTTGAACTTCTCTTTTCCACTTATAATGGTTTACTTACTTAGTACTTATCTTGGTAGGTTACATTAATGGCCGGTTCATAGTTTGTCTGTGGCTATGTTCTTGATTTCATTTTTTATTGATTGGAATCTAATTTTATTTTAGGGAAAAAGAAAATTTGTCTCCTCTACTTTGACCATTTTTACAGTTTACCTCCTAAACTTTTTTTCGTTACAAATTGCTTCTATAACTTTGCGGGATTTACATGTGTGACGCCTGTGAAGGAATCCAAACGGAATATTCTACCGGAATTAAGTTGGAGGAGGCAAAATGTAAATCTGGCAAACGTTTGGAGGTAATTTATACCAAAAAATAGTTTATGAGGTAAACTGTAAAAATGGGCAAAATAAAGGAGGCAAAATATTTTTTTTTCTTTATTTTATAATATGAGGTGAGAGCCTTGATAAAAACCTCATGATGCGTTCGTCGATTTTAATAAATAAAAAAAATCTTATAATAGAATATTACATTAAATTTAATTTATATATTCTGCCTATTGTCACGCACGTGATTGACGATTCATCCTAATATATACGCTAATGATCATATGTGACCAATAAAAAAATATTCATCATATAACTAACAGATTTTTGTCGGCAGAATATAAATTATAAAATAATATTTAATTATAACACATTATTTTCCGTATTACTTATTAAAAAAATATAGAATACTTAGATACAAATACAAATTAGGGGAAAATACAGCAAGACTCCATCTACTATTAAAAATTCTAGAGACTCCCTTTCAACTATGACTCTATCTAACACTTAAGTCCTGCGGCCGTTAGTCATTTTTTTGCTTCGTAATAGATGCTAACGTTTTATTAACTAAATAAAAACTTAATCATGTCACTCATTTTATTTATAGCAAACAATATAACAAAAATTTAATGAATAATTTAGTCATTGTACAACTTTCCGTTAAGTTTTTTAAGTTTTCGTTAGGATCAGAGGATCTATCTGTAATTTCCAATAATTGAGGGGATCTTGCTGTATTTACTCCTAAATCGATGGGTGCAATGGTAATTTTTCCTTATAATTAAACACTAATTAATTTGGTCCAATCCGGTTTGGGCATCCGACAATCATGTACAAACAGACGCGCAAGACAGCAAAGCAGTACTTGTTTTCCAAATATAAGAGCTTTAACGTCAGCAATTAATCGAGACTCGACCTGCTACTAATAAAGTAATGGGGAAAATTCTTATAAAAAGGGAGTTGACTGTTGACAGAAGAAGAATTAATCATCTGGGAAAAAGAAATCTTATCAATCCCTTGAAGATTTCATCATTTCATATAACTTTTTCATTATCAGAAACTTAGACAGAAATTATGGGGTACAATATTCAATCCTCACATCTGTTTCTTTTCTTCCTTGTGGTTGGCGTGGCTTCGTCATCACCAGGTATTTTACTTGTCTCATTTACAGGTTTTTATATATATATATATATATAAATTTAAATGCTGTACATACCTTGTGAAAATATTTATAAAATTTAGTTGTTATATTTCGTAAAATTTAAAATTTTAAGATTCTCTGAAGCAGGAAAAGTTGAAGATCTTGGAGGTCTCAATAGCTACATCAGCGGCTCAACTAAATCCAACATTTCCATCATTTTGATCTCCGATGTTTTCGGTACGTTCTAATTATGTTGTATAAAGTTTCTCGGCATTATTGTTAGTTAATTTTACGATTTCATCGTCGGAATCTCGTAATCTTACACTTACTTTCCCGAGGGATTATTTGTAAGATTTTTCATGAGTATTATATATGTATATATTTTTATGTTTCAAGAGATATTTGTAAGGTTTCATTTTAGCAAGGGTATTTTTATATAAAATTTCAAAATTTTGATGATTTTCTAGATTTTTAAACAAATATTCGGGATTTGTGTAATTATATGCACAGTACCCCGTATCACCTCATACTCCAAGTTTAGAAGTCAATGTCGTTTAAAACCTAAACGATGTTGATCAAAACTTATATTTTCTACTATTTTCATTTCATCTTGCTCTACAATCTGTGCAGGTTATGAAAATCCCCGCTTGAGGTACTCTCCCCAGAACCAGTTGATTGTTACTTAAGTTGTTTTTCTTGGACATAGTATTATTAAGAAACACATTTTTCAAATAGTTATTTAAACTTTTGAAATTCTGAAAGATACTTAAAACAGATATATATATATGTATATGCAAACATCAAAGAGACTGTGAATCTGATTAAGCTATCATATTTGTAAAATAAAAGTATTTATGTTATTATCATAAAGGGAACTTGCAGATAAAGTAGCAGCTGCTGGATTTTATGGCGTGGTACCAGATTTCTTCCACGGAGAACCGTATGTAGAAGGAAGCGATTTCACTCGTTGGTTTAACAAACATACCCCCGTAAGTTATATTTATATGTATTTTTAAGGGAATAATCTTAAATACAATATCTTTATTATTTGCTATAATAATAAATTAGACTCTTATTATTTTAGAAATTACAATAATAATCCCAAAATTTCGTTATTTATGTATAATTAGACAAAAAAATAGTGAAAATATCACGACTTTTGCGAATGGTTATATATAATATATATATATATATATATATATATATATATATATATATATATATATATATATATATATATATGTTAATGTAGTTATGCTCTTTTGCTTTTGTAGGAGAAAGGATTTGCAGATGCAAAGCCACTTATTGAAGCCCTAAAAAGCAAAGGCATAACTAAGATTGGAATTGCAGGATTTTGTTGGGGAGGTAAAGTAATCTTTTTCTAACTATAATATTAAAGTTCTATTCATGATAGTTAGGGTTAATAACACAAAACCTCTAAGTTTTTTGTCTTTTATAATTTCACCATCGAAAACTTGCAACCTCACACGAATCTCCTGAAGGGGGTATTTGTAAGTTTTTTCAGAAGGTATGATATACATTTTTATTATAGGCAAGGTTGGAGTTTTACTATCATCGTCAAATGGTTATGACCAAGCTCTAGTCCTGCTACATCCAACCTTTGTGGAGGCAAATGATATTAAAGGTAAGTCTTATTTTAATTTTTACACAAACTATATGTTATAACAATTAAATTGATATGAATATTCATGAATTAGGGCTACCGAAATTTGATAATTACAAATAATAATTCTCAGGAGTTAAGGTTCCAGTTTCAATTTTGGGAGGTGCTTTGGATGATTTAACTCCGCCAAAGAAAGTAAAACAACTGGAAGCTGCTTTGAAAGCAATACCTAAGGTAAGCAATTACACATATATATACATTATATATGTATTTTTTTTTAACTCTTTTTTTCCGGGCTCGTGTATAACTTAGGGCGCTGTGTAATTTCCTCTGCAGATTGATAGCTTTGTGAAGATATTTCCTGGAATGAAACACGGTTGGACTATACATTACAACGACACAGATACGGAGACGGTGAAAGCCGCAAACGAGGCTCGAAATGACATGTTGCATTGGATGGTTAAATATCTCAAATAAATCATTTTTCTGTAACTCTCTCCGGATTTTCTAAGAAATTTGTAGTAAAGAAAAACTAATGGAGTTGTGATTTACTGTTCGACTGGTAAATATCATATTATATGGTTAACAAATTAATGAATCACCAAAGAGCTGATTTGGTTGTTAAAATTCGTAGTTTGTTTCGCTACTTTTGGGCATTTTCTTTTCGTTTGTTTACAGATAAACTAATTGTGTAGCTCACTCCTTGCTAAGAATGCGACCTCGGCCTGTAGGTTCCACCGACATTTCTGATTTTGTCTGGAGTTTTGTTTTTTCGGACCTTGACTAATTTATATTAGTTAGTTTTACCTCAAAAAAAAAAAAAAAAAAAAAAGCAATTTGAACTCCAACAATTGCAACCTTGTTAGGCAGATGTCGCCATCTAATTTAATTTCTAAATAGCAAAGAATTCTAAAGTCATAGTTACTAATTCAATCAACAATAATTTTTTCTGGATTTTGACATTTTGATTTAATACTTATTGTTTGTAGAAAATGCACTTAACTTTTAGTATTTAGGGAACTTAATCCTACCTATTTTCTTTCCCCCTACAACTAAAATTGGCCTCTAGGCTTATAGCTCTCATACTATGCTATAAAAATAGGGTTGGCAGAGATCATAAAATCAGCTGGGGAAAGAAGTATTTATATATATATATATATATATATATATATATAAATCATTTGATCAATCAACAAAAATTTAAATTAAAAAGGCACACCAATGGAGTCCAATATTCAATCCTTATATTTGTTTCTTCTTCTCGTTGTGGTTGGCTTGGCATCTTCATCCGCAGGTAATTAGTACGTTTTTCACTTACAATTTAAAATATCTAATGCATGGACATTTCTTAAAAAATCATTGTGTCATCGTGTCGTGTTGTGTGGGACACCGTATCTGATGCACCTCTGTAGTGCATGAGAAAAAGTGTATCCCCATGCCCGTATCCATGCATCACATATTACGCGTGTATTAACCACTGAAATTATAAAACTATACCTGTTATATTTCATAAAGATGTGATTTTGCCTTTAAATTAAAGTAAAATCCAGGAGCAGGGAAACTTAAAGAGCTTGGAGGCCTCAACAGTTACGTCAGTGGCTCACCTCGTTCCAGTGCTTCTGTTCTTTTGATCTCGGATGTTTTTGGTATATTATGGCTTTGCTTATAAATATAATATTTTGTTATTTTAATTTTTTTCATTTATTTTAATTCATTTACTAATTTTTATGCAGGTTATGCGAATCCCCAGCTGAGGTACGTACGGAAAAGTCGTTCCAATAAGTGGAACAAAGATGTATCATTAAGAAACATTTAAAATTATTAAATATATCTAAAATTAAAAACATTTGACAAAGCATGTTTTTGTAACATATTAAGTTAATTATATCAAAGATACGAAGTTTTGTTAAGTTTATTTTTATGAATTGATCAAACTATATACGTTGTGGATAAAGGGAATTTGCGGATAAAGTAGCTAGTGCTGGATTTTATGCTGTTCTGCCAGATTTCTTTCGAAGACTGGCTTCAAAAACATAAACCTGTGAGTTCCCTCTCTTCAAAACTATCTCAAACTATCCATAATTCTTCTTGTCTCAATGCCTTCATAATGTAGTTATACTTTCGTACGTAGGAACAAGGATTTGAAGATGCGAAGCCAGTAATTGAAGCTCTAAAGAGCAAAGGCAGAACTAAGATTGGAACTGCAGGTTTCTGTTGGGGAGGTAATAAACAAAAATTTCTTATAATTATTAAGGTCACAAGTTAAAGAATTTATTTCATCTATATGATCAGTATTAAGATTCTTTTTAAGTTGAAACTTAAATGAATTTTGTTATTTCAGGCAAAGTTGCTGCATTACTATCTACGGGTGAATACAACAAAGCTTCTGTGCTATTACATCCTGGATATGTAACAGCACAAGATATTGAGAGTAAGACTTATGTTAATTTGGCTCAAACTATAAATTAATATATCCCATCTAGAAATGCAAACGAGACGAGTTGAGTTGAGCCGCGCCGAGCCTCATTAGCTCGAGGTTGGTATAAAGAGAAAAAAGGGTTCGAGCTCAGCTAGGTTCAATAGCCGTCCGGTTCATTTGGCTTGAAGTCTATAAACGAATCGCAGTTTTGAGCTTGAATTTTGGAAAAAAAAAAAGAAAAAAAGTATATTTATAGGAATAATATATAACGAATTGTTTCAATGTTTCAGACAATTCAATCCATACTGTTAAACACTTAACGGAAATCCCATGAATTCTCAGGAGTTGAGGTTCCGACGGCAATCCTTGGAGGTGAGTTCGATGATATAACTCCACCGGAGAAAATACAAGAACTTGGAGCTGCCCTGAAAGCTAAGCCTGAGGTAAATATAATCACACAAACACATATTTTATAGAATAATTTTATATACTTCCCCTCTCTTATATATTACTATAATAAAGATTAATAATTATATGAAATTTTAATTCTTTTATAATAAAGAACAAATTAAATGAAATTTAGTATGCAGATTGATAGCTATGTGAAGATATTTGGAGGAGTGGGACATGGATGGACTATACATTACAATGAAACAGATCCATATGCAGTCTTGGCTGCACAAAAGGCTCGAAATATCACCTTGTTTTGGATGATTAAATATCTCAGACAAAGTAATCATTATTGAAATTTCTGTGGCAAGAGCCACTGCCCTGAATAAAAGGTTTATGTAATAAGGGAATTAAAACAATAATATAAATTACAAAAGTAATTCAATTCTCACTTGTAATTTACTGCTAATTCATTAGTGTTTTAACATATTTTCAACTATAATCACTTTTGTTTAAATAGTTATGCCTCCCGTTGCTATGTTTATGTCAATCTTACTCACCAGAGCCAAATGTTGCTTATGGAACTCAGCTTTATCTAGTTTATGTTACATCGTAACTGCCAATTACGACATAGTAGGATAAGAGGAGTAAGAACCACATTTCCTCGTAAGGGAGGGAATGCCGGTGATACTTCTAGTCTCCGACTCTCAGGAACAAAAAAGCCCTTCCTTTCGAATTCTTCTTTCAAGATTCCATTTTTCTCCTCCAATTGATACAGAATGATCAAGTGGCCAACTCAATGAGACCATGAGCTTTTCTTTTTTTAATGTTCTCGTAAGTGAATTCAATGCTTCTCCAAAATCTATCTTCTGTCAAATCATGTCATTGTGAGTCGAAGTCTTTCCCTCAAATATCCTCCTCCTTGCTTCTATTGCCTGCAATATCAAAACAGAGCAAAAGTTGATGTTTCAAGCTTATAACGCCTATAGGGTGTTTGGCCGAGCTTATATAAGCTCGTAAAAACAACTGACAAGCTGTTTCAGAGCTTATTTAAGCTCCTCCAAAGGGTCCGGTGATTTTCAGCAAAGAAGCTTACAAGCACCTAACCTAAGCTGTTAGTGGCTTATAAGTTCACCCCACTTCTTTCTAAAACAGCTTATAAGCCGTCTAATTCCAAACACTACAGTTGACATGAGTACACTTAAGTTTCTTTCATTATTACATCTCTATCACCTCAAAAATTAATTATTTATGTGAAATTACTTTTATTATTTTACTACAATGAACTAATAAGCTGACAGTTTATACCACACACAGTTACAACTTATAAGCTATTTATATCATAATTTTATCTGCACACTTTTAACTTATTTTTAAAGTAAGATATAGGATCTTATAAGCTTAGCCAGAAACCCTCTAAATCCTACTTTTCATAATGGAAAAAATCAATGTAACTTGTACCTGTTTCTCCCAATCAGTACGAAACGTTATGCCAACTAGCAAAATAGATTGTACAGTTACTCCTGCAATCAATCCACACCACAATCCCTCTCCTTTCAAGTTCAAAACAAATCCAAGTAATAATGCAACAGGAATACCAACAAGATAATACGCCCCAAGATTAACGTACGCCCCTATATGCTGCCACCCACTACCTCTAACAACTCCTACAACAAAACAAAAGGGTGTATTTGTAATTTTTCCAACACACCTCATCATTCTGAAAACAAGGGAGAATTATTACCCTCAGGTCTGCTCTAATTACAATTTTGTTCCTCTATTTTCAGAAATTACAAAAAGCTCCCTGAAATTTGAGCAAAGACTGTTTTGCCCTTAACATTTTTTGTTTCAAAACAATGAAACACTAATAGATTTAAAAAGAACAGTCACTGTACTTTCAACTTAATAACAATATGATCTCTTAACTTTTCACAAAATTACAGGACAGTCATTTTGGTTTTAAAAAGCTGACATTAGGTCAAAGGGGTATTTTGAGAAAAAAAAATCACGGAATAGTAAAGGAATCCGAAAGGATGTTAATTTTTTATAATAAAGTGAAAATCGATGAGTTTTTTGTAATTTTTGAAAACAGACGGAGTAAATTGTAATTAAGGAAAACCTCAGGGATTAGATGAACTCGCCCTAGAAAAAAAAAAGATAAAGTAAACTACCAGAAAGAACTGCTTGGATGCTATCCATGATGATGGATATGCAAAGAAAAGGAGCCATATTTTTAACATAATCAGCGACGCTCTTCTCATCACTAAATGAATATCCCAATATATACCGACAGAAGAAAATTACAGTGCTTGCAATGATAAACTCCAAAGTAGACAAAACCAGAACAGCTGAGAGAACTAGCTTAGCAGCCTGTGGTTTCCCAGCTCCAAGTTCATTAGAAATCCGAGTGCTATATAGGTTAATAATTACAAAGCATCATGAGAAATAGTAAATATGTTAGCTTGAAGAAATAAATCATGTAAATATGGTGTTTCTTTTAATAAAGATTGAAACCAAACCTTGCAGCAGCGCCAAAGGAATATGGTACAAAAAAGTGCATTGTGGTAATTGTCAGGCTGGTCGCAAAGCCAAGTATGCACCCAATTAGACAATAGACATATTAAAAAATTTTAAATTATCTTATACTGTCCTTTTAAATTATAAAGAAAATAGGAACGAGAGCACATATACCATATGGATAGCACGGATGTCTCTAGCTCTGGATTTGGTAATAGTCCACTGAACAATATGACTATCTCAAATGTCCACCACTCCAAACTGCAAACATAGGACATGGAAAATTTTATTACATTTTAGAACTTCTGCAACAAAGGGGTGCCTGCAAAAGCTTTAAAAAGTGTATTTAAATTTTTTTCTCTTTTTTTCCAGCCGCTGAAGAGTGAGAATTGCCATACTTTTGCTTTTCTTAAACATAGAAACAAAAAATGAAGCTAAGAGCCCCTCTTACCCAACCTTTTAAAGCTTCAGTAAACTTTTATCTACGTTTAACAGCATTTATTTTTCACCATCACAACTACTTCCACTGCTTGCTACCTACTTTTCTCAAAGCCTCTAAAATTAAGAATTTCAAAGCATACAACTATGGTATACAGAAAAACTAGATAATGACAACCATTAATACATAATAAATTACCAAACCATCACAGCAGAAGGGATAGCAAATTGGAAGAACTCGCTTGCGGTGAGAAACACATCCTTTGAGAATGGAACGCGAGTTTTCTTACAGGCTGAAGAATACTTTACATAAAGTACTAGAAATATGACATTCAACCAATAAGAGATCCCAATAGACAGTGCTGCTCCAGCATTTCCCAATTTTAATTTGAATATAAAAGCCCACGAAAGAGGGATATGGAATAAAAGAGAAGCTAATGAACTAACAACCATCGGAATTATTAAACTCTGACTCTGCAAATAGCGAACCAAAGACTGAAGAATGGCATAGGGGAAGAGTGAAGGAATGAGCCAAATTGAAAACTTTCCAGCTTCCACAGAGATTAAAGGGTCTTGGCCAATCAATATCAAAAGCTTGTCCGTATAAATCCATAAAACACATACTGGTAAGCATGCCAGAGAGAGCCATATTATGGCCCCATAAGAAAAAGTTCCAACTCTCTCAAAACTCTCTGCTCCATAGGCCTGTCCACAAAGAGTCTCCAATGCACTAGCCATTCCAGTCTGGTTGAAAGATTTAATTTTATAAGTGACCCAAAAATAATAGAAGATATTAATATGAGCTAACAAGTTATACTTCACCAATATTTTACTACAAGATTCCAGTTATAGGAGGTATTGGGTAGTTTTTAGCGGGCTTGAAGTTATCAAACATTAACTGAGGCATTTCAACGAACACCTTGCAAGAATAATAACGCGGAAATTCCAATGTCGCAATCATGCACAATACGGAGTAAGAATCCAATAAATTAGCGAAAAGACCTTCTTAAGAAAACCTCGGAATAAAAAGTAAGAAAAGCCATACAAGGAGGCTGAAGCCAGTGACATTTGAAAGAGAGGTTGCAATGGAGGCGCTGGAAAGAGCAAGTTCGCCGAGATGGCCCAACATCATCATCGACACAACTCGCAACAAGTACTGCGAAACCGTCACCACCACCATGGGCACCGCTAGCCTACCCACCTTGTTCAGCTCGCCGACGAATGCTTGCCGTTTTGTTGTGTAATCTGTATTTGTTTCATATGGTGGTGCGATGAGGGGCTCTGCCGATGCCATTGCAGCTCATGTGTTTGAAAGGTGAAAAAATTGAGATTGAGATAACTTAGGACCTTCGTTCTAATACTGCAAACGAGAATAGAAAGAAAAAAAAAAAAAAGAAGAAGAAGAAGAAGAAGTTAGCAGGCCTGAAAGGAAACCACCAACCCAACAAGATTGGGCTTACAAGCCCAATAGAATTAGGAGTATTCCTCGGCCCGGTCACAACAAGCCCAGTGATGCGCTTCCTTTAGACAGATTAAAATATTAAATTTAAAATTAGCATACAACTTTATGTTTTTCCTTGACTTAAATATATGTATGAGTTGCATTCGAATTCGGTATTTTAATTTGAATACGGACAATAGAAAATATTTCAGCTACAGCAGTTCCTAGAAAAGACTGATCATCCAATCCAACTTGTAGCAATAATAAACCCTACGGTATAGGACACGAGTCACACCATGACACAACAACATAAGATTTTGAGAAGTGTCATACATATAATAGGTTTTAATTACATCAATTTAATACAACAATCAATTTTCTATTTACTACAAATTAACTCTTCTGGTGACAATTTTTTTTTTTAATGAAGAACCGGTCGGGGTTAAGAGGACCTCCTCAATTATATAGATTCTCAATTCGAAAAGTTCAAAAAATACATCACTAGAGTATTCACAAAGTCCACATAAGGCATAAAAGCAACAAATAAAAATACATGCAGTATTTCACTTCATACATAGCTTTGAAGTGTTATGAGCCGTCCTCCACCAAAACATGAGTTATGCACTCACCAAATTGGGCCATTTAGTCTTTGTAGAATCACGAAGACTCTTATGGGCCATGGCTATCAAGATTAATTTCATCAGTATCACCAGCCATATTTTTGTTGCAATCACGATCGAAAATTTGCTCACAAAAGTTCCATTTGGAAATAGTCCGGTTCAAAGTAATAACATTTTGTACAGGATTCGTCGTCAAATAACATAAGTTACATTTAGCCGAAACCAAGTTATCATGTACATGATTTGCCGTCAATTCCATTAAGTTAGCCTATCATTAATATGTTCAATGACAGTTGTCTACGGTCTATAAACTAGACATTAGAAAATTCAAAATAGTGATATTCTATTTAAAAATAAATAAAGTACTTGTGATATTCTTTAAAAAAAAAAAAAAAACAACCTGTAAGCCATGTTATATGCACATGCTGCCGACCTCATGCTGCTATATTAAGTGTCTCTCTCTTGTTAATCGGTGTTGTATAATGCTAAATTTACATTTTATTTCCTTTCCTAATTAATACTTTCAAGTTTCAACTAATCATAAAGCTTTTTTTTCTGTTTTTTTTGCCAAGAATCGGTCATATGGACCGTAGAGTTAAAAGAAGACCCCTCGTATATAGTGGCGTAGCCAGAAATTTAGTTCTGCTAGGTCAATAATTACACATAGTATTAAAACATATACAACTTAAGTTGGAATATTAAAATTGTGATTTCATTATCAATGTCTAGATTAAAATAGGGAGAAATTTTTTAGAGATAATTACATTTATACCCCTTAATTTAGAGAAAAATAAAGCAAGACTCCCTATACTATTGGAAATTATAGAGATACCCCCTACACTATTGGAAATTACAGAGACACCTCTTCGACTATAGTCATTTTCTTGTTTCCAAGTAGAAACTAATGTTTATTAACTGAACAACAACTTAATCACTTCTATCATTTTATTTTTTTATTTTTTATTTGGTGAAACTTCGCTCATTTCATGTATATATAACAAACATTATAACAAAAATATTATGGATAACTTTTTCATTTTACAACTTTTCATTAAGTTTTTTAGGTTTTCGTTAGGGTTAGAGGATCTATCTATAATTTCAAATAGTTGATGGGGATATTGTATTAATTTACCCCTGTACTAAAAGAGTGTAAGTGTAATTATCCCAAAATTTTAACTTTCTACACTATGATCCCATCTTATGTAAGATTATATTCTTATGAGGGGATCAAAATGGCATTTATCATTAAAAAATTTCACATGTTTATAGGTATTAAGATATATGTAGTGTAAAAATTTTAAAGCCAGGGGGTCATATGAACCCCTCACTAGGATGTGGCCAGTGTCCATATATAAATTACTTTAAATGGGAAAGTTCGAGAACTAATCATACAACTTAATTTTGAGTACTTTTATTGCTTTATTTTTAAAATAATAAAAAGGAAAACTATAGTGAAATTTTCATAGAGAAAACAAGTGATTCCAAGTGAAAAGAATATAGTGATTCCTCCAACTTCTATGAAAAAAACTTGTTCTGTCTTTGTATTAAGTTGACTTTAACAATGCATGTTATATGTCTTTTCTATTTCTTACCAAGTACAAATTACAAAAGCCACAGCCAAAAATAGTTAATATTCTGCAATTTTATTCAAAATTAACTTAAGTATACCTAATTAAATTTCCTTTCAAAATAAAAATTATATATTATCTTTTTTTTTTGAATTACTGATTCGGATAATCCTACATTGAGGGTCGTTAATCCAGTTCGGGATTTAGTCACTTGAGCCACACCATGTTAAAAAAATTTTATATTATCGAATATTACATTTATATATAATATATATTAAATTCCTCTATTAATTCGAAAATTACTATATTTATAATTATCCCATTCTTTTCTTTACTTCCAAAGTTGCAGGCTTGCAGCTGTACAAAAACACAGACCGCTTCTGCAAGCTCTCTGTCATCTCTCTCTCTCTAAACGATCCCAAACTGTTTAAATTTAAATTCCCCGTTTCTCTCTCTCTAAAACTATTCCTCACTTTGCAATTTGCACCCAATTTCACACACACACATTAGAGATCATCGCCAACGATCTAGGAAACCTCCCATTTTCCAGCTGAATTTACATGAACCATTAAAAAAATTATTTCTTTTGCCGCGAAAAAAGAAAGTGTTTTAACTCTGCAAACCCATTAAAGATTGCATTTTTATACTCGAAAGCTGAGTTGGGTACAACTATTTGATCCAGCCCTCGTCTTTTTGTCATCAATTTTGAGGTTTTTCACTTGAATAAATCATCTGGGATTTCTCCAGAATTTATCTTTTCTGTGTGTTCTGAAAGTCTCTTCATTTCCCGATCATAATAAATTTGAGAATCTTGCTGAAAATTCAACATTCTGCAGTTCCTTTGAGAATACTGCTACCCTTTTGAAATAGATTGTAATTTTAGATGCGTTTTGGATAAAATATGCAGCCTGATCAGAGAAAAAAGGTACATTCTTTCAGTTTCAGATATATAATATTGAGTATAATATTTAACTTCTCGGTCTGTTTATATAGTACGATTTATTGCACCTACTGCGGGTAGTAATTTTCTCTGTGAAGTTTCTGATTTCGATTTTCTGCAATTGTTGTAGGATTTAAAGTTAGAGGGGATTCTTTTTCTTTATTAACTTAGTATTTTTCCTTTTAGGAAAGCTGTAGATCGCCGTTTATAGCTGTAATTTCAATTTCTTGATCTTCATTTTTGTACATGATCGTCATGATATAATGTTATATTTCTACATTATCCTTCCAATTGCTGTGTGATGCAAAATATAGTATTGTAGTCGTAATATACAGGCGGAAATGTGTATGTAAGAAGTTTGAATAAGAGAATTCAATCATGTATAAGGCTGAAGAAGGAAAAAAACTACTTCATACTCGATTTGAGATTGAATCTTAGAAGCTTATTTGAACTCAGTTCGTTAAGCATAGCAAATCAAGCTTGAACATATTTTTTCATTTTCTATTTCTGCGGAAAAAAAATGGTTTTGTTTTGCTAGTTTATTTGTGTGAACATGATCGAAGAAATGTTAATGTGACACTGTTTGATTGGAAATAATATGTAAATGTGATAGTGTTAATGCATAGGATTTATTGATTTCCTTACTGTCAAGTCGATCAAATAATACCGGGATAAAATTTATTATTTATTTTACTTTCCCATAACCAGAACAAAAAATTCCGTGTGATTTTCCAATTGAAAAATTAGTTGAAAATTGAGAAAATAGAAATGTCCATATATGAATAATGCATCTATTTGCCTTTTTCTTTTTTTAGGCGTCAGATGTAGAATTCTTCACAGAATATGGTGAAGGTGGCAGATATAAAATAGAAGAAGTAATTGGCAAAGGCAGCTATGGAGTCGTCTGCTCAGCATACGATGCTCGTCTTGGAGAAAAAGTTGCAATTAAAAAAATAAATGATATATTCGAACACGTCTCAGATGCCACAAGAATTCTTCGTGAGATTAAGCTTCTTAGGATTCTTCGTCATCCTGACATTGTGGAAATCAAGCATATTTTGTTGCCTCCTTCTAGAAGAGAATTTAAAGACATATATGTTGTTTTTGAATGTATGGAGTCGGATCTCCACCAAGTCATCAAAGCAAATGATGACTTGACACCCGAACATTACCAATTCTTTCTTTATCAGCTTCTTCGAGGCATGAAATATATACATACAGGTCAGAAATCTATTATTTGTTATTCTAAGTAATTTGACAAGGGAATATTTTTATGATTTTTTGTGTTCTGAAAAAAGTATGTTCCTTTATGCAGCTAATGTGTTTCATCGAGATTTGAAGCCGAAAAATATATTGGCAAATGCCGACTGCAAATTGAAGATTTGTGACTTTGGTCTTGCAAGAGTGGCCTTTAATGATACTCCCACTGCAATATTTTGGACGGTATGCCTTCTTTTTTCTTACTTGGTTTACGTGTGTGCTAATTTATTTTCTATATTCACTTATTAATATGGCGTTTCATGTGAAGATTCATATGTTCTTACCGAGTGTTCGCAATTCCAGAAAAAGGCTTTTCTCATTCAGCTTGAGAAAAACTAAAATTGAGTGTTTTGTTTTGCTGCTTCTACTTAAAATGAAGTAAGAAAAAAGAAAGCTACAAGCCTGCACTTTGGGTGTTTTTTCTTTTTATCTTCTAAGTTCTTTTCTTTTTATTAGTTGAAAATGTTTTTATACTTTCTTCATCAAACACTCCCAACATTTACTATTTCAACTTTTTACAACTTTAGCTTCTACTTTAATTTCTCCGAAGGCAGAAGTTTTTGCCAACACCATTGAGGAATAACTTTTTATCGTTAAATTTTGATATTCTTGTAGGATTATGTTGCAACGAGGTGGTATAGAGCTCCTGAATTGTGTGGATCGTTTTTCTCCAAGGTAGAAACCTGCAACATTTTTATGTCAACAATTTATGATAACTTAGGAACTCCTAATCATCCTTTGTGATGAACACGGTTGTAATTCTGACATTCTTTTTTTCTTTTATGGTCCTTTCACAGTATACACCTGCAATTGACATTTGGAGTATTGGCTGCATATTTGCTGAACTTTTGACTGGAAAACCTCTGTTTCCCGGAAAAAATGTGGTTCACCAATTAGACCTTATGACTGATCTATTGGGAACTCCACCTCCAGAAACCATTGCAAGGGTATGATGTTCTCAATACGTTGCTTCTGGTTAAAATAAGTTGGAATCTAGAGACTAGAAGCACCTACAGGGGTGCTTTTTTCAACTTCTAAGTTATTTTTTCTAGGGATAATTACACTTATACCCCCTCGACTTAACGGTAAATACACCTAGACCCCTTGTACTATTGGAAATTACAGAGACACCCCCTCAACTATGGCTCTATCTAACACTTAGGTCCTGCCGTTAGTCATTTTCTTATTTCCATGTAGATTCTAACGTTCTATTAACCCGACAACAACTTACTCACTTCGCTCATTTCATGTATAGCAAACACTATAACAAAAATGTTATGGATAATTTAGTCATTTCACAACTTTTCGTTAAGTTTTTAAGGTTTTCGTTAGGGTTAGAGGATCTATCTGTAATTTCCAATAGTACAGGGGGTCTAGCTGTATTTACCCGTAAGTCGAGGGGATGTAAGTGTAATTATCCCTTTTTTCTATTGTTTAAGAAGAACCCATTACCTCTCTTGTTTATTCAACCATATCATGTAACAGATAAGAAACGAGAAGGCTCGGAGATACTTAAGCAGCATGAGAAAGAAGAAAGCGGTTCCTTTGTCCCATAAGTTTCCCAATGCGGACCCTTTTGCCCTTCGCTTGTTAGAAAGAATGCTTGCTTTTGATCCGAAGGATAGACCTACGGCAGAAGAGGTTACATAATACATATTATTCCCCCTCTATAATTTTTAATGACCACACTGCCCCCTTATAGTTCGTAATTTCGTATTTGTAAAGAAACTATTGTTGTGAGCTATTAGGCTCTTGCAGATCCGTATTTCCGAAATCTGGCTAGAGTCGAGAGGGAACCTTCCGCTCAACCAGTTACTAAAATGGAATTTGAGTTTGAAAGGAGAAGAATTACAAAGGAGGATGTTAGAGAGTTGATATATCGAGAGATTCTTGAATATCACCCAAAGATGTTGAAAGAACACTTAGATGGAGCTGAACCTACAAGCTTCATGTATCCAAGGTATAAATTATTGGATAAATTACACCGACCTGCCATGTAATTATTTTGTAATTTCAAAAACTTCCCATCCTGGTCTCAGAGTTACAAATACCCCTTTTAACCATGGGGATTTGATCAAAACTAATACGTTTGTTTACCAAGAGAATTGGATAAATTCATCCAGGAGCAATTCGGGTAGATTATTAAAATTTGAATAATGATACTATTTAACTATGTGTAGTGGTTGGTGGAAGGTGTAAATGTAAGATGGAGATAAGTTAAGAGGGATGTATGTGTAAATTGTAGAGCCATGAGGGGAGCTTGATGTAATTTCTCATAGTTATGGGGGGACAGCGATGTAATTGCAAGAGTTAATATTATTTTTAGTACCATATCTACTATAACTTTAATTTTGGTACCATAGTTTTCACTTGTCTCATGGTTGATACCAAAAGTTTCAAGTTTGATCAATTTTAATAAATTGCAGACTTAATGGTTAAGATCTAAACGCAGTGTAGAAATCATGTGATCTCAGCTATTAAAGATTTAATTCAATTTGCACTTGCCTTAAATTTGATACCATAAGTTTCAAATGTATTAAAAATCATACAAGTTGAACTTATGGCACCCAATCTGAGACAAGTAAATTATATGGTACCGAAATTGAGAATATGTTAAGTTAGGGTATCAAAAGTGATTATCCCAAGTTCTTACCATAATTTATTTATTTAATTTTTATAGTTGGAGTGGTGCTAATTTCTTACATCTCTATACCTGAGTTCTAGAGCAAGAACATTTTTTGTTTTGCCATGGTTTGAGATCTCTTCTAACATATTCTCCTTTACAGTGCTGTCGACAAATTTAAGAAGCAATTTGCGCATCTTGAGGAGCATTACAGAAACGGAGGAGGCGCTCCTCCCGAGAGACAACATTCATCATCTTTGCCAAGGTAAACTATCACAAGTACTTCTACGTACAATTATATACAAAATTTTTGAATCATAAGCAAACTAAGTCGTTTGGTTACAGGCCATCTGTACTATATTCAAACAAGTCAAACCAGAGTCCGGTTTCAGTTGGAAATGATCTTTCAAAGTGCTCCATCAAGGATGTTGGGAGGCCACCAGTGGATCGGTCTTCTGCACTTCCCATGACGAGATTACCCCTCCAAGTTCCTCAAAATAACCAAGGTATGATTTGGAAATAATTGAATCTTACTTGTTACTGATACTATTTTGAAATCCCATGCATATGTCGAGCTTGGTAGGATATACTTAGTTAGAGGGATGGTTGTAGTGTCGTTCCTTAAGGTTTGGCTTAATTACGAATAAACCCCTTAAGGCAAGAGAAATTACATTTACCACCCCTGCCTATTGTAGATGTTGGCAAAATTGAACGGCTCGATTAAAGCTCGTTTCTAATCCTTATGTTTGTATATGAACCTTTAACCGAGCAGGGACGGAGCCAAGGGGGCTGGAAGGCGTATTGATCCTCAAATTTACATATAATTATATTTTATATGTCTTTTTATTGATTCAAAGTTTGACTCCCCACCACCACACCCAAATAATAGAAACTATGCGAAACAAAAATAATGTGTAATTTAATAATATGTTAAGTTTCAATAATTTATTAAACTTGTCTATGAATTTAAATTCTTTTAGCTTTCTATAAATTAATAAGAAGTAAAAAAAAAAAAAATCAATTAAAATGAAAGTATGTGGTTTGAAAATAAATTATAGAAGAGTAAAAGTTTTGAAATATGATAGAGTGAGAGAGGAGAGGAGGGAGGGAGGAGGGAGATTGATTATGTAAATAAATAAAATGTTGAAACGAGAGAGAAAAAAAAAGGTATAATTAAGGATATTAAAAAAAGAAAAACTAAATACTCCAAATTCCAAAAACAGAAGTTAGAAACGTAGTTACTTGGTCTCGTGCTTTCGATCTGTCCCAACTATAATTGCCTGGTTGCAATTGTGAATTTCCCCGGTCAAGTCTTGCCCAGCACATATTTGCCCTTTTTCTTGGCCACTTATACGCTTCAGGGGATTTTGGTAATTTACCATAACAATATTTCCATCTCAGCAAGAGCAGCTGCAAGACCCGGTAAGGTCGTTGGGCCCATGATGCGCTACAACAATTGTGGAGCAGCAGCAGTAATAGGAACAAATGAACAGCAGAAAATGATTAGGAATCCTGCTATGCCAGCCCAGTACATCGTTCCGAGCTCCTCTTACCCAAGAAAACACCCAGCTTGCAAGATCGAAGGTGAAGAAGAATCAAACGGGCTGCAGCCCAAAGCCGATCTTTACATGGCAAGAAAAGTTGCTGCTGCTCCAGGAAGTCAATGGTATTAACCATTTTGTGGATAATTATGAAGAGTTGACATGGGAATGAGATGCGGTTGGTTGTACAGTTGGAGTAACCCTTTGCATGGGGTTGACGATGATTAGGAGTTGGAGATGGAGATGACTGACAATTGTTGTTGTTCGTTGGACCTGTTAACATGATGACTTGTTACAGTTTGATCTTGTTCATTGTAATTTGTATCTTTGTGTAACTTAATTAATAATGTTTATGTGACAGTTGTTGATCTATGCAAATGCGAACTTAATTCTGTAGTTTCAACTCTTTGCTGCCCTAATTTGTTGGAATTGAAACTATGATTTTCTAATAGCATTATGCGAATTGCAGCTTAGTAATAATCTTGTGTTGTAAAAATATGTTTCCTTTTGATGTATTGTGTTGTACTCATTTAAATATGTAATAAACTAGTTTTTATATTCATCATTAAGCCATTTGTTTCATTATTACTTTGACATAACAAATAGATAAATTAATTTGTTTACATTATTATCAGATTTTTAGTTTTCTTTTGTGTTCGATATTTATTTGTTACTTATATGAGCATACACAATAGCATCACCTAGGACTTTCTAACCTCTAATGCATGAACAATTTTGAAAAATCTATTATGTTATGTCAGTGTTGTGTCTGACATCTATATAGTGATAAATATCAGAAAAAAAATTATGTCGCTATTTTCATATCCTGTCATGTTTGTCTTGTTGTGTCCATATTCAAAGCTGTTGCGTAATGTCGTATTGTGTTCGACACTTCTATAGTAATAAATATCAGAAAAAATCTGTATCCTCATTTTCATACCGTGCCATATGCGTCTGGTTGTGTTCGTAGCCATACTTCACTAACTTCTCACTAACTCATTAATTTTGGTAACATGGAATATGAATGTGAAGCTTTGCATTTTTCTTTGAAAAGCCACTATTTTTCAGCAAGCTTTCTTCATCCTTCCAGTGCATTCGATGCTATTCCGAAGGCTCTGCTTCTCCGCATCAAAATCCTACCTGAACTCGTTTCGGCCCTCCTCAATATCCAAAAGCCCTTTTCCCAATTCGCTCAACTATCCAATCCTTTCGTCCAATTATGGAACCCTAAGATTCCGTTTTCCAAAGACCTCTGTAAATCCACACACCTCCATTTCATTCCACACAGGAAATTCAACAATGTCTGACCCGAGAAGGCCCCCAGTGGTTCCCATTCCACACCCGGATACAGCGGGTCGGGCCGAAGTCTTTCGGGCCCTCGAAGCTTCTCTCGGATCGACATTCAGCTCTCAGCCCATTATCCCAAACCCTAACCCTCTGATCATCGTGATAAGCGGCCCCAGCGGTGTGGGCAAAGATGCAGTAATCAAAGGATTAAGGGAGGTTAGAGAAGATTTGCATTTCGTTGTTACTGCAACAAGCCGTGCAAAAAGACCCGGAGAAATCGATGGAAAAGATTACAATTTTGTTACTAAAGACGAGTTCTTGAAAATGATTGAGAATAATGAGCTTTTGGAGTATGCATTGGTGTACGGCGATTATAAAGGGATTCCGAAGCAGCAAATAAGGGATTACATGGCTAAAGGGTGTGATATTGTGTTGAGAGTTGATATACAAGGTGCTGCAACATTGAGGAGGATATTGAAAAATAGCGCTGTTTTTGTGTTTTTGGTGGCTGAGAGTGAGGAGGAATTGGTGAAGAGATTGATTGGGAGGAAAACAGAGAATATAGAGGCGTTGACGATGAGGGTTGCTTCGGCTAGGGAAGAATTGAGGCATTTGAGAGAGTTTAATTATGTTGTTGTTAATAAGGATGGTGAGTTGGAGAGATCGGTTAAGCTTGTGGAGTCGATTATTGATGCTGAAAAAGCTAAAGTGCAGCAAAGGAGAGTTAATATTTAGATTGTTTTGTGGATTTTTTGGGTGATTGTGTTAGTGTTGTGGTTGGTTGGTTGAGGTTTTTTGATGTGGTTGTGGAGGTGAGTTTTGTTTTAATGGTATGTAATTACAAGTCTATGTAGTATAGTACACTAATATTCATGAACTGATATGGCACCTTTATTTTTATTCTTCACTCTGATTGAAGTTTGAGATGAAACTATATGTCTTCCCTTGTAATCTCTCAACTTTGTAGGTTATATTAGGCCACGTTCAAATATATGAATTTAGAAATTAAAAATGGATGGATTTAGAACTCTCTGGATTTGAAATCGATATTCTGTTTGAATGTATAAGGATATGTGAATTAATTTCAAAGGAATAATTACAAAAATCCCCTCTGAGGTTTGGCCATTTACGAAATTACCCTGAAATCTTGAAAATTACAAAAACAACCCTGAGTCAATGATTTTCAGTTAGTTTGTGGGCGTTCTTCCTTATGAGTTCCTAAACCTCAAGGTTTTTTTCGTAGTTTTCAAGGTTTCAGCCTTAGGATGTTTTTCGTAAACGGCGCAAACATCAAGGGTATTTGTAATTGACCTCCCCTTTTTATTTACACAAACTGCAAAATTGTCTCTAGTTTACAATTTTTGGTAATTGTATTTGAAACTTATTTACATGATCCATATGGTTAATTTATTCAGGTCATGGTTATTGAAGCTAGCTCCTGAAGGTGCTCTAGTCCTGATATTAACACATCCACAACTCCAATTGATCTTGGACAGAACATCAATAAGTGTGCTTCGGCTGCCGGATCGAAAAATTGATCAGCTCCTATTAGTGAAGATCAATTTTACCTCGATAATCTCAATTCCATAATTCCTCCACATCCTCAAGAACTCCAAGAAATTGAGGATAAAAGACCAGAAAATAGCAACACAAATATCTTCACAACCTCGAGCTCCTGTTCGTTGCGTCACTAGTGTGAGTCCTGTAAATTCTTCAATAACTTTAACTAAAACAAATGAAACAAACAACCTAACGTCAGAGTTGGAGAAATCTGCTAAACAACATCCTAATGGAGATTTAGAATGTGAAAAAAAAACTAATACACTATCCCATTTAATTATATATGTATAGGTCTTTATGTTGTGCTTCTTTGATTTTTTTAGGGATAATTACAAACTCTTCTTGGGGTTTCAGAAATTACCAACTCCCCACTAAGGTTTTGAAACTAACGGAAAAATTAACGAATGATGGTGAACTTCAGTGGGTAGTTCGTGAGATAGTGAACCTCGTGGGAGAGTTTGTAATTTCTGAAACCTCGGGGGTTTCGTATTTGAGTCAAACCTCAGGGTCAGTTGGTAATTATCCCTTTTTTTACGTAATCAATATGATTCTGTGCGTTAGTGTCTCACATTCAGATCCTGTAGGATAATGTAGCTGTAAAGAATGTTAACATTGAAAATAACACTACCAACCCTATTATTCATAGTCGGACCCAGAGCCTTACCATCACAGAGTTTGCTAAAATGCTCAAAAATGAGATAGAAGGTGATCCTGAAGAAGTTCAATCTGAATTGGATCCGGCCTTTGACTATGTTCACGAGTATAATGTGAAAATCAAGATTGTTCATTTGCTCACAAAAATCTTTGACAAGTATGGTGATATTACAAAAGAATGTACTGTCGTGTGACATGACTACAAAACTAAAGCAAATGCAATCGTTGAATTTTTTTTTTTGCTTTAGTTTTGTGATCATGTCACACAGACTCTCGAAGGCAAACGATAGGCTGCGAGGAGACCTGACAGTACATTCTTTTGTAATATCACCATACTTGTTAAAGATTTTTGTGAGCAAAGGAACAATCTCGATTTTCACCTTGTGCTCGTGAACATAGTCAAAGGCCGGATCAAAATTAGATTGAACATTTTTAGGATCATCTTCGAGCATTTTTGCAAACTCCGTGATGGTAAGGCTCTGGATCCGACTATGAATAATAGGGTTGGTAGTGCTGTTTTCAAGGTTAATGTTCTTTACAGCTACATTATCCTAGAGGGGTTGAACGTGAGACACTAATGCACAGAATCTTATTGATTACTTAAAAAAAAGGGATAATTACCAACTGCTCCTTGGGTTTGACTCAAATACGAAACCCCCGAGGTTTCAAAAATTACAAACTCCTCCCCTGAGGTTCACTATCTCACGAACTACCCACTGAGGTTTACTATCGTCCGTTAATTTTTCCATTAGTTTCAAAACCTTGGGGGGGAGTTGGTAATATCTCAAACCCTAGGGAGAGTTGTTAATTATCCTTAAGAAAATCATAGAAGCACAACATATACAATTAAATGGGATTGTGCATCAGTTTTTTTCACATTTCGAATCTCCATGAAAATGTTGTTTAGCAGATTTCTCCAGCTCTAGCGTTAGGTTGTTTGTTTCATTTTTTTAGTTAAATTCATTGAAGAATTTACAATACTCATACACTAGTGACACAACGGATAGGAGCTCTTGAGGTCGTGAAGATATTTGTGCTGCTCTTTTTTTTTTTTCCTTACGAAGCATAAGGGAAGCCATTCGTATTTCGTGAGCAAGAGAGGTATTTTATCAAGCATTTGAATTATTTTTGTTTGGGGCCGTAATTTTGCATAAATGGGATTTTGTATTAAATATTTCATGATATTTTGTTTTGTGGGGATTTTAGCAACATTGATGAAATGATCGCAAAATATGCTCGCCTTTCTCCAAAAGAAATAGCAAAAAGGTATATATAGATGGTGAGTTTTTGTCTGTCAAATTGGAATACCTATCATAATTTTTTTATTTTCGTTCTTATTGAATTTCAACAGGAGATTGGAAAGTCTTAAAGAAAGTTTGCTTTTTAAAGTAAACTATATTTTCATTAATTGAAAATGGAGTTGATGACTTGGAATTCTTATTTGATCATTGATATGATAAGACTTTGAAGAGAAACTTTAAGAAGTTTGATCAGGATATGGATATAGAAGAGATCCTAGATGCAAGGTAGAGAAGTAATTAATCAGTATATATCTAGGGCGAATTACATGTACTACCCCTGACATTTGAGCTACGTGATGTTTAGTCTCTATATTTTCGAAAATTACAAATAAACTCCTTTCAGGGAGTTTTTTTGTATTAAAGTTAAACATCAGGGAGGTTTTTGTAATTTTTGAAAATAGAGGTTGCCAGTGGTTCCCATTCCACACCCCGGATACGGCGGGTCGGGCCGAAGTCTTTCGGGCCCTCGAAGCTTCTCTCAGATTGACATTCAGCTCTCAGCCCATTATCCCAAACCCTAACCCTCTGATCATCGTGATAAGCGGCCCCAGCGGTGTGGGCAAAGATGCAGTAATCAAAAGATTAAGGGAGGTTAGAGAAGATTTGTATTTCGTTGTTACTCCAACAAGCCATGCAAAAAGACCTGGAGAAATCAACGGAAGAGATTACTATCAGTATTTTGTAACTAAAGACAGAGTTCTTGAAAATAATTGAGAATAATGAGCTCTTGGAGTATGTATTGGTGTACGGCGATTATAAGGGGATTCCGAAGCAGCAAATAAGGGATTACATGGCTAAAGGGTGTGATATTGTGTTGAGAGTTGATATACAAGGTGCTGCAACATTGAGGAGGATATTGAAAAACAGTGCTGTTTTTGTGTTTTTGGTGGCTGAGAGTGAGGAGGAATTGGTGAAGAGGTTGATTGGGAGGAAAACAGCGAACATAGAGGCGTTGACGATGAGGGTTGCTTCGGCTAGGGAAGAATTGAGGCATTTGGAAGTGTTTGATTATGTTGTTGTTAATAAGGATGGTGAGTTGGAGAGATCGGTTAAGCTTGTGGAGTCGATTATTGATGCTGAGAAAGCTAAAGTGCAGCAAAGGAGAGTTAATGTTTAGATTGTTTGTGGATTTCTTTCGGTGATTGTGTTGGTGTTGTGGTTGGTTGAGGTTTTTTGATGTGGTTGTGGAGGTGAGTTTTGTCTTTACTAAAGAAAAGGAACTCCTGAGGCTTAGACGTTTACGAAAATCATCTTGAAACCTTAAAGAATACAAAAGAGAACACCCTGAGACAATGATTTTCATATAAGGATGTGCCTTCTGTAAATGGCGGAAACCTCAAGAATTTGTTTGTAATTGAGCCTTATGTCTCTTGGTGGCATTTGTGGGATGATATTTGAAGATAGATTTATGGTATGAAGAGTAAATTTGAGGTGAAGGAGAACTCATTTTTACATTTGATAGACAATTCTATCACTTCAGGGGAACAAGATAATGTAATTTTAGTTAACGTATATATAAAATGTTACCCTTTCAAGATGTGAGGGGCCCTTCTAATAGGTTGTTGATGATGTAATTAATTAAATGTGCCTCATTCTTGTATACTTCTTGAATTCTGGAATTTATAATGGAGCCAAGAAAAATCGGGTTTTGAACTCAAAAATTGTTACTATCATTTGTAATTGTTTGAGACTGTACAATCACTAATCATCAAGGAATAAAACATGACTGAAATGATTATCGGACAGCACCTGTACATAAACCATGGACAATAATATTTAATATTTAGTTACAAACAAATGACCAACACTCCATGAGAATGCCAACAGACCCCTCTATCCCATCACTAAAATAAATAATTTACTTTGCAATTTTTTTCTCATTCTGATATCTCCACATTCCTCAACTGCCAACTATTTCACAAACACTATCTACCACAATATTGTACAGTTCGAAACATCATGCATCCTTTCCATCTTGTAATAAACCAATCATCTACTCTTAAAGAAGTTGAGATCCCAACGCCGTAAAATCCCGTCCATGATATTATTCGTCGGGTTTTTCACAACTTTTACAGTCACCTTCGTACGATCCACCATGTCAGCATCAGACGAGCTCTGATTGGTCGATGGCGGTGGGTCCCGACCAGATGTGGATTCACTTGATTCTTCCCCCGTATGATGCGGCACACCATTGGTCGCCAGGTTTTTTACTTCCGTTACGGGCTCGTTTGGTTGATTGGTTGTGTCGGAATCGGGACTTTTTTGGTTACTTGCTGACGGTTCACTAGGAGGACGAGTTTCTTGACTATCTTGATTTGATGAAGTGGAAACTAGCTCAGTTTGTGAGGAGTTGGCCTGAATCGGACAGGAATCATCTTGACCGTTTGTTGTTGCTGGTTTTGGATCAAGATCATTGGCACCGTTGGATGATGGTACCTCAGTTTGCATCGGTGCTTGAGCAGGTCCCACATTCATGTCTTTTAAAGACAAGAGCACAGCTTCCTTGAGCATCTGAAAATTGTTAGCAGCTAAAAAGATCAGAAATCGAAACAAGTCAAAAGGTAAAATTTCATCTCATTAATTAAGAGAACTTTAAGAAATAAATTTATATATATACAGACAATTAGAGGTTCCTCTATGTAATTATAATCAATTATACAAATTCCCCCTTGGTTTGCAAATTACCCATACCCCCCCCCCCCCCCTCCTCCTCATATACAGTTGTGCAATGCCATTACTCAAATTTTAGTAAATTTTGTAGGTTTCGATCAAATTTCGATGGTGAGAACGGGTAATATTTAATTTTAAAACCAGGAGGAAAACAAAAACAAGGAAAAAATAAATAAATAAATAAAAATACTTGCCCTTTCTTCTTCTTCTACATTACTAGGAAATTCTGCCAAAGTATCAAGAGAGTATTCAACATATTCATCATCATCTATTGAAGCCGGCACATTCGAACCATGTGGACTTGAACCAGAGAGTTCAAAGCTTATCATATTCGATGATGACGATGCTTGAGATTCAGAAACCCTACTTTCCACCTGCATTATACGAACACTTTGAGATTCAATAATCGAGTGCATTTTTATGTTAAAAACATTAAAGAAATAACTTCACCAGAAAAAGTCTGTAGAATTTTGCGTATAAAATTACCTGGCCATCTGGTTGCTTATCTTTGGATGAAATATCTGCTGGAACCTGAACAATAAAATATAGCCAAAAAAGAAAATATGAGAGAGAGATGTGCGCATATGAGGGGCGTGGTAGAGATATATTAAATTTTTATTATTTCCGGTTTCTAACAAGATTATGATTTTAAATGGAAAGGACAGAGTCAATTACATCTATACCCCCTCCGAGATTGCAATAGTACAGTTCGTACGCTCAAGGTTGGAAAAAAGGGCTACAGACCACTCCCTAAAACTTTGAAAAATTACACAAATATGGGCAGTATTTGTAATTTAAAAATTTCTGAACTCGCGGTTACCAACTGTAATATGACAATCTCCAAAGGGGTGTAGATGTGATTAAGTCTTCAAGAAACTTATGTCTTACCACCATCATACTCATAGGTCTTCTGGAACGAAGTTGCTTAATTGCATCCTCAGTGCTACTAGCTGCCGGACCTGAATTTGACCAAAAACATAACTATTTTTTGCTCTTCAAGAGAAGGTATAATAGATGTTTCGAAACCCAAAAGGAAAAGAGAAAAAGAAAGAAAGGGAAAGAAAGGGAAACAAAATGTTCACGCACCTGAAGGTGAATTCAATAATTCATCTGAATACTCCACATCATGGACATTACTCCAACTACCCTGGAGTTGTACATTTGGTTACATAGGTTGTCCGGTGAAATAATAATGGAAAAAAAAAAAAAAAAAGTAAGGAAGCAATTTTACCTTGCTAAAATAGTCTTGAGTCAAATCAAAATACGAACTCCCGACTGTATCCTCTGGAGGTTGTAATACATTGTTGAAGAAAATACTAATAGAATCAAAATAAAATTGAGGACGCGGCGAATTGTGATCGCCCTCGAATTTGATTATATTCTTGTCGCCCTACGGAATTAGATATCAATAAGTTTAAGGGTCAAACTGCAAATTAAAAGGAATATCTAAAAAAAAACAAAAAATGGGATGATACCAAAGTGAAAACAATTACCACATAAGCATCAAATATTCGATCCGAGTGATGGGGCAGTATAAAATCATCTTCAATTGCATGACCGAAAAGAACTGGAACGAAGCATGATTTTGCAACCTGAAAATAAGTAAAAGCTACTGTTACAAACCCATGGACAATTGAGTTGTTTCCAATATTGAAATTAAAGAATATGCATTTAATATGGACAAACATATTTTAATTTAAGAGAAATAAGAATTATAGAGTTGATACCTTAATTGTATTAAGGTCTGATATGTCAAATTTAGCTTTTTTCTGAATTGCTCTCCTCATATACTGGATTGCAAATTTAACCTACAAAAAAGGGAAAGTTATTAAATAAACTCCAAAAACAAGAAAAGAAAAGAACCAAAAAAAGGAGATTGGCATCAATATTGACTCAATTCATGAGGCTGTCATATAAGAAGCATGTATAGCGTGTTCATAAATGGGTCTCACTTACTGTGAATTTTGGAAGCCGAACTTTGTAAGTATCAACTAATTCCATCATCAAGTCAACCAAATCCGAGAAAGGGCTATCAAGAACCATTCCTGCTATGGAAGGATCCTCAGCTCCGTACATCAGGCTGGAGGTAAAAAGAAAAAAAAAGTCAACAAATACGCATATATATGGGGTTAACTGAACCAAACCCCCTGTGTTCCGACTAATGTGCAAAAAAGCAGGTAAAAGATATCTAAAAAACCTATTGACATTTAAAATTTGCTTACAGCCCCTTGTTTTTCGCTTGTACCAGGAAAAACTATAAAACTTATCATTTTACCTTAATTCCAAGAAGAAAGGGAAAAAGAACAATTAAAATTCAAGGGAGAAAAAAGTAAATTTACGTAAAAAAAATGCATGTACATTCGGGGTCAACACGTGTGAGATACACAGGGTTTTTATGCAAATTTTATAGTGATTAGCTATACCACAAGAGGTTAGGTGCAATTAACTCTCTATATAAGTAATTCAAATCAAATTGAATGACATAAATGACATTTATTGTAGCAAAGTACTTAATCAACAAAAGAAGAACGAAAACAAACGGACCCAGTCACAGCACCCATAGAGCGGCCCCACAAACCGATCAAAGACACATTCCCATCTGCCCGTAAATAATCAACCACAGCTTTTAGATCATCCTTCTGCAAAATTAACACCATATTTCCTCATCTGAGATAGTGATAGCATCCAAGCGAATTAAAAGAGATACATTTTGTACGTAATTTCTCTTAAAATTCAAATCTTGGCATTTCCAAATAACAAAAACATCTTTTATATTTTGTAAAAAATCAATCTTGGCTCCATCCCTGAAATAAATGTTTTTAGCTCCTTCTCCATTACTTCTGATCTAAAAGATTTATCTAAGAGGACCGTATTTAAGGAGCCATGATATGAGTTACCACTTACTTCATTCCAGCCAAGAGTTACATGCTCGCCTCCCGACAATCCAGAACCAGAGAAATCGAGAGTGAAAACAGTTATATTTAATGGCAACAATATAATAGCAGCTTCACTAGCATCTGTTCGGCAACCACTGAAACGGAGCAAGGTAATAATTAATAAGTACTAATCGAGATAGATAGCAAGGAGAAATCTAAACCTTATACACCTAAACATTCCATATAGTTTAAAGGAAAACGGAGCAGGGCCCTTTTCCTGAACAACGCTGTCTCTCCACAAAGCTAAAAATGTCTTTCGACACAAATAAAATAATAATAATCAAAATTAAAGATACTCAGTTGTTAACCAACGATTCACATGTTATTAAACAACAGTTCTTAATATGGGCAGCTTTTTCATGGAATGTGATCATAGTCTGCCATTGGAGGAAATTTTGGGATCATTAGGTAAGTTTGTATTAAAATTAAAGGTTTTGCATTTATATTGTAAAAAGATTCCATAAGATTACTAACTCAAATTTCACTACAACTTTATCAAAATTTCTGATGCTTTTTAGGTGAGAGTTTGGAACTTAATGAACCACCAAAAGGATCGAAACTACAGAAATAATAGTGTGTTATCACAATAAATTACTAACCTATTTCCATGGCAATAGATCACACACGGCAGTTGTTTCTCTTCAGGACAGATGATAGGCATATAATGGCTACATTGGAGAACATCTCCTCGACTATTTACCACCTGCACGATGCAAAAGTTCTCATTCTTTAGTATGACTTTGAAAATCAATAACACAAAAAATTAATATAAATATATACATGTTTCTTGCATGTAAGATAAAACCTTTTGGGAAAAGTAAAGGTTGGTATATAGAATATCACACACACACACACACACATATATATATATAAATAGATAGATAGATAGATAGATAGATAGAGAGAGAGAGAGAGAGAGAGAGAGAGAGAGAGAGAGAGAGAGAGAGAGAGAACAAGGGCAAAGATCCAAGCATCATCATAAATAGTCTCATACCTCCAAATCTTTCCTCTGGTACCACTTTCTTTTCAGCATAAATTCTTGATCTAACAAGTCATTTTTTGGATTATATTCAGCTCTGCATCCAATATTCCATTGATATATCAACAACAAGAACATGTATGCATATGTCAGACACTTAAAATGCAAAGAAGGTGTCGATTGACAGATATGACTTAAAATTCGTTGAGTTAGCATCATTATTCTGATCCATCATTAGTAGCAATATGCAGAAGCAGAGCTATGACGACTAAGACCTAGAAAATGGCTTTGGAGGCATTTTAGAGCATCGCTCAGGCTTAAAGACTATTTTAGTGATATACACAAACTAAAATATCTGTACTAATGCTTATCAAATTGTACTGTTACCACTGATTAATTCTGATATTTGATTTCCAGCAGATCATATCAATCTACTATATCTTATTTGGTTTATTCATAAATAATTCTTTAAATCAGATAATAAATGAGATAGAACAGAATTTGCATCCAACTATCCCAAAACAAAAAAAAATAAAAATACAGAATTCCCAAATATAAATCATAAAAGCAACTATTCAACGACTTTAGAAAACCTAAAACGAATCATGGGAGTAAGTATGAAGAACAAAACCCAAAAGAAAAAGGGAAAAAAAATCAAATTTTCAGTTAATTGAGGGAAAAAGTCAGAACCCACAACAATATATCCAAAACCCATCTCAGACGACTAACAAGATTCGAACTTTAACCATATAAGCACCTAAACTACATCTAAAATGGGAAAATATAAATAAAATTAGCCAAAATGAGCAGACAAAACCAAAAAGAGACCAAAAAAACAAGATCAGATTTTTCTCACCTGGGCGGTCTTATAATGAAGTTGATAAGCTGTTCCATTAACAGATTAAAGCAACCAAAGATCTTTCTGTTTCCCCTCTTATCCTCTCACCAAAAACGCTTCTTTCTCCGTCTACCGCTTGTTTTAATTTTATATAAAATAATGGGAATAAAGAAAACTGTTAAGAATACAACAGTTCTCTTTCTTCTTACAAGCGGCAACAAAATCAAAAGGAAGCAGAAGTATGTATTATGGTGAGGTAATTTTGTAAAGGTTCAAAGAAGCAGCACCTATTTTTAGAGAGAGAAGAATATGCAAATCGGCCGTTGTTAGAATTTCTTTATGTTCTCTGTGTTGTCGCGTGTTTGGCAATGTTCTCTGCACTGGGTTACGTTTCCTGAAAATAATTAATTAATTAATTAATTAAATTATTAATTAAAAAATTAATTAATTAAAATTTGGTGAATAAAATTAAAAAGTCTTTGTTGTGTCTCACGTGCCAAGCTTAGGCTGGACAGCTCATCGGCACGTGCTTGATATTTTCTTTTTTTAAAACTTCGATCCTTCTTATTGTAAAGAATCGAATCCCACACCTCCACATTTGGAATAATATTTGGTGGTCATTGGATCAAAGCACGTGCTTGATAATTGTTTTCCTTCTTTATTTTATGCTAATATTTTGCTTGTTAATAAAGTATTGAGCAATAAGTTAAAAAAAAAATCTATATTCTATATATTAGAACTTAATTCTAAGTATTCGTTGTATTTTTTGCAATTTTGTGATATACAAAGATTTATTTCCTTAGCAAAAGCATGATGACATTAGATATAAATATGTTTTTATTAAATATTAAATGAAAAAAATACACTTTACACCTTAAAATTATACTCTATATCTCATTTTAATTCTCTAAAATATCAAATACCGACCCAAAAAAAGAAAGAAACATAACTGTTTTTTTTTTTAAATATACTAATATACATTCATGTTGAGTGATTTTGAAACTATGAACTTAATAATTAAACTTAGGGGAATAAAATTACCACTTAGAAATTTTCAATTATTTTGAATTTACAACCTATAATCTATTTTGGCCTTTTTAATTGCAAAGTGTACTAACCAAATTTATCAGTGATTGTAACCTGATGAGTTTTCAGTTTATTTTTTCAACTGAAAACTTTGCACATTAGTAATTGGTCATCGGAAAACAACCCCTAGGCCCTAGCTGTTTGCTACAGCTGCTGGAGCCACCACTAGGTGGTCAACCAATTACATCATTCTAATATTGATGTTTGAATCAAGTCGTGCCTAAAATCCATAAAGCTTTTTACTAGTTTGGTTTTGATATTTTGGTGAACCCAGCCCAAGTCCAAACCCATTGTTGGCATTTTATTGGATTCAAAGCGTATTCTTTAATTTCAAATCCAATCTAATTAGTAATTCAATATTTGGATCAAACTCCTAAAGATTTCAGATTCACCAATAGAGATGTTAAATGGGGCAAACTTTGATTCGAATCCGGTTGGAATTAGTTAGGAGTGAAATCGGCTAAGTATTGGGATGGCAATTGAGCAAGTGTGATCGGAAAAATAAGTCATGCGTGATACATGTAACTTTTTGAGGCCATTATTGAAGCTCAGGCAACCATCGTTTATATTTAATCAGATTTTCAAAATTATAGGATGAATTTTACAGCTTTTGAAACTTATATTCCTAAAATCTCAGTAAATCAAAGTTAACGAATGATGGGTGAAATTCTCCTTTATTATACTTATTTTGATATTTTATATTATTTTTTAGAAGTAAACTCTATTTGTTAGTCAATGGTCCCAATATAGTGTAGAAAGAATGTCAGCATCTCCAACGACCATACTTGATGCCTTTATTGGATAATCAGACCATGGCTTCTAGTCTCAAAAGATTGACACGTGAGCAAATATTTAGATTGGCTATCAATGTCAATTAATAAATAAAACCATTTTATGGACTAAATTTTTCCTTCCTTCTTTTTCACTTATCATAAGTATGTTACATAAAACCATCCTGTAAGCTAGTATAACGTAGATCTCGAGTTCGAGTTCTCTTAAAAATATAATTGCAATTGATACCTAGATGATCAGCCCGAAAAAGACCATTACTTTTAATAGCACAATATCTTTTTTGTGTTGCATAAGGCAAGATCCTTGCAAGCCATTTTATGTAGTTGAATTAGCCTTTTCAATCATAAACAAAATGGGATTCTCTTTAAGTTTGACAAATCATAAATTTCTATTTTGCTCCACAACATAACTCATGTAAGAGAGAGAGTCATTATCATAATTTTTTTTTTTTTTTATATTAGTTGATTTTTTTTAGTGAGTGACCAATTTTCCTCCACAAAATTACATATACCCCTATCTACTAAGCAAAAGCCAACTAAGCTTTTTATTTCCTTCCCTCCAACCCTTTGTTTTTTAATTCACATTGAGTCATTTGTTTTGTCAGTGGGACACACACTCTCTTCACTTTCTCTCCCTTGGGTTTGTATTTTGTAATCTAGTTTTTACCAGCTCATTTTGCAGCCAGTTTTGCTGCAATTGCAAGGTAAGTTCTTGAAGGGAAAATTTTATTACATTAATTCTTTCTTTCGAGTTAAATGAAGTTGTTGGAAGTATAGTTTAATTATGCGAGTCTATCTGTGTATTAATTTATTGCTTTCTCTCGCATTGAAACTGAGACCTTTCAGTTCTGGACTTCCATTTTCTTGGTACTTTTCCAGAACAAGATTTTACTTTTTTGTATAGAATTAAAGAATTTCAGAGTTGTATAAACAAACTTACTTTCTGCACACATGATGCTTGCTTGTTTCCTTTGTCCATTAAACATTATAAGTTATACAGTGGGAGTTCACTTTTTGAGATTTTAAGTAGTGGTACTTTAAAGTTTAATCCCTTCTTAATTTTATGATTTGTAATATTCTTTAATACCAAAAGACCCTTTTCAAATAGATTTTGTTTTGTTTAATCTTGTCACCTTTTTGTGCAACTTATGCCTGTTTTGTTCCATAGAATACAAATACAAGAAAATGGCATCAAGCTAGCAAGAAGAATAGCAGAAACGTGCAAACTCAGAAAAAAGTTCATACTTTTTGCTAGAATAGTATAGATGAAACCTAAGTAAAACAAACAAAAGTTGTTGAGCGTAAAAAACGCTATATTTCGGATGTGTGTATTATTTTTTCCCCCTTAGCGTTTCTTATGATAATGAATTAATTCCCACTTGAATATTTTCCAATTCTTCGATACTATAATCCCAATTTCTTGCATTTTCTAACTTTTTCTCAGGCAGTGAAGGTGAAAAATGGCACAAATATTGGCTCCTACTGCACAATGGCAGATGAGAATTGAAAAGAACTCAACAAATTTAAGCCCATTAAACACAAAAATGTGGAGCAATCTTATTCTGAAACAAAACAAGAGAGTAGCACTTAAAAGCTCAGCCAAACTAAGAGTTCTTGCTTCTGACAACAGTACTATAAACCGTCTCGAACAAATGCTGAACTTGGATACAACTCCATTTACTGATAAGATCATTGCTGAATATATTTGGTATTGTGTTATTTCTTACATGTTTCCTTTTTTTTTTTTTTTCGAATTTAGTTAAAAATAATCTAAAAGGGTAATGTGATTTAAAATGTTTGGTAATTGGTAATTTATTATTTATGTTTGCTGAACTTTTGACAGGATTGGCGGATCGGGAGTTGATGTTCGTAGTAAATCAAGGGTACAAATGATGCTGATTTATTTTTTGTTTCTGGCAACGTTGCAATAATTGTTTTGTTGCTAACTCTAAAAAAATTATTCTTAAAAAAAAAGTGTTTTTCTGCTTTTTAGCAGAAACAAAACTATAAGTGTTCTGTTTGCTGCTTCTGTTCAAAATAATCTAAAATAAGCTAGAAGCTGAAAAATGTAGAAATACGTTTTTACTTTATTCTCCGCGCACTTACAACTTTCACTACTCCAACTTTTTACAACTTTAACTTGTACTTTAGCTTCTCTAAAAGCAGAAGTTTTTGCAAACACCCTCTTACTTTGTTTTATGTTGTTATGATATTTAGACTTTATCAAAGCCAGTTGAACACCCTTCCGAGCTTCCCAAGTGGAACTATGATGGGTCGAGTACAGGACAGGCCCCTGGAGAAGACAGTGAAGTCATCTTATAGTAAGATCATATGCAAAAGATCATAATTCAATAATATTTCCTCCTTACATTTTCCTTATCAAAATGTAATCTTATGTGAAATTAATCTTATAGCCCTCAAGCAATCTTCAAGGATCCGTTTCGTGGTGGCAATAACATCTTGGTGAGTGGATACATACATTTTTGTTATTTGTACTTCATTTTGCTCTTTTAGGAATGAGCAGTTAAATTAATTTAGAGAATTAGTTATTTTATATACATATATTATGAAAAAAAAACAGGTCATTTGTGATACCTATACGCCTGCTGGTGAGCCTATCCCGACAAACAAGCGCCACAGAGCTGCTGAAATCTTCAGTGACCCGAAGGTTGCTGCAGAAATTCCATGGTAATTTCTCATTTCATTTATTTCGATTTTTTGCCTCAATGAATTTGAAGTATTAGGCTGTATTATTGGAATTGATAGGTTTACTGAATTACTGATTTTGTGAGTCCTGAAGAATATCATATTTTTGATGAAATACTAAATCGTGAGATATTTAGTCTTGCTAATTGAGGGTTGGCCGGCTTCGAGTCGGGTGTTACAGATGGTATCACACGAAATTATTGTCGAATTAATTTGAACTTTCTTTTATGCAATTTGGTAATGTTTTTACCATTTCCTTACTTATGGAAATTAACTTGAATTATAGGTATGGAATTGAACAAGAGTACACTTTACTCCAAACTAATGTAAAATGGCCGCTCGGTTGGCCTGCTGGAGGTTACCCTGGTCCTCAGGTACCACAATATACTAACATTTCACACACACGCACGTACACACAGTTTTCGTGGTTATTATTGATGGTTATCGATAATATCTTTGTAATTATTGGTTAGTATTGATGACTGTCAATAAAAGTTCTGAGTACCAAATTACTGATGAAATGCATTGATATGATTATCGCCTTGTATAAAAAAAGACTATTCGACTTCCTTTTTTGCCTTTTGTAACATTTAGGGTCCGTACTACTGTGGTGTGGGGGCAGAAAAGTCATTTGGACGCGATATATCAGATGCTCATTACAAGGCTTGCTTATATGCCGGAATCAACATCAGTGGTACCAATGGGGAAGTTATGCCTGGCCAGGTGTTTTTCTCGGGCCCCTGAGCTCTGTTTAGATTGATAAATCGGATCCATACTAATTATCCATTAACATGTTCAGATAACTTCATGTTACAGTGGATTTCAAATTCTCGAACTGCCGTTGTTGCTCTTTCGAAGTCCTTCTAATATGAGAACATTTGAAATCATTTCCCTTAAAGCCTTTTTTCCAAATTTAAATCCTTCAGTCCAAACGCAAACTTAACGTTTTGTGAGTTAACTCGATAATCTACAATCATTGTCTTTAATTATATATATTGACTCGACGTTTTCTTCTTGAAGTGGGAATTTCAAGTCGGCCCAAGTGTTGGAATCGAAGCTGGAGACCACATTTGGTGCGCGAGGTATCTCCTCGAGGTATGCCATTTTTATTAGTACATACAATAAAGGAACATTATATGTGTATTTCTACGAAAATTGAGATTTATTGGTTTCTTGGTTGATCTAAGTGTGTCATCTAAGTTAATTAAGGATATTTTTATGTGTTTTGACAGAGAATAACAGAGCAAGCTGGAGTTGTACTTACGCTCGATCCAAAGCCAATTGATGTACAATTGCATTTTCGTATATAAACTCATCATCTTTATTACCATAATAAACTTACTAAAAAGAAGGAAAAATCTAATTTATGCTTTTTCGTGGTATATCCAGGGTGATTGGAATGGGGCAGGATGCCACACCAATTACAGGTAATCTTAGATAATATTAATTCTAGAATCTAATTCTGGCATTATTGCGGACAATTTAATATTTACTAAAGCTTAATTAATCGTGTATTATTATTTGCATTCTCAGTACCAAAAGTATGAGGGAAGAAGGTGGCTTTGAAGTAATCAAGAAAGCAATTTTGAACCTTTCGCTTCGCCACAAGGAGCATATCAGTGCTTACGGGGAAGGGAATGAGAGAAGATTGACCGGAAAGCACGAAACTGCCAGTATCGACTCGTTTTCATGGGTATATATGTGCTTGAATTTCCATATTCTACATGTTATACATAAGCTAATGAAAAGCCAAAAAATAATCTTTTCTTTTATTTGGTTGCTGAAATTCATTTTATGATAAATCTTCAGGGAGTTGCTAACCGTGGCTGCTCAATTCGTGTTGGCCGTGACACTGAGAAGAATGGCAAAGGTATCCATACTTACTATTTACTAATTATTATTATTAAAAATGATTGTTGCTGGTTTCGCAGCTATCCTTATGACTTGAAACGGTAATTCATTTATTCGCACGATCAGATGCTTACTACCAAACTATCTGTTTGTACTAAACTATATATTAACTACTCTCTCTCTCTCTCTCTCTCTCTCTCTCTCTCTCTCTCTCTCTCTCTCTCTCTCTCTCTCTCTCTCTCTCTCTCTCAAGGTTACTTGGAAGATAGGCGACCGGCTTCTAACATGGATCCCTATGTCGTGACTTCATTACTCGCCGAAACTACCCTCTTGTGGGAGCCGACACTTGAAGCTGAAGCTCTTGCTGCTCAGAAGCTGTCATTGAAGGTTTAGAAACCAAATAAAAAGTTGGACATCAAGGGACGTATGCAACATACTTGATGAGCTCAGAGGCCCAGAATCTTGTTTTCTTTCTATTAGATCCTTCTTCTTTTGAGATCTTTGTGAATAAAGGGATTAAGATGAGCTTAAGTGGTCTTGCTCAAGCTCAAAAAACGCTCCTTCAGCTTAAAAGTTGTTGGGATTCGGATCGGGATTTCATATTTTTTTCAGGACAATTTCAGCACATTTCTGCTTGTCGTTTGCATTTCTCCTTGTGTTTGGAGTACCAAAAGCATAGCCATTTTTATAAGCTTTGTTGGTTTGGTAACAGAAAACATCTAAGTGGAGTTGCAGGTTTGACTAACAATGCTATTCTATTTGATGAAGAATCATAAAAAGCATACATGATTAGTGGTTCGTTATTATGATAACTTCAGTTAGAGTATCGTGATAACTAATTCTTTCTTCACCGGTCACCAGTCACCAGCAAAGTTGAACAATCTACAGCTTTTCGGCATGCTTTTTTTACACTTTATACATGGTTAGGCAAAACAAATTCTTTTACTCCTGATGAGGCAATCCTAGAACAATTATGCTTCCTCACAAAGATTGAAACCTTATATCTCACATATATATACATATTTCTCTGTTAAACTCATCAATAAACCAATATGGCTTCTGGACAAGACAATGACAAATCAGCAGCATTCTATCTCTATTACTAAATCTTATCCTCTACTTCATCGTCCTCACCATCGCTGCATGGGCCGTGAATCAAGGGATAGAAAGATCCCACCAACCAGGTACGTAAAATGCTGGAAATAAGCTTTAAAATTTTCCCATTTTAACTTATACAGTTAATAAGCATAATTATTTTTCGCAGCACCGGTTTTGTCCCTGCCGGCGCGGATTTTTCCTGTTTTTTATCCTTTTGGCAGGAATATGGCTACTGGGATTTTTTTAATTTTGGCTCTGATTGCTGGAGTTGTGGAATTCACTACATCAGTTACTGGATTATATAATGTGATTATATGGAATGCTTCCAACTTACATGCAGCTGCTGCATCTTCTCTTGTCACATGGTGGCTTACACCTCTGGCCATGGGGTAAAAGAAACTAAATTAATGATGAAAAAATAAGGAAGTTACATGATTTCCTTCAAAATATTATGGGCTAGTTACGAAAGCCTTCGCAGAAATTTATGCCGTTTACGAAAAATACTCTAATAACTTGAAATAATATTACGAAAATTACATTGAAGTTTGCACAACATTACGAATACCCTCTAATACTAACAGAAAATCGTTGACACCCATTGAATCAGGAGGTATTCGTAATGTTTAGGTATTAGGGTATTTTCCGAAAAATAGACCTAACCTCAGGATTTTTTTCGTAATCATCCGAAATGTTATTGAGTCCTATATATATGTTGCAGGTTGGCATGCAAGGAGATTCGTTTAGGATGGATAGAAACAAATTTTATAAGTCTCTTTCAATAATTTTATAAAATTGACAAATTGCATAGTTATAATTCTTTTAGAAATTAACTTATATTGAAATTTATTTTATTTTTTACTCAGAGAACTTTGGAGATAATACTAATATTTCTCAGTGGAACTCAGTTTTTGTGCACTGCTGCTATACATATTGGTGTTGCTGATGTAGCTGCAAAACGAAGGAATTTCTTTTAATGTTATTTTCTTGTGAGATTTTAAATCTTACAGTTTGCTTAATTAAATCAATATATATTTATGTTTGATTTTTCGACATCAACGTTGACAATTAATGAAATTATAATCTGAAGGGCTATGATGCACGGACACTTCTAAAATCGTATCCTACTGTAATCGTGTCGTGTCCGATACCCATATCGGATACATCTCTAATCTCTAATGTAAAATATCAAAACAAATTCATGTCACCGTATCCGTATCGTGTCGTTTCTGTGTCACCGTGTCCGTGTTTCATAGCTGAAGGGTTTTATTAGAAAAACTATTGATTGTAATATTTGATGTGAATTAAATAGTCACACGTGGTTCTAATGGTATTGAAAGGTTTCAATTTTAATTAATAAATGTATATGTCTATTTACAAAATATAAATATAATAATTTATATGTGCATAAAAAGTTTATATTACCAACGTGGTGTGACTCAGTTGGCAACAAAAGCTGACTTTGTGGGAAGAGTTTCAGGTTCAATCCCCACTAAACACATCCGCTGGGAGGAGTGAGGAGCATTAACTGTGACTAAGCCCCGAACCAGATTAAGGTCCCTCAATATAGGATTATCCGAACTAATAATCGACAAAAAAAATAAAACGTTCATATTAAAAAAAAATAAAAAAATACAAGGATTTATCAATTTGTTTTGGTTCAAACCAAAATGATGAAAGAGGGATCTGATATTCAATGATAAAAAGAATTTACTAATTACAGAAAAATATTGTACTGTATAAATACTTTATATCTGACACACATAAAACAAATAACAGACCCTCAGCCTCTTCCCTCCTCCGGAGCTCCGCCGCCCACCGCCCCTACCCTACCATCCGCCTCCCTCGCCATTCCACCAATGTACCCGAAGCTCCTCAGCCCGCAACCAAAATTTCCGGCCTTATTCCCTTATCACCAGAGGCGGAGCCGGAATTTTCGTTGAGGGGGGCAAAAAAATTTTTTTCGGACAATTTTTTTAATAACCAAATATATAAAGAAATATTAAATACAAAAAATATTGCTTATAAATTAATTATATTTGTCAAAACTTTACCTCTGCGTACTGTAACTCATGACTTCCATCGACGAGAGTCAAAACAAGTAATTCACCACTCTTTTCCCAAAAATACTCTAAAACAGATGGATTATAAACCATAATTAATTTTTCTAAAAACATAAAGTGTCAAAACAAAATTAATTAGCCAAGGTCCCAAGTGACTTGGTCATGGGACTTCTGTTAAGTGTTTAACAGTCCATGGATTGGATTGTCTCAATATTGGAAATATTAATTAATGCTTGAGATTAAATGTGTCCATCCATGAATAATAGAATTCAATGTGAAAATTAGTATATATGTTAGGGACTAAAAATGATATTTTTCCTATATAAAACCTACAAATTCATTAATAGATCGATAAACAAATTCACAAAATATACTCAATTATGAGAATTTAATTTAATAAAAAATAATACTCATATATACTTGAATTAAAGTTTAATATGTATTACATTTTTTTGGGTAGAAAATAAAAAAAAATAAATTTTAATGAAGTTCTTAACATTTTTATGTGATTAAATTAAAAATAACTATGAAAGATAGTGAGAGAATTAATAGTAATTTAGATAAAGAAAGAGCAGATTCCCTTTTATATCAAAGGATAAAAGTAGAGTTCTAAATTAAATAGGATTGTCTAAATAGAAATCTCAAAATTTAGGGGAATACAAAATATTAAAATTGAGTTTTATATGCTATTTTTATTTGTTATTGCACATATTTATATCATTATATATATATAATGATATAAATATGTGCAATAACAAATAAAAATAGCATATAAAACTCAATTTTAATATTTTGTATTAGGATATAATGATATAAATATGTGCAATAACAAATAAAAATAGCATATAAAACTCAATTTTAATATTTTGTATTCCCTAAATTTTGAGATTTCTATTTAGACAATTCTATTTAATTTAGAACTCTACTTTTATCCTTTGATATATACGGAAAATTACTACACGTACATTTGATTAACTAAATCTTGCAAATCTTCATGAAGCCGTGCAAATCTTATAATTGGGATCGGACCCATTGCTTAATAAGATATTGTGGTTGGGCTTTGGATAGCAAATTTACACATTCACATTAACATTTGGGTCTATTATTTTGATGGAAAAATATATTCTTACTGTAAGTTTTGTTTGTACGGTCCATGCATAGGATAGATTAGGAAAAGGAGACTAAAGGTGTCTCCACTAAGTAGGTTATTAGGACAAATTAAATTTAAAAGAAAGGCTTAGTCTTTATAAATATTTATATTTACCCATAGTTTAGTACATGAATTTTAGGATTAAAGTAAAAAAAAATAAAAAAAATAAAAAAAAATTGCTTCGATTGACCATAGCATGACCTTCACATGACTTAAAAAGTGTGGAAAACACGATAAAATTACAATGGTCTCCACGTGCAATGCACGTGCTACTTTCTAGTATTTGTAAAATGAGTTTTACAATGGTTTCCATATGCAACGCACGTACTACTTTCTAGTATTTGTAAAATGAGCTTTACAATAGTCTCCACGTGCAATGCACGTGCTACTTTCTAGTATTTGTAAAATGAGCTTGCAATAGTCTCCACGTGCAACGCACGTGCTACTTTCTAACATTTGAAAATGAGCCAAATTTCTGATCAAAACTAGTTACCTCAACGGCAATGAGCTGGAAGCGGGGATATATGGAGTCATTCACATAATTAAGTTTCGGTTTCCCCTTCAGAATACCAACTCCAATTTTACGCCGCCTCAGAGTGTTTGCATCCGACGGGCCATGATCGGGCATTGGTTCTAGAGTAATTTCCATGTGCAAGAACGAGAACCAGAGCAAAAATCTTGAAGGCCGTATATTTTTCCAGAACAAATATTTATTTTTTTTGTTACAAAGTTTTAAATTTTAAAGACATATAAGTACGTAGAACTTTTGTTGAGGAAGTAACGAGCTAGAATTTACCTTACTGGAGTTGTGGGATTTTTGTAAAATTGCAAATTCGGGACATTTTTTACAAACGAGTTGCAATTTTGGGATACAAGATTTGAAATTCGTATAAATGCCTTGTAACTTTGTGTTTTGTAGCAATTTTGGGACTCCTACCGATTTAATTTCAATTTTTGTCCGGAATACCGCTTGTATCAATCTGCACGTGATGGTCGGGGAAAGTGGTTTTCTGATTTTATTTTACACGTAATAATTTTTTGTTAAGTTTTCTAATTTAGGTAATAATTTTTTGTTAAATTTCTGATATAACAAAAAATTATTACGTGTAAAATAAAATTACCAGATAATATATCTTAGGAAACTTGATGGTCCAACTTGACATACGGGATCTGAGACTTGCTATTATACTAAAGTTAATGAAATCCTAAGTGATCAACAGGCAAAGGGTTAATGATTTAGCTAAATGTCCTTTGGCAAAATTTACACGTTGTGGTAAAGGGACCCATTGCTTAATAAGATTAGCAATCTTATTAAGATATTGTGGTTGGGCTTTGCTTAGCAATTTACGCATTTTCACATTAAGATTTGGGTCTATTATTGTGAAGGAAAAATATATTCTTAAAGAATCTGTAAGGTTTGTTTGTACAGTCCATGCATATTAGGAAAAGGTGTCTCCACTAGCTACGTAGGTTATTAGGACTAATTAAATTTAAAAGAAAGGCTTAGTCTTTATAAATATTTATATTTACCCATATATAGTTTAATACATGAATTTTAGGATTAGTCGATTAGTCCTATTAACACCCAAATTTTCTAATTTTGTAAAATGTTATGATACATACATATATATATATATATATATAATTTGATGAAAAAAATTAAATATAAATACAACTAAATATAATTTGATAGTTGAGATTAACCAGTTGTCACATATTAATTACTCCTGCAGTTGCAGTACCATTGCTTGGCACTCTAAAATTCGCGCGCGCGGTGCCTTCACTGTTCACGCTCGTTACACTTAAGTATCAACGGAATGCACCGGCCCAGTGTTTCCGAACAAAATCCTGTTTCATCATGGAGCTGCCTCACATCCGATCCCTTTTTGCTTACTGCGCGGTAGTCGAAGTCATGAAGAAATTCTCATCGCAAAATGTCAAGTACTTGAAGCGCGTAGAGAAACTATTTGGGGTACTAATAATAAGTAGTCTCATTTCGCTACTTTTGCCGCACGGAATTTCGTCGGCCTTCACTGTAGCCTTCTGTATGCGCGGCGTCTATGCTGGTGTGGTTATTTTACAATTTGGTCAAAAAAATCTGGTATATATTGGTCAAACTCGGTAAGCAATCTCACTGATGAAGAACCAGCTCAACCCTCGGCGGTGTAAGTACTACATGGGGACATGGACAACACACCTTTTGAAACGTTCATTTCTTTGATAAATAGTGCTGCTGCTATTCATAAATAAATTTAGAAGTATATGTATTGTGTGTTTTTATTTTTAAATTAAGGTGGATGCATGTCAGTATAATTAAGAATATGTGTTGACTTGTATAAGCTGAAGAACCTTTCGATCTTCACGTTATATATATATATATCTTGTGCATGTTAGTTTAAGATATGATGTTGAACTTTTAATGTACGTGTACACAAGATTGCATTGCAATCCACGTGCTACTTTCTAATATTTGTAAAATGAGCTTACAATAGTCTCCACGTGCTACTTTATAGCATTTGTGATATATTTTTCCTTTATTTGTGTAATTTTCATTATTTTGGTTAGCTATGGGAGTTCCTATTTTCATCAAGTCTTAAACATTTTTCATCTTGTTACTGATCCCGTATCAGGGGGAATCGTTTTGTAAATTTTCATCAAGCCATTAATGCAAATCTTATTGCGACCCGTTAATGGCTTAATAAGATTAGCTATCTTATTAAGATATTGCTTGTAGGGCTCTGCTTAGCAATTTACACATTCGGGATGATCCTCTCGAGTTTCTCCGGGAACGGTTGACTTGTTGAGCACTGTCTGTACTGATTTGGGGTCTCCTGTTTTCTTTTTTAACAAGGAAATCCCTCTCACATGGAAAGTTGTGTTTTTCCTCAAGTGATGAAGATCTGCATGGATCTATTATTGTGATTTGAACTATAAATATAAAATCTTTGTCAAATATGTTTAACAATTTTCCAGGTAATTCGGCCTGATTGACTGCTGTTCTTCTTCATATCTACAGAGTACAGACTACAAAATTCAAGCCCATATTAGTTTGAGGAAAGCCCACGAAAATCGGGTCAGGAGAAAAAAAATCCCAAACCCGAATACCCGCATAATCTCCATTGAAGAACCAAAACCTAAGCAGGATTCTGCCTAGCACAATGATAAGTGAAGACAGAAAAACATTCAGAACTTCAACAAGGAGAATTGACCGAAACGAACAGAGATATTATATCAAACTGATAGTAGAAATTAAAATTTTAGCTATATATATCCATGTTTCTATAAAGGTGCTATCAGTAATTCGAATTTCTCGATACCAAAACTAATTAAATTGGATTGGAGAAACATTTCAGAGCATATTTTTCTTCCTTTAGGCAGTGGTTTGAGGTGCTGAAAATTCGTAATTCTTACCCTTCCATTAAATTGTTAAGTTTTCTTTGTGGATCATTGGAGTTAATTGAATTAAATTATGCTTATATTATGTCATTGAGGCTATTTGTTTCTAATTATATGAATGTTAGGTATTCACGTGAACTATATATATTCTATATTTGTTTATAAGATCTTAGAAAATCTTCATGTTTAACTTTTACGTACAACACTGACAGTGGAATTAATTCCAAAACAACATAAAATCAACAGAAAGAAGCATAGTTTATATCCATCTTATTTCGGCAAAGATTCTTGGCGTCCTCTGGCGCAGCAAACAGCAGCTTTGGCACGAATATTGTCAGCAACATTATTGACAAATGATGGACTAAGATAGAAAAGCCACAGAACTTATGGATTTTCATGTTTGAATAAATGATTAGATTACATATTAGATATTTTGAATTTTAAAATAAAAAAAAATCAAAAAAATCAAAAAGAAATTGCTTCGATTGACCATAGCATGACCTTCACATAACTTAAAAGTGTGGAAAACATGATAAAATTACAATGGTCTCCACGTGCAACGCACGTGCTACTTTCTAGTATTTGTGAAATGAGTTTACAATGCTCTCCACGTGCAACACACGTGCTACTTTCTAATATTTGTGAAATGAGCTTACAATGATCTCCACGTGCAATGCACGTGCTACTTTCTAGTGTTTGTGAAATGAGCTTACAATGGTCTCCACGTGCAACGCACATGCTACTTTCTAGTATTTATGAAATGAGCTTACAATGGTCTCCACGTGCAACGCACGTGCTACTTTCTAATATTTGTAAAATGAGCCAAATTTCTAATCAAAATTGTTAGTAAGGAAAGGTTAATAAGTTAGGGATTCTCAAATCCTAATTTTTTCATTTTTACTTTCCCTAGATAGCTAGAATTGTATAGTTTATATTCAGCATCTTGTACACCTTTGTAATACAGAACTATCAATACAGTAAATATTTTCCTCCCAAACAATATTTACTTTAAAATCTAACATGGTATCAGAGCGGGTGACGATCCATTAACGGATCCGATCCTTGCTCATCACGTACCGGTACCTTTCCCAGCCATGACCAATGATAGTAGCAGTACGTTCGGCATGGAATCACAACAACCCGTTGATTCCTTAGCCTCATAATTAGCTAGTCTCCTTCAGAACCTACAGCCCCAAATGAAAACAGTCAGTCTCACAATATCCCTCAGAACATCTCGATCAGCATAAAATTAAATCAATCAAACTACTCCCTTTGGGCCCGATTAGTAAAGATAGCAATTGGCGGTGGGGGAAAACTTAGCCACCTCACCGGAGTTCCCCCACCACCAACGGCAGATTCTCCAGCGTTTCTTAAATGGGAACAGACAAATTTGATTGTGTGTTCTTGGCTTCTGGAGAATATGGAACCAGAATTGATTCCGGCATATGCCGAATACCCATCAGCACGAGCCTTATGGAACGCACTACAAGCCACCTACAGCCAAGACGGCGATGGTCTGCAAATCTTCGAACAATCTCAAACAGGGAGATAACGGCATCGAAAATTATTACAGCGAACTCCAGCAAATCTGGCGAGAAATCGAAATCCGACAACCCAATCCTATGGTTCACGAAGAGGATGTTAACACCTTTAATCGCCTTAGATCCGAAACCCAACTATTCCAGTTTCTCGCCGGGATTGACAATAGGTACGACGCCGATCGGAGGGATTTGCTAAAAGAAACCCCTCTCCCCACCGTCGAACGGGCCTATGCCACCATCAGGCGCGAGGGAACACGACGAGAGATTCTCGGGGGCAGGATTTCCTCATCGGCGGCAGGCGGCGGCATTGGTTCGGGATTCCTCGCCGGAAGAGGGAACGGAAGGAACACGATAGCGGCTGGACAATGGGGCACCACCAAGCCCCAATCGGGTCCGCCTAAGCGCCAATCGGCGGCTCCACGACGGAACGGCGGCGGTCAGACCAGCGCCGACGACGGACAGCCGGGTAGGTGCGAACAATGTAAAGGAACAGGCCACACTAAGGAACAGTGCTACGAACTCATCGGTTGGCCAAACGGGTGGAGAAGTGCACACTGCGCCAGCCATGAAGGCGGAAAACCAGCGGTGGCGGCGGCCCAAGCGGCCCAAGGAAACCCTAAATCAGAGGAGAGAGAGAACATCACAGGTGGAGAAGAAAGGGGTGAGAATGGAGCATGTTTTTTAGGTATTGATAATAAAGGGATGGATTACCATTTTTACCCCTGCTCTATTAAAAAGAATTATTTCTTAGAGAATTATTATTCTAATTCCAATTTGTTGAGTTCCTTAAGTAAGCCAGGCGTGGCTCTTCATACAACATCTCACGAAGGCGTCAAAAATAATAAGTGGATTTTTTACTGCGGCACAACCGATACGATGACGTATGATTAGTCAGATTTTTCCGAGCACACTGTCCCGAAGAAAGTCTCTATCCAGGATGCTAACGGTGGGTTGTCACCTACCTTGGGGGCAGGAACAATAAATTTATCTCCCTCATTACAATTGAAAAATTGGTTTTATGTACCCAATTTATCCTGCAAGTTACTGTCAATTAACCATGTTACGAAGGAATTGAATTGTGTGGTGCTAATGTTTCCCACCTTTTGTCTTCTGCAGGATCTTCAGTTGGGGAGAGTGATTGGGCATGGTACTGAAAGACGTGGGTTGTATTACGTGGATGAGGTTGCTCAACAATGAACTGCAGCGCTTGCTCATGGGACAGTGGACCGCCAACAATGGTTGTGGCACCGTCGGTTAGGTCATCCATCCATAGGTTACCACCAATCTTTATTTCCTAGTATTTTTCCTAAAAATAGTCATTTAGCTTGTGAGACATGTATTCTTGCTAAAAGTCATAGACCATGATTTTCTCAGTCGAATTCTAGAGCTACTGAAGTTTTTTCCCTTATTCATTCTGATGTATGGGGTCCTGCCCCAAATATTGGTGATCATGCTTTTAAATATTTCCTATTATTCGTGGATGATTGCTCTCGAATGATGTGGGTTTATTTTTTGAAACACAAATCTGATGTCTCCTTGAAATTTGTTGAGTTCTTTAAACTTGTTCAAACTCAATACAAGTCACATATCCAGGTCCTTCGGTCAGATAACGGGGGGGAATATGTTAATGCCACATTGAGAAACTTTTTTCGGGAACATGGGATAATCCATCAGACCTCGTGTCCTCATACCCCTCAGCAAAACGGGGTCGCTGAACGAAAAAACCTTCAACTGCTGGAAATGTCTAGGGCTCTTATGTTAGAATCTCGCTGTCCCAAATCTCTTTGGCCCGAAGCTGTCGCCACTTCCGTTTACCTCGTGAACCGTCTGCCCACCAAAGCCCTACATCTCAAAACACCCTTACAATTTTTGAGTGGTCAGGTCAGTATACCTTACTCCTTAGTGCTGCCTCCTAAGGTTTTCGAGTGTTTGGTCTTCGTTCACATTCCAAAGCTAAAACGTACCAAACTTGATCCCTGCTCTCTTAAGTGTGTCTTTGTGGGATATGGGGTTAATCAAAAGGGGTATAGGTGTTATCATCCCGGTACTCGCCGCCTTTATACTACGATGGATTGTGATTTTCTTGAAACTGAGTACTTCTTCTCCCAACCAAGTGGTCAGGGGGAGAATCGACAGGATCCACTAGGTTGGGTGTCACAATCTTGGCCTGACATAGTTCCAACAGAGCAAGTAGGCGGAACCACCGAGCTGACCAGACCTACAGAACGACCGCACACTCCAATCACTCAAACCAATCAGACTGAAAATTCTGAGGTAAGCCAGTATGATTATGCCAGTAATTCCATCAATAATTCCTTTCCAGAACAAAGTGAATCTAACAGTGCAGGGCAAGATGAGGATCTCGCAAGTAGCATGGTACAGACACAGGGGGAGATACAAGATGAGACAGAACAGGAAAATAGATATGTCTTGCCTCTAAGGGTAAATCGAGGGGTACCACCAAAGAGATATGAGCCAGAACATGTGGGAAGAACTTCCAAATATTCGATTGCTTCCTTGGTAGAAGGAAATCTATCCCAGCAGGCTCGAGCATATGCTACTTCTGTGTACTCCACTAAAATTCCAAATAAGGTGAAAGATGCTCTCACAGATGAGAAGTGCCATGCAATGGAGACAGAGATGGCTGCACTTGAGAAAAATGGTACTTGGAAAAAGTGTGTGCTCCCAAACGGAAAAAGGATGGTCGGATGTCGATGGGTGTTCACTGTAAAACATCGAGCAAATGGAAGCATTGAGAGATACAAGGCCAGACTAATGGCAAAGGGATATACACAAACTTATGGTGTAGATTACTCTGAGACTTTCTTACCGGTAGCCAAGATTGACACGATCAGAGTGTTGTTCTCGGTAGCAGCTAACCGAGATTGGAGATTGCACCAGTTTGATGTCAAGAACGCGTTCCTGCACGGAGATCTTCAAGAAGAGGTGTATATGGAACCCCCACCAGGATTCACTAGTAATTTTGATGATAGAGAAGTATGCAGACTACGAAAAGCACTGTATGGATTGAAACAGTCACCCTGGGCATGGTTTGGGAGATTTACTACTGCCATGAAAAAATATGGATACAGGCAGAGCAACTCTGATCATACACTTTTCCTGAAAAAATGAGAAGGATTGGTGACATTTCTTATCATCTATGTAGATGATATGATCATAATTGGAGACGATGGAGGGGAGATTTCTGAGCTAAGAAAAAATCTGTTTTGAGAATTTGAGATGAAGGATTTGAGAGAGCTAAAGTATTTTCTGGGAATAGAGGTATTACGGTCCAAACAAGGACTTTTCATCTCTCAGAGAAAGTTTGTTTTGGACCTTCTAACTGAAGTCGGGCTTCTCGAGTGTAAACCAGCTGACACTCCAATGGTTCCCAATCATGGGTTGCAGATAGTAGACGGAGCAGAGGAAGCCGATAAGGGTCAATACCAACGGTTGGTTGGAAAACTGATCTATGTCTCTCATACTTGACCAAATGTGGCCTATGCAGTAGGAGTTCTAAGCCAATTTATGCATCAAACCCAGAAGGATCATATGAATGCAGCAATTAGAGTTTGTCGATATCTGAAGTGGTCTCCGGGTAGAGGAGTATTATTTCAAAAGCATGGTCATCTCAACATTGAAGCTTATACCGATGCAGATTGGGCTGGAAATCCAATAGACAGAAGGTCAACCTCCGGATATTTTACACTGGTGGGAGGTAATTTGGTGACTTGGAGGAGTAAGAAGCAGAAAGTGGTGGCACTTTCAAGTGCAGAAGCAGAATTTCGAGGAATTGCACGAGGAGTTACAGAAGTGTTGTAGCTAAGGAAGCTAATGGCAGAAATTGGTTTTCCAATGATTAGAGCCTGTAATCTGATATGCGATAATCAAGCTGCCATCAGTATTTCAGAAAACCTGGTACAACATGATCGTACAAAGCACGTGGAGGTGGACAGACACTTCATTAAGGAAAAACTGGAGGAAAAAGTGATTGATATGCCATTTGTGAGATCCGAGGACCAATTGGCAGATATTGTAACGACCCGAATATTTGTATTATATTATTAATATTTACGCGAATTCTTTCTTGCCTAATTTCTCGATCTATCCAATTGGATTAATCAATCTTGTGGAAAAGATTGATTTAACCTATCTTTTAAATACCCTTAACTACTTAAATTACATAAATGCCCTTGAAAGCCTAAATGACCATTTTACCCTCCCGAGATATTTTCTTAAATATCTACCCATCTCTCTCATTTTCTCATTACATAGAAAGAAAGAAAGAAAGAAGAAAGAAAGGAGAAAGAAAGAGAGGAAAGAAAAGAGAAAGGAGAGAAATCTTCCCGACGTCCTACCGAGCTCATTTCTCGCCCGATCGACGAGCCGTGAAAACCCGAACGACCCTCACTACATTATCTACCGGTAATCCTTTTACCCCATTTCATTCCATTCGTTATTTCTTGCGATTTTTCGTGAATTATATATAGAATTTTATATATTAGGATTTTCGTGTTTAGGAAGAATTACTTGACCATTTTACGTGATTCTTGTGTCTATATGTAGCTTATATGATATATATGATTATATGTGAAAATTAGGATGTTTTATGGTATAAATTAGGAGATATATGATTTTATATTTTGAATTCGCGTGAGAGGTTCGCGATCTGCTGAGTCTGCTGCTCAGTAGATCCACACGGGCGAACGCACGGTCTTGAGCAAGACCGTGCAAGAGCCCGTGCGCTTCACTTTTCAGCCTGCACGGGCTTGAGCCCGTGCACAGGCCCGTGCGCATGGCCGTTTGCACCTGCACGGTCTTGGCACCGTGCTCAAGACCGTGCGGGAGGCCGTGCAACCCCTTTTGTGCTTGCACCGGCTTGCCAAGCCCGTGCGTAAGCCCGTGCGTTGGCCGGTGCAACATACTTAGTGTATTTTCCAGCCTTTTCCTTTCTTGCACTTCGGGAATTGGTCAACCCACTCATTTGATGTTGACTTTTCTCATACGACCTCCGAATATCAATCCGATTTCACCTATAGCTTCCTCGAGCCTTGGGATTTGATATTCTTCATAATTTACAATTTACCCGACCCTAATTGACCGTCAATTGACACCTTGCTTGTTTAGGGATTTATTCCATCTTTTCCGTTTCTTGTCCGTTTGACCCCGTTTTCGCGAGAGAGTTCCGTTATATTATTTTAAGCGTGTCTACGTGCCCTAATTGCGTTTAAGCATGCCTTTAATATTTATTATTTACGTTCTTTCATTATTTAACATTTCATTAATATTCTTTAATTGTCGTACCGTAATTTACATGTTTAATTGATTTACTTCCCATATTGCGTTTATTGCATGATTGGATTCTTTATGAATTGCCGTGCGTCTTCTGTTGTTCGTGTCTTGCTTTTGTTATTGTTGGTCTTGTTTTCATCCTCTCGGCCCTGTGTATTACAGGTGGGTCCAACGAGGGAGAAACCTGACTACCGCTTGCTTTCATACTGTCTTGTCGAGCCAGGTAAGGGTTTAACTTATTTTTAACTGGGGCAAGGACATAGACTATTATAGGTTGCAAAATAAATGACTACCCAGCTTTTATTATTACTTGTTGTACTGCCTTTACTATTCCTTACGTGCTTAGTCAAACCGTTTTGATAGCCAACCAAAATGATTTGAAATGCTTTCAAATAGAGACAAGGAAACCCCTTTTGTTTTAAATGCGAACTTTGGTCCATCGACCTCGCAAATATAACCTTGTCTCGAATGGCCCTTTTGGCCTTCCACATCCCGATTCCCCAATTACGAATGGCCCTTTTGGCCACTTAAACTATCATCATTTTCTAATGCGAGCACTGAACCGTGTATGACTTGGGGCCCGGAGTATTCAGGAGGTGAGCCTGGGGACGTGCGTCCAGGGCAGATCCCGATGGATATTCCAATCCGTATCTGCTTAGGTCAGCCAGGAGGTTGACTAACCTGAGTTAGTGCGAGGGTGGCGTTGTAGGCTACGCGCTTCCTAGAAAATTCTGTTAAGGGTGACGTTGTTAACACGCGTTTCCATAAATTCTGAGTGGTCCATGAACCTTGGTGATGGAGTACTTGCTTGCATGATTTTCAATTGGGAGTTATAAGGAGAGGGCCCGTTCTCGCCGGGACACATTCTTGCATGACTTATTGCATTTCTTGCTTGTCTATCTAATTTACGGCTTTAGTTACGAGTCGAAGCACATTCCGGTTTTCTTCCTTTAGTATACGTATTTCCCTATAAATATATATATACAAAACCCGGAATCGTGGCTCGAACTTGCCAACTAAAGTCTCCTTTATTATTCAATTAATTAGTTGAATTATGAGCCGTATTTAATTATTGTTTTTAACTTACTCATAGCATGTCTTTCGAACCGTAACGGCCTCGTAACTCAACTAACACCCTTTCAATTTATCGGCTTGATATTACGTGCAAATGTTTTGAAAGATCCGGTTCGTCAACTATTTGTATTTTCAAATAAGCCGATCATGAGTGTTGCCTTGCGTTATTTTATAACTTATATTTCGTTATTTTATGTTCTTTCTCAAAACGGGCAACACCCACCACTTTTAGTTTTAAAAGATAAATGACGAACTGTGATCAAAACCCCTTACTGAGTATCCTTTATACTCACCCCTGCTATTTTGGTTCTTGCTTCAGGTAGACAGGTGGCGACGTCACCTATCTTGTCAGTCGGCATCAGCAGGTCTAGATAGGCTCAGTCTTTCTGGTTTGTCTTGTCAGTGGTCCCAACAACTGTCGAGTCTTGTTTATTGTATTTATTTACTTTACGTACTTATGTGCCCCTGATGTGGGATAGTTGACGATATCTAGGATTGCATAGGATAGACTATTTGAGCCATGGATGGCACTATCTGCTTATGAACATGTGTTGTTATTTTATTGTATCTTGATTATAAATGTTTAATTGTTATTACGTTAGCCTCGTAGGCTTTTATGAAATTTATATGTTTACCTTAATCGCTTCCGCATTTCTCTGCTCCTTTCTAGTTGTTGTTGGGATGGTTGTCGCTGTTGCCGATGGTTATTGCTTGAGTGCCGTTCGCCGGAGTGGGTTTTTGAGTTGAGGCCCCTCGCTGAAGCTCGGGAATCCATTTCGGTGCGGATGTGGCGGTCCTTCTTCAGGGGGTGCTACAGTCAGTGGTATCAGAGCCTAGGTTCCCAAAAGGAACCGAAGCTTTGTAATCGCGTCGTGTCTTGTCTCTTGTGTCTGCCCATTTCGTGTCAATGAGACTTAGAGTTTCCAGTCACAGGTGCTTGAGAACTCCTTAGTATTGAAATTGTGATTGATCTTCTCTTGGAATGGCCAACCAACCGTTTGATCTCTTACAATTGTAGTACTGAGTTGGGATTGAATGCAAGTGGATGTGGAACTCGAGGTAGCGTCTGTCTTGTCTTGTCGTCTTGTCGTGTTCTGCTTGGGTCTTGTCGTGTCTAGGTCGTACGGCTATAGGATCGAGTTTTTCTTGTTCTGTGATTTGTTTCATGCTTAACTTGTCTACATGCTATCCGAATCATATATGTATGCTTTGATTAAATTTTTATATGCCTTACGTGACCATTCCATTAACCGAACATGCATCTTTTTCCTAGTTTGTTGTTCACAGGTGCATAATGCCTCGCCGAAGACCCCCTACTGCTCCAACACCCCCGAACCCAATGGCTGAAGAATGGGTATCGATTATTCGACAGATCGCCGTGCAAGTATGTCAAGGGATACAACAACAACAACAGCAGGACGTACCTGCCAGACAGACTGTGGGCCAAACCTTGGATAGGTTTCTCTTCTATCGCCCACCCTGCTTTGAGGGCGAACCAGATGATTTTAAGGCCGAGGCCTGGATATCCGACGTGGAGCAGATCTTTCGAGTACTACAGTGTGGTGACCCCGAGAGGGTCGAGTATGCTACCTTCCTTATGAGAGGACCCGCTCGAGATTGGTGGAACTTCACAGAACGGAGATGGATCGCCGAGAGAGTTCCCCACACTTGGTCACGATTCGTAACTGACTTCCGAATGAAGTATGTACCGGAAGTGGTATGTGACAGCCGAGAGAGAGAATTCATGTATCTCCACCAAGGAGCATCTACCGTAGCCCAGTATGAAGCACAGTTCAACCGTCTCATCACTTATGCTCCTCACTATGCCGCGGACGAACGAAAGAGAGCACGAAAATTTATCGAGGGACTTCAGCCGGAGATCCGAAGAGCATTAATGGCACTTGACCTCCGTCTTTACCCCGATGCAGTTACCCGAGCAATGAGAGTGGAGTCCGAACTCCAAATAATGAACCAGAGTGCCCCTGCTATGATAGGATCCTCTTCCAACGAGATGGCAAGGAGAGAGTCAGCCGGACCGAGTACCTATCGGACAAAGAGACCACATTACGAGGTGCCGGAACCTACAGAACCTGAAGTGAACGAGGACCCCATTCCCTGTGAGCACTGTGGGAAGACGAATCACAGGACGGCAAAGTGTAGGAAACAATTGGGACGTTGCTTTTCTTGTGGAAGCACCAAGCACCACATTCGGGACTGTCCCAACAGAGAGAACCCTGGGGGAAGAAGAAGTGGTTACCGATCTCGACATGCTCGTACAGGTACATTGCATTATCATAGCATTCATTCATAGTGTTCTGCTTTGAATGGTAATTGCTATAAATATGTGCTAAGTGTTTTATATGACTTACGTGCTTTAACTGCTTTCAAAAAAAATTCACACTTGCACTGATTGAATGATTAGTTGCTAGGATTTATGTGACCTCTGTGTGGATAGCGTGGAATTCGATTAATTCGTTATACGCTATTAGAGAGTGCTACGGACAAGGAGTTCTTGGCCGACTAGGATCGATTCTATTGCGAGTACGTTATGCGGTTCTGGATGGCACTGACGTTGACAAATCGAGTCTGAAGGAGTATACTTCAAAAAGTATGTCTGATGATGAATCAACTAGTGAAGAGGATAATGAATTATCTGACGATGAGGATTATATGGGAGACGAGTCGACATCAGCTTCCGATAATGACGACCCTGATGTTTCGTATGAAGTCGAGCGAAGAAATGATGAAAATGATGGTTTAATGGAAGGCGGAGAGGAGAAATCATCAAATACCCTTGAAGATGAGAAAACACTCTGTAGAAAGAATAAGAAAGAGTGTGATCTTGAAGAGACAGATTGTGAGAAAGACGAGAAGTACAATAGGAGAAGTGATGATGGCGTTACTTCCTGTAAAAGGAACTCTAATCAAGAAACAGGAGGAGGAAGTGACAATTGTCATTGAGGATACGAAGAGTACAAGAATCTGTCGGAAGAACGAAATCGATAATGACAGTGACGATGGACCTTGCTTTGGGATTTTCTTCTTCGTCGTTAGCCTTGTTTAGGGTTTTCGTAATTCCGTCTTTCGCATGACTTTGAATTTTATTTGGAATGTTATTTGCATTTAAATATATTTGTTATGAATGATGTTTTATAATGTGTTTTAATTGCTCCTAAACGTTCATTTTTAATTCGCGTTAGAACTCTTAGATTATGCTCCTCTTAACTAACCCCGAAGTCCGGAGGAGAATCTGAGGACAGATTCTCTTGAAGAGGGGAGTATTGTAACGACCCGAATATTTGTATTATATTATTAATATTTACGCGAATTCTTTCTTGCCTAATTTCTCGATCTATCCAATTGGATTAATCAATCTTGTGGAAAAGATTGATTTAACCTATCTTTTAAATACCCTTAACTACTTAAATTACATAAATGCCCTTGAAAGCCTAAATGACCATTTTACCCTCCCGAGATATTTTCTTAAATATCTACCCATCTCTCTCATTTTCTCATTACATAGAAAGAAAGAAAGAAAGAAGAAAGAAAGGAGAAAGAAAGAGAGGAAAGAAAAGAGAAAGGAGAGAAATCTTCCCGACGTCCTACCGAGCTCATTTCTCGCCCGATCGACGAGCCGTGAAAACCCGAACGACCCTCACTACATTATCTACCGGTAATCCTTTTACCCCATTTCATTCCGTTCGTTATTTCTTGCGATTTTTCGTGAATTATATATAGAATTTTATATATTAGGATTTTCGTGTTTAGGAAGAATTACTTGACCATTTTACGTGATTCTTGTGTCTATATGTAGCTTATATGATATATATGATTATATGTGAAAATTAGGATGTTTTATGGTATAAATTAGGAGATATATGATTTTATATTTTGAATTCGCGTGAGAGGTTCGCGATCTGCTGAGTCTGCTGCTCAGTAGATCCACACGGGCGAACGCACGGTCTTGAGCAAGACCGTGCAAGAGCCCGTGCGCTTCACTTTTCAGCCTGCACGGGCTTGAGCCCGTGCACAGGCCCGTGCGCATGGCCGTTTGCACCTGCACGGTCTTGGCACCGTGCTCAAGACCGTGCGGGAGGCCGTGCAACCCCTTTTGTGCTTGCACCGGCTTGCCAAGCCCGTGCGTAAGCCCGTGCGTTGGCCGGTGCAACATACTTAGTGTATTTTCCAGCCTTTTCCTTTCTTGCACTTCGGGAATTGGTCAACCCCACTCATTTGATGTTGACTTTTCTCATACGACCTCCGAATATCAATCCGATTTCACCTATAGCTTCCTCGAGCCTTGGGATTTGATATTCTTCATAATTTACAATTTACCCGACCCTAATTGACCGTCAATTGACACCTTGCTTGTTTAGGGATTTATTCCATCTTTTCCGTTTCTTGTCCGTTTGACCCCGTTTTCGCGAGAGAGTTCCGTTATATTATTTTAAGCGTGTCTACGTGCCCTAATTGCGTTTAAGCATGCCTTTAATATTTATTATTTACGTTCTTTCATTATTTAACATTTCATTAATATTCTTTAATTGTCGTACCGTAATTTACATGTTTAATTGATTTACTTCCCATATTGCGTTTATTGCATGATTGGATTCTTTATGAATTGCCGTGCGTCTTCTGTTGTTCGTGTCTTGCTTTTGTTATTGTTGGTCTTGTTTTCATCCTCTCGGCCCTGTGTATTACAGGTGGGTCCAACGAGGGAGAAACCTGACTACCGCTTGCTTTCATACTGTCTTGTCGAGCCAGGTAAGGGTTTAACTTATTTTTAACTGGGGCAAGGACATAGACTATTATAGGTTGCAAAATAAATGACTACCCAGCTTTTATTATTACTTGTTGTACTGCCTTTACTATTCCTTACGTGCTTAGTCAAACCGTTTTGATAGCCAACCAAAATGATTTGAAATGCTTTCAAATAGAGACAAGGAAACCCCTTTTGTTTTAAATGCGAACTTTGGTCCATCGACCTCGCAAATATAACCTTGTCTCGAATGGCCCTTTTGGCCTTCCACATCCCGATTCCCCAATTACGAATGGCCCTTTTGGCCACTTAAACTATCATCATTTTCTAATGCGAGCACTGAACCGTGTATGACTTGGGGCCCGGAGTATTCAGGAGGTGAGCCTGGGGACGTGCGTCCAGGGCAGATCCCGATGGATATTCCAATCCGTATCTGCTTAGGTCAGCCAGGAGGTTGACTAACCTGAGTTAGTGCGAGGGTGGCGTTGTAGGCTACGCGCTTCCTAGAAAATTCTGTTAAGGGTGACGTTGTTAACACGCGTTTCCATAAATTCTGAGTGGTCCATGAACCTTGGTGATGGAGTACTTGCTTGCATGATTTTCAATTGGGAGTTATAAGGAGAGGGCCCGTTCTCGCCGGGACACATTCTTGCATGACTTATTGCATTTCTTGCTTGTCTATCTAATTTACGGCTTTAGTTACGAGTCGAAGCACATTCCGGTTTTCTTCCTTTAGTATACGTATTTCCCTATAAATATATATATACAAAACCCGGAATCGTGGCTCGAACTTGCCAACTAAAGTCTCCTTTATTATTCAATTAATTAGTTGAATTATGAGCCGTATTTAATTATTGTTTTTAACTTACTCATAGCATGTCTTTCGAACCGTAACGGCCTCGTAACTCAACTAACACCCTTTCAATTTATCGGCTTGATATTACGTGCAAATGTTTTGAAAGATCCGGTTCGTCAACTATTTGTATTTTCAAATAAGCCGATCATGAGTGTTGCCTTGCGTTATTTTATAACTTATATTTCGTTATTTTATGTTCTTTCTCAAAACGGGCAACACCCACCACTTTTAGTTTTAAAAGATAAATGACGAACTGTGATCAAAACCCCTTACTGAGTATCCTTTATACTCACCCCTGCTATTTTGGTTCTTGCTTCAGGTAGACAGGTGGCGACGTCACCTATCTTGTCAGTCGGCATCAGCAGGTCTAGATAGGCTCAGTCTTTCTGGTTTGTCTTGTCAGTGGTCCCAACAACTGTCGAGTCTTGTTTATTGTATTTATTTACTTTACGTACTTATGTGCCCCTGATGTGGGATAGTTGACGATATCTAGGATTGCATAGGATAGACTATTTGAGCCATGGATGGCACTATCTGCTTATGAACATGTGTTGTTATTTTATTGTATCTTGATTATAAATGTTTAATTGTTATTACGTTAGCCTCGTAGGCTTTTATGAAATTTATATGTTTACCTTAATCGCTTCCGCATTTCTCTGCTCCTTTCTAGTTGTTGTTGGGATGGTTGTCGCTGTTGCCGATGGTTATTGCTTGAGTGCCGTTCGCCGGAGTGGGTTTTTGAGTTGAGGCCCCTCGCTGAAGCTCGGGAATCCATTTCGGTGCGGATGTGGCGGTCCTTCTTCAGGGGGTGCTACAGATATTCTCACGAAAGCCGTGAATGAGAGGATATTCAGCGAAGTATTAGGCAAGTTGAACATCAGAGACCCGATACTCAACTTGAGGGGGAGTGTTAGTAAGGAAAGGTCAATAAGTTAGGGATTCTCAAATCCTAATTTATTCATTTTTTACTTTCCTAGATAGCTAGAATTGTATAGTTTATATTCAGCATCTTGTACAACTTTGTAATACAGAACTATCAATACAGTAAATATTTTCCTCCCAAATAATGTTTACTCTAAACTCTAACAAAAACTAGTTACCTCAACGGCAATGAGCTGGAAGCAGGGATGGAGTCATTCACATAATTACGTTTCGGTTTTCTTTTCAGAATACCAACTTCAAGTTAGTGGCGATAATAATGCCACTGCCTCGGAGTGTTTGCATCCGATGGGCCATGATCAGGCATTGGTTCCAGAGTAATTTCCATGCGCAAGAATGAGAACCAGAGCAAAAATCTTGAAGGCCGTATATTTTTCCAGAGCAAATATTTATTTTTTTTGTTACAAAGTTTTAAATTTTAATGACATATAAGTAGAGTAAGGGGCTTTCCTCGAAATTGCGCATGCAGCAAGCACGGATGCAATGGTGGGGTTATTTACTGGAGGAAAAATTCTAGGACGAACCGGCCCGACCGAACCAACTAATAAGATAGCGCCACTTGGAAATTAGTAATTTAATGGAAATTAAGTGATGTTATGTGCAAAAATAAAATATCAATTATTGATAAAACAAAAAAAGAAAGAGAAGAATATCTCGTGTTTTTTACCTTGCACCGCTGGAAGTTTTGGGAGTGGGTCTCTTTAAGCGAAAGGCGCTTTAAGGAAAGAAGCGGGCAACAACTTTATAAAGCCACATCACGTTTTATTTTGCAACACACGTTTCTTTTAGTTGGGGAACGTTATCCCTTTTTACTCTTTCTTTTAATTCTGCGTTTTTACTTTATGTTGTTTAGCTTAATAAGATTTGTAATTAAGCTAGTTAATTACTTGTCTCCTTCTATAGCAGAAAATGGAGAAGATGTACGCTATGCTGATGTTAATGAAATATAGTGAACCCTTTTCTCCCCAAACCCTCTTCTCTCTTATTTGCCTGTTGTTGATGCGATTGAGGTTCAAAACCAGTTCAAATCCCCTGGTTTCCTACTGATTTTGAGTAAATTTCTATTTTCTATTTTTGTACGTTACAAGCGATCTGAGATAGATGTGTTGATTGATGAAATTGTGCAAAATTGTGGAATTTGTAATTCTTCAAATAAACACAGAACGGGCAGAAGAGAGAAAACAGACTAGAGTAAAGAAACGTACCAGACTGCAGAGCATGCCAGATTGAGCACATTGAAGATTTTGTAGAGATATTTTCCTATTTTTTTGGGCTGCAAATCTACGGTTAATTTGGAGTGAGAATTAACCGTGGTTTGATTTAGTTCGATTTTGTGCTTAATTTCCATTAAACTACTAACTTTCAAGTGGCACTATCTTATTAGTTGGTTCGGCCAAGCCGGGTTCGTCCTAAATTTTTTTCAGTTTTTGTGCACTGCTGTTATACATATTGGTGTTGCTGATGTAGCTGCAAAACGAAGGAATTTCATTTTACTTTATTTTCTTATGAGGGTTTAAATTTAGATTCATCTATATTGTGAATTTTATTTTGGTGGTTCTTACAGTTTGCTTGAAAAATCAATAATATATATATTTATGTTATGATTTTTCAATATCACCTTGACAATTCTTGAAATTATAATCAGAAGGGTTTATTAGAAAAACTATTGCTAGACAACAAGCTAAATTAAAGATGGCTCATCTAGAGAGAGAAAGTGCTGAAAGAGGTCGCATTGCTCCCAGCTCAAAAGATGAGGATCTCATTCAACGCAACACTAAGAAGGTCAAAACGCACTCTAGGGAGTCTTCTGATGAGAAGTTCATGGAAGATGATGGTCAGAGATCAGGGGAGGAGTCCTTCCCGTCGAGCCCGTCAGAGGGATTTGGCAAACCCTCCTATAGAGAAACTCTTGTGGGAGCTGCCCACAGAATGGATGACTATGTCTTCAAACCAAGGCTGTTTGAGAACAAAGACCACGTCAAAGTACTGAAGCCTGATGAGGATCACCCTTACCCCAGAATCATTATCAGCGACGATTATAATGATAAGCTGCAAGCCCCCTAGCGCGAGTCTCTGATTTTAAGACTGCTAGGTAAATCTGTTAGTCATGCCTTCTTGGCGGCCAAGCTAAACCAACTCTGGGGACTGCATGATGACTATGAACCCATAGATGTTGGCAATGGCTGCTTTATTTTCAGAATGAAGGACAGAATGAGGGCTGCTAACTTGCTCATAGAGAGACCTTGGGTCATTGCTAATCATTATTTGGTCGCGAGGCAATGGTTCCCGGAGTTTCGACCGTCGACAGATTATGTTACTACGACGATCACGTGGGTCAATATCCCAGAGTTAAGTATGCATATGTATGATGAAGAGCTAATCTACTACATTGCATCTGATATTGGGGAGCCAATCAAAGTGGATGGAAAAACATTGTGGTGTGCCAAAGGGAAGTTTGCTCGTTTTGCTGTTCAAGTCGATTTGAGCAAACCCTTAGTTAGTGCAGTGGAAGTTCGTGGAGTTCTTTTCCCAGTCACCTATGAAAAACTCTCCATCATTTGCTTTAAATGTGGGATGTATGGACACAAAGATTCTGATTGTAGGAAGGATGCTAGAGAAGACGCCGGCGCCGAGGATCGGAGCTATTCCCAATCGGCGGTAAGCTCGGATTTCAAGGATATAGTCAAAGAGAATCCCTATGGGGGATGGATGCTTGTTGAAAGACGCAAGAGCAAATCCCATGGCAGAAGATCCCCTACTAATCTGCCCAAATTAGCTGACAAAAATAAATTTAGTCTTCTTAGGCGTACGGAGGATTTCCAGGAAAGTGAAATCTTGGACGGAGGTGAGGGTCAGCCGCCTGCAGCCAATTTTATATCAGTTCATGCTGATTCTGGTGATAAATGTAAGGACAGACCTGGGCCATCTGCAGCTTTTATCAAGCCAAACGGCTACTTGAGAAAGGATAAGGCCAGTGGGCCGGGAGTCAAGGAGGTGGGCCATTTGAAAGGCCCACCAACTCGCGGCCCAACTATTGTTCCTGCAGCCCATACATCACGTAAGGTGAGTCAAGCGACTGAAATCCCTAAATCAAATCTTCCCCCATTTTCTGGACGAGACGACCCAGCGAAGCTCTTAGCGTGTTCTGGGAAAGACTCACTGGTTTTACAAAAGAACGTGGTACCTGCAAGTGCTACTATTGAGCTACGACGTGAGGCAAACACTGATGGAAATCCCGTTCCAAAAATTAGAGATGAACTCCCCTCGGATAAATCAGTCGTGCGACATGGGGGTTCGGTTCATAAAGCTGTTGGAAGTAAATCCTCTCTACTGGCAAGTAGGGGTTTCGTGGGAGACCAGATTACAAGCTCCGGCACCGACGATCGAAAATCTATTACCGTCGCTGACACTGGACGAGGAACGGCGACAGAGATGGCTATCGATGGTTCTCATGAACCAGATTTTGCGGGCTCGGGCCGAGGCGCCCGTTGCTGTGCCCATTTCGACTCTCAACCTCTCCCAACCATCTGTGAAGATCCTTTCATAGAATGTCCGTGGTGCTGGTGGTGTAGACTTCAAACGTCATTTTGATGCTATGGTGGAAGCCCATTCTCCGGATGTGGTGTTTTTATTGGAGACTCAAGTTAATAACGATCGTGCAGAAGCTATTTCACGAAATCTTGGATTTTCAAATGTTTGTCGAGCCCCAACTGTTGGGCGCAAAGAAGGCATTTGGCTTTTATGGAACGAAGATCAAATTCAGGTTGAAGTTTTTGATGAATCGCCTGAGGTTATTCATGCTCTTATTGGGCCAAGAAATGGGAGGGAATGGATTTATTCCGGGGTGTATGCTAATCCGAACCCGAGAAGACGCGATGAACTGTGGAATTCGTTTAGGAGAATGAGTTATACGAATAACAGGCCTTGGCTTTTAACTAGGGATTTTAACGACATTGTCAGGATGGGAGAGCAAAGTGGTGGCAGGCAATCGAATTGGAATCGCTGCGATCGTATGAGGGAAGGTATGGACGACTGTGAATTGTTCGATCTTGAAGCTCAGGGACCAAAATTTACTTGGATCAACAAGAGAAACATCCGTAGAAGAATTCGGGCTCGGCTAGACATGACTATTGTGAACGCCGACTGGAAGCTGAGATTTCCTGAAGGTATGGTTCTAGTACTACCTCGGGTGTACTCAAATCACAACCCTATTCTTACATGCTGCAATGGGATGATCCAACGACCGCAGGATAGACCATTCAGATTTGAACTTGCCTGGACGACCCATGAAGGTTGTGCCACACTCGTAGCGGACACTTGGGACAAGGAGAAAGATGTGATGGCAACCCTTGCCTCTCTTCCTCACAACATGAAGCTGTGGAACCGGAAAACTTTTGGTAACATTTTCTTTAAAAAGTGCACTCTTTTAAATCGTATTGGCGGGATACAAAGATTGGCTGCTAATAGAGACTCGGTGGCTCTTGATAATTTGGAACAAACTCTTATGAAAGGATATGAGGATATCTTGGCTCGTGAGGAGTTGCTATGGTTTCAAAAATCTAGGATTAGTTGGCTTAAATTTGGTGATAGGAATACTCGGTTCTTTCACCTCTCTACTTTGTGCAGGAGGTAACGCAATAAAATCTACACTCTTAAAATTGGTGGGAACTGGCAGTCGGATGTTAGCATCCTTAAACAGCATGTTTTTTTATCATTTTGACAGTATGTTCAGACTTCAATTCTCGGAGGCTATCCACAAACTTACCATCAGCCCCCTCCAACATAAGTTAAGTGGAGAAGCAATTGAGGATCTTAAGGGCTATCCCTCTATGGAAGAGCTCCACACTGTTGTCAAAAGTACTAGTCCTTATAAGGCGCCTGGACCAGATGGTATTCAAGCCTTCTTTTATCAAAGATTTTGGAATATTGTGGGCGAGTCAGTTCATTGGTTTATTTTGGAGTGCTTCAGAACCGGCCAAATCCCATAAGGAGTTGGTGAATCCTTCATCACTCTTATTCCCAAGGTGACGAATCCACAATTTATCACTCAGTTCCGCCCGATTGCTCTTTGCAACGTCCTTTTGAAGATGGTTTCCAAGATAATTGTTTCGAGATTAAAACCCTACATAAGCTCGATCGTGGGACCGCAGCAATCCAGTTTTATTCCAGGGAGGTCCACGTCTGATAATATCTTGGTGCTCCAAGAGATTGTGCACTCGGTTCAAAAGTCTACTAGCAAACGGGGAGCTATGATTATTAAGTTGGATCTTGAAAAAGCATACGAGCGTATTCGATGGGACTTTCTGAATGAGACCCTTGAGTTCTTTGACTTCCCCCCCGAAACGGTTAAAATCATCATGAATTGTGTCAGCATTGTTAAATCGAGAATTCTGTGGAATGGGGAACCCCTTGAAGCTATTGATACTATGTGTGGGCTTCGTCAAGGGGACCCGTTATCTCCGTATTTATTTGTTTTATGTATGGAGCGCTTGTCTTATGCGATTGAAGAGGAAGTCAGTTTGGGGAATTGGCAACCTTTGTCCGTTTGTCGTACAGGGCCGAAAGTTTCTCACCTTTGTTTTGCTGATAATATCATACTCTTTGCTAAAGCGGATTTCAATCAGGCGACTCACATCAGAAAGGTGTTGGAAGTATTCTGTGAAAACTCTGGTCTTGCGGTCAATATGGCTAAATCAAAAGTGTTCCTTTCAAAATTTATCCATAAGGAGATTAAGAGAGACTTGGTGGACACACTTGGCATTGGTTGCACGACTAATCTTGGAAAATACCTGGGGGTCCGAATTAGACACGAACGTAACTCTAGTGATCTCTATGCGGATGTGATTGATAGAGTACAGCAGCGCCTTTCCTCTTGGAAAGCGAAAAATCTTAGCTTGGCGGGAAGAATGACGTTAATTCAGTCTGTTACATCAGCCTTACCGACCTATACTATGCAATCTTGTTGGCTCCCGACGAAAGTCTGTAACAAGCTGGACTAACTGAATAAGGATTTCCTTAATTGCTAAAAAGAGGAAAGTTCACCTAGTGGGGTGGAACAAGGTGGTGCGCACCAAGAAGAACGGGGGACTTGGTCTGCGGGAAGCCCGGAAAACCAACATGGCTATGTTAGCAAAAGTGGCGGGGAAAAATCTCACTGGGGATCCCACACTTTGGAATGCGATCTTTCATAAGAAATATCTTCATGAAGAGGAAATTCTCGATCACAACCCACCAACTTCGGCCTCTCCGACTTGGAAAGGTACTGTTAAAAGCTTTTAAATTCTTGAAAAATGTGTCAAGTGGAGGATTTGCCATGGCAAGAGTGTCTCGCTTTAGTTTGATTATTGGGTCGGAGATCGCACTTTGTGTGAAGTTGTGAATGATAACATTGAGATCTCGGAAGTGGATTGGACAGTTGATCGGATTATTGATGAGAACGGGACGTGGAACCTGGCGGTCCTTCATACCCACATTCCGGAACAGACGCGAAAAGATATTCTCAGCATCCCTCTGCCATTTGACAAGTCTGGTAATGATATCCGTATTTGGGCCAAAAATGCAAATGGGAAGTTCTCTAGTCGAATAGCCTATACAACGATTGCTTCGGATTTTGCAGACCCCGAGCGCAGCCGCCGTTGGAGCTGGATCTGGTCTTTGAAATGCCCGAGCAGGCTGAAATCTTTTGTGTGGTTGTGTCAACACAACAAACTTCTCACGAACTCTCTTCGGTTTGATCATAAATTTGCCATGTCGGATCTTTGTGTGCGTTGCAGCTGAGGAAGGGAAGATGTCCACCACACTTTGATATCATGTCGAATGATCTAAGGTGTGGGAATTTGTTATTTTGCCTACTGAATTTGCTAAATTCCAGGCGACCAACTCAATCAATTGGTTCGAGGAGTTATTGAAAGGGGATTTCCGTAATATTCTGGTTCCTAGTTGCAATTGGGAGATTGTTTTTTTGGCCACTTGTTGGGGCATTTGGAAGGCAAGAAACTGGAAAACTTTTAATGATAGGGAAGAACCGTTCAAGCTTACGATTAACAACATTAAACGCTTTACGGAGGATATTGCCAAGGCTTATGGGGGTACGAAACGGGTTGGTGATCCGGTTGTTAGAACTGTTTTTTGGAAGAAACCGCCGATGGGGTAGTTCAAATTAAACACGGATGGGAGCTTCTTCAAAGAACGGAACTCTGCGGCTGCGGGAGGTTTGGTTCGAAATGATCATGGTGAATGGATCATGGGTTTCTCTATGAACCTCGGAAACGTCACAATTAATGTTGCAGAACTTTTAGGACTCCGTGAAGGCCTCAAGTTGGCATGGAATATGAGACTTGAGCGCATTGAAGTCGAGGTGGATTCTTTGATGGTCTTCAATCTGATTCGGAATGATACGCAGAAAACACATGAGTTGGGGCTGATTGTGCGGGACTGTGTTACCTTACTTAAGAAGCCTTGGGATGTTCGTATGCTTCACACAAAGAGAGATGGCAATCATGCCGCGAATCAACTTGCCAAGCTTGGACATGATCTCAACTGTTATTGTACTGTCTGGGAGGATGTTCCCATTGATTTAACTTCACTTTTGTACTCTGAGGCGTTCTAGGCTTTTGCCAGCCTCCTCACCAAAAAAAAAAAAAAAAAAAAAAAACTATTGGATTGTAATATTTTATGTGAAATAGTCACAAGTGGTTCTAATTGTATTGAAAGATTTCAATTTTAATTTAATAAATGTATGTCTATTTAAAAAATATAAATAATTTTTATATGCATAAAAAATTCATTTTAAAAAAATACAAGAATTTATCAATTTGTTTTTTAGTTCAATATAACTGAAAAACAAAATGATGTTAAAGAGGATGATATTCAATGAAAAAAAGACTTTACTACTTACAGTAAAATATTGTACTGTATAAATACTTTATATCTGACACAAATAACAGACCCTCAGCCTCTTCCCTCCTCCGGAGCTCCGCCACCCACCGCCCCTACCCAACCATCCGCCTCCCTCGCCATTCCACCAATGTACCCGAAGCTCCTCAGCCCGCACCCAAAATTTCCGGCCTTATTCCCTTATCACCCTCCACTCTCCTCTTTCAGAAATCCTAAAGAAATCTTGAAACCACAATTACAACATCGCCATTCTATAAAACTCAAAATTCAAATTAATTGTACGGGAAGCAGTAATAATGGCACTGGGGGAAGTAAAAACTGGGAAAAATGGCTTCCCAGAAACCTTTTTGCAGCTGAGAAAGTATTTGGAGCCATATCTGGAGCAACATCAAGCCCAATTGCTCAGTACATATCTTCTCCGACCACTTTCTTGCATAATGTGGACCCAAGAATCAAGATGGTATATTTTCACTTCCCTTTTTTTCGATTTTGCTGAATTTTTTTTATAAATTATGTATTTCTGCTTTTCTTGATTAGGATGTTGTTGGGGTTTTTGCCGCGCGTGTTTCACTTACCCTCTGTTTGATTATTGTGCTTGGAGAATTTGCCCCCCCATTCATATAATTAATGTTAGTTTTGATTTTGCTAAATTTCTTTCTTATATTATTTAGTTTTTTAGAACTCAGTTGGAAAAATGACTTTTCTGAGATTGGAGGATATTTTTCTAAATGAAGCTTGATTTAGTACTTGTAATGGTTGGGTACTAGCATGTTTCTTTTCAAGATTGTATCTTTTCTTTGCCTTCGATGATTTTCTTCATAAAGTAAATTTACTGCAGCTGTGTAACGACTTTGAAGTATATCTTTGGTATGAGTTGCATAATAGCGCATATATATATTTATAAATTAATCTATCTTTAAAATGTAGGCATGGCTGCTTGCATTGGTAATTTTACCAGCAAAAGCAGATATCCCAATCCGTCTTGGAGTAGTCGTCTATCTAGCCCTATTGTCGATAATAGTTCAGCCTACAGAAGTGTGGAAGGTACATAAAATTTATGTTTCTTAATCATATGCATAGCACATATTTCTACTCAGAATATACTTTATAGTAATATTAAATCGTGTTTATGCAGGGAAACTGCCTTATTAAATGTCCAATATTGTTGTAGGATCAATTGGGAAGAGTGTCTTTGCTATGTGGCATCTTATTTGTTTTGGTGGGATTGGGTACTGACAGTGCCCCTTCCCTTTTATGTTCTAGAAGCCCGCCTTCTTCAGTGACGGGATTGCCATCTCTTCCTCCATCTTATGAAGGTTATAGATATGTAATAATGAAGTGGGGCCCATTACAGCTTACCAGTAAAGGCTTATCAGCATCTACTACAGCAGCATGTTTAACATTCACTGTAAGTTTTCCTTATTAAATGTCGCAATGACACAAATATCCCTGCTTGGTTTTAAAATTACACATACCTCCCTTGTATTTAATTACCGCCTCACAGTTACTCCTTTCTGTTGATTATCGTGTAGAGTCGAATGATGTTGTAATTCAAATTTCGTGGTCTTTTCAGATGGTTCTTGCATGTTTGGATGATGTTATCCGAGTTGGTTAATATACTTTTTACACTTTTAATTAATTTCAAAGTTCAAAGGGTGTTTTGTAATTTTGAAAATCGAGTAAAAGTTTGTGTTTACACATAGTTATTGAGGTGATTGGTGTAACTAATCCTATTTGTTTGTGGTAAATCATTTTTGTGCCCCGTTCGCAACCATAGCTTATTTTTTTTTATTTTTTTTTTAAAGATATTCCAAAGTGCTAGCCTTTGCTTAACAACTACGACGTCGGAGCAGCTTGCATTTGCTTTGCAATGGTTTATTCTCCCTTTGAAAAATGTTGGTGTTCCCGTGGCTGAGGTCATCCTAACTCTCCTACTGTCATTGAGATTTATCAATCTTGTGTTTGATGAGGTGAGATAAGCTATTATGATAATTGGCGAGATAATTTGTTTCAAATACTTATAAACGGAGTCCTGTGGTGAAATTTTTGGATAAACTTTTGCAGGTACGCAATGTGGCCCTAGGAATTGTCTCTCGTCGAATAAATTGGAACCAGTTGGCAACACTAGAGACAATTGATGGTATATATGTGTGTGTCATATATATGTATATAATGTGTATATCTGTGTGTGTGCGTGACACAGTTGATTTTGTTGCAGTTTTCTTCACATACATTCGTCGTATCTTCAAAAACATTTACAGTCATGCAGCGCAAATATCCCAGGTTACTATTTCTTCTCGGGGCCCTTAAATTCTAATTTAACTCTCTTTTCGTTCCATTGTTCTTTATTTGTAATGGTCCTCTTTATTCTTATCTGTTCTAAACTTTTGCAGGCAATGATTGTTAGAGGTTTTAGAGGAGACTGCAATTCTCACCAAGTATTGTTATCAGCAGGCTCGTCTACGAGAATAGCGAATATTGTTTCTTTGTCCAGTCTTGTTGGCCTCATATTTGTTACTACAATGTCTAGAAACCTTTACGCTTAATCACTTTACCAATTCGTTGTTTGTTGTAATCTTACCGAGTTGTAACAAAATTCTTATTGTATTAGATAGGTAGAAGCCATTGAGTTTACAATAGCAGAAAGTAGCTGCTGCTTTACATTTAATAAGTCGTGTTTGGATGGTATTATTGGTACGTCAGATACTTTATCGATTTATAAGAAAATGATGATATATTTGGTATCATATAGAAGAGATATTTGCATGGTTAGTGTAATTTTCTCCAGGCAATTACAAAGGCAGGCACATTTGGATCAAAGCTCTGAGTGGTGCAGCTTAATAGTTCGGATCAAAGTGCAACTTATTAGTTCAAACACACACTTTACTTAAAAGGATTAGTAATCTTTTTTCGAAATTGAATGGATTCAGTTCGGATGTCTTAATTTTGTTTTATTGGGAACTTATCTATCATTCGTAGGTAGAAGTTTTCACTTGTTAACAATGCGAATGTCTTAATTTTGTTTTATTGGGAACTTATCTATCATTCGTAGGTAGAAATTTTCACTTGTTAACAATGCGAATGCGGAATATACCGTTTAAAATAGTTTAAAAATCCAAGCACAGAGAGATTTTGGAAGCTTTGACCCACTTCTCGCATCCGTTCAGACCATAAATTAGGTAAAAAGAACAAAAAAAGCAGCACAAGCAACAAGATTTTGGTTGGAAAAGATCTTCATGCAAAGCAAAGCTTGCACCTTGATCCATATATTGAAACAGACAACACAACTACAATTCGAGCTGAATTTCACATCATCTACAATTCCAGCCAAGACTCAGCTCAAATACACATTTAAAAGAAAAGGAAAAGGATGAAGCTATTTAATTACATGGCTGAAGCCGGCCAAAAACCAGCTACGGTAAGAGCTACAACATCCAGAGCTTTTCTCAAAACTCTGAATTATACAACGCCGAATCAAGATTTAAAAAAAAGAATTTCAAAGGAAATTTCAATTTAAAGATCTTACCTAGTTTTGCCAACACAGATTTCTTCTACCCTCCTGCATTATCTCAAAGGCGAGCTTATATCTCTCCAAAGAAGCTGCTCCCGCCTCAATATAATTCCTTGATTCTTCCCTCAAACTCCACAACATCAATGCCTTGAAATCTTGGGCACCACCTCCCGAATCAGCATCTCTTAAAATACCGTATTTGGCATTTTTAGTCCATCTATGCAAAATATATCGAGATGGCAGCTCCCTAATGTTCATTATTTGGAAAACTTTCAAAGCATGCCTGCAAAGAATGCCTTCAAATTCAAACATTTTACAACTGCAACTGATATTTAAATTAGAAGCATTGAAGGCGACTGTATTTCTCTCATCGCCATTTCCACATTTTTGCACCAGATATCTACTAATGGCCCCTTCGACATTTATTTTTATTCCAACATAGCTGTAACATTCTAGAAGCTCCTTCTGGAAGGCTTTGAACATCGTGATTGTGTATAGCCTTCTACATTGCTCTTCTATGGGATCTTTTGTGTGTAGAACAACTGTTTGCATGTTATTGAAAGAGTTGATATCTTCTCTCCTTTCCTCTTCCCGTCTCTGTTCTAGAGCCTTCTCGTACCGTACTATGAATTCATTAAGAGGCGTTTGGGGAGTCAAAAGATTCCCAAAATACGACTTTATGCTTCCATCAACGGGAATCCCAGCAAAGAATGTTCCCTTCAGGTGAAGTGGGACCCAGCTTTTACGCATTCTGTACATTTCTTTAAACCAGGCATTTTCTCTCAGGTTATACTTGTTGATAAGCATATTCCAAGCAGAATCGAATTCACTAGCCGTTTGGCTCTGGAAAATGCAAGTTTCATACTCGTACTTAAATTCAGCATCCACGGAGAGCAACGCGCCAATATTCTCCTGTTCCTTGGCGAGTATTTGCCACATTGTGAAACGGTGGTGGGTCCCGGGGAAAACCTGAGCAATAGAATGCTGAATGGCCCAGTCCTGATCGGCTATTATGGAAACCGGCCGATGACCGGACATTGCCTTAAACCAAGTTTGAAGTATCCAAGTAAATGATTCCTGAGATTCATCTGCAATCAGGGCACAACCAAGAAGAACTGGCTGACGGTGATGGTTCACCCCAAGAAACGTGGCGAGCGGCACTGAATAATGCCCCCTCCTGTAAGATGTATCGAACACGACCGCATCCCCAAACTGAGTGCATGAAAATCTTGAACGCGCATCAGCCCAGAAAATGTTTGTGCCTTTACCGTCACGGATTTCAACTCCATAAAAGAATCCCATATCTTCAGCTTGTCGGGATTGGAAGTATTCAAGAAGAATATTGTACCAATCGCTACTGATATTATTTTCCCGAGCCCGTTTCACGAGGCTGAGTCCTCCATTCGTTTCGACTAAATCTAAATTCTCCAAAACGCCACTGCTTCCGTCCTCTCTATACCCATTCGATGCAACAGTCACGGTTCTAGAAGCATCTGATGGAGCTTCAAATTCATGATTATGTTCCTTTGAGAGACGATCCACGACCCATCTTCCTGATTCTTGTCTCTGTATTCTCATATACGCTCCACAACCGACTCTCGAAGGATGCTGATGCCCTTCTTTAGAGCAAACAAATCTTCTAGAAGTAATCGATCCATCGAGCTTGGAACGGAATAGCTGACCTATTCTTATTCTAAACCCTGCATTAGATGCATATGTGTAGTAGAATTTGTAAGCTTCGTTTGCTGAATTGAACTCGAGCCCTTTGTAAGGTTCGCCTATGGATCCCACTATTCCATCCATTTCTTCCTTTTTGAGACGCTTCATATCAACTACACCAGATGGGCTATCATCTTCATGCGATCTGATTCCCGTTCGACTAGCCCCACCAGAAGATGATCTTGGAGTAGGAAAACTTTTCCTCTGTATTCGAGTCGGGCAAATTTCTTCTGAGGCATCGCAGTCGTGATTATGTTCTTTTTTAATATTGGCTAGAACCCATTTTCCGGAATCGACTTTTTGGACTCTTATGAAAGCTGGACAACCAGTTCTTGAGTTTGTTTGAAATCCTTCCTTTGAACAGACAAATCTTCGTGAAATAACTGTGCCATCGACTCGGGATCTGTAGAGCTGACCAATCCTGATTTTGAACCCAACTTGGGTTGCATAAGTACTGTAAAACTCTTGTGCTTCTTCAGCTGAATCGAATTCTAACCCAACATGCGGTTCCATTTTAGATTGTCCCACATCATCCCGATGGCCATTGCTTTTTGGAATAGCTAGAGCTGCTGGTTTTGTCCTGACTGTCATTATATTTCCCAACTCTTCCCTATTCATATCAGTATCTGCAGTGATGAGCAGAACTCAAATTATCAAAATAGAAATGCCTCAGTTACAATGATTAACCATGAAAACCAGGTATTGTTATTGGAATAATGCTGCTTAAAGTAGATATAAATAAAGGAATTCTAATGCAACAAGGAAAGCAGAACCAGTGGATCAAAAATTCAAAATAAAGCTTGGCGAAGCTCCAAACAGGAACCAAAAAGTTGGTATAAAAAAGTAAAAATGAACACAGTCTACGAGACTTATCCAAAATAAATGCCATAAGTTATCTTGGACCTAAATACATTTTGGTAAAACCAGCTCCATCAAAATTATCAGTTTGGAAGTCGCAGCAGGAGTAAGTTTGACATATATCAGAACTAGTAGAAACTACGAAAACAGGTTTTATGTATAAAAAGGAGAAGGATCTTGGTCGTTCTTAAATAAGGAAATTTAATGCAACCTGGTGACAGGTAATATCATTTGAGTAAGCTCCTTGCCTTAAGCACTAGACCATCCAGACTCAAAAGGCCTCATTTGCATCATGTATTCGATGAGCTACTTAATAGAATTATGATATGTACATAAAACATTCCCCTTTTGGAAAGGAAAAAAAGAAAAAGAAAAATGATGTAATAATTAACTTTATTCACCATTAATAAAGTATACCTACATCTGAACCAAACCCTTGTGTAAATTCACTCACTCGCTACAAAGTGAAAGCATACTGGCTTACAATCCAACCCATAAGCTTCCATTACCCAAATCTTTCCAAATCAAGTTACAAAACGACATTCTGTGCTTTTTGCTTCTTCTCCGAGTCCCAGGCAATATCTTTCATAAGTATCGTTTGTACAAGCTCATCTTCAGCTCAATTAACTTTATTCATCACTAACCATCCATGACACGGCTAATAATCCCAGACACAAATCCACAGACGATTAGGAACATATGAAACAAAGTTCTGAGACTTAGGCAAACAAAAGAACTGAAAAAAGAAACCCAGAAAACTCGACCAGCTTGAGCATGCAATTTGGAGAAAGTAAAACAGAATTGGAAAAAAAAAAAGAAGAAGAAAACGTTTCAGCTTCGCATATCAATGGAATAGTCCCAGCTTCGACTCAAACAGTCCAATCAACCAAACCGACCGAAAATACAAAAATTGGAAAAAAGACCAAGCCCACACCACAAACAAACGAGAGAAAGCAAAAGTTGAAGAAACAAAGCATTTCCAACGTTTCAAAAGCTTAGAACGACGGGATATAAACAGAAAAGGAGTTAGGGTTTACCTTTCGCATATCGCTGAAGCTGATATAAAGTTTCCCCAAAAATTAGGGTTCCTTCCACCTGAAATCCGACTCAAAATTCAAGTAATTCGACGAGAACAAGCTCGCATTGCAGCAAAACTCAACTGATTCCCGAGAAGAAGAACAAAAAAACCACAGCTCAAAAATGGAGAAAATCGCCAAAAAAATACATAATTCGAACCAGAAAAATGGATCCAGGTATAAAATTACGGTAATAAATCAAAATTTCCACGACAAGTTTCTATCTTTTTTTTTCTCAGTGTCTTTTTCTTGGCTAAGATGGAGTGGAGCTGAGGTGGATTTTCAATACGGTGTGGCTTTTTGACGGTGGTTGAGAAATGGGGGGGTGGAGGGTTCTTATACTGTGGTACGGAGGTATAGGGAAAGATTTGTATGTCCTCTGTCATGATTAAATGGGATTGATTCTTACATGGTAGGACCACAGACCAGATTTTCAGACTTTTTTTCTTATGTTTGATTTGGACTTTGGAGTGGAAAATATTTAATGAGTTTGTGTTTATTTAATAAGATTTTTTTCTATTTTTGTTCAATATTATTGTTTGAATTGGAGAAATAAATGATATATAATTAATACGACTTTTGAGATCAATAATGGAAAACTTAAATTGCGTTTATTATGGGGCATGGCTAGGAATTGAGGTTTGGACTATTTTGTAATTTCCTCAAAACAAATGGAGTGATTATTGTAGACAAAATTTGAAATAGTTTTGGAATTTGGACCCAATTTATTTTTTCATTTTGATGCATGTATTTATGTAATGTATATTTGTAAATAGGTAAATATTTATAGTACTTAACTTCTAAACAATATTAAGCCGTTCGGCGCTATACTAGTTTAATTAGAGGTCTCGAGTTTGAGTTTCAGGTGTCATTAATAAGGAGATTTTACACCTAAGTAGTCCAACCAGGACCAAAAAACTTAAACTCGTAAGGATTTTTAGTTTGAAATTTTGTAAATGCAACTATTATTAGTGAAGAAAGATTAAAAATAAAATCTTTATTTTTTTTGGAAACTCAATTATTTGAGAAGTCCAGCTTCTATACTGGGAAAAGGCAAAAGCAAAATCAGAATCTTTAGTGAAGAGTTTGTCGGGGAAAAGAGGGAATAGTTTTTCAAAATTTTGACAGATGTTATTTTGCAAGAAACATTACGTGTGCCAAAAACAAGGTTCAATTTCTTTTGAATTGATAACCATTTAGAGTAACCGTAGTTTGCGTTTCGATACTATACTAGTTTAACCAGAAATTTCTCGTTCGAGTTCCTGGTTCGCAACTGTTATTGGTACAGAAAAGTTTACATGGTATGCCAAATTCTCTATAACCATAAAGAATCAATCAAACAACTCACACATAGTATCCAAATATTTCATCCTTTTGGAATTAGAATCTTTAAACCTTCTTGTAAAAGTCTTAAAAGGCCTAAATAATCTTCATCTCCAATGTTTATATCCTGATAAACATTCTTTACACTACAAATCTTTCATTCAGCACCAAAAGAAAGATAAATTGAAGTAGGAAGAAGCAATAATTTGACATTTTTTTTGCCTATTTTGAGTTCTTACATTTGACTTCTCCCTTTGATTTTTTCCTAGCATATTGCTTGTGATAGTGGTTGGATGAATGGTAAATTTCTTTACATTCGAGGCAGAAGATGCTATCTTGATACATTAAGTTCCTGGGGAAAAAAGAAATGAAAACAACGGTCCTATGTTAAAAGCTTATAATCAATAAAATGACAATTGGAAGTTAAAGACCAGTCTGTCTAAGATAAATAGTCAAAAATTGGAAATTATACCTAAGTCATAAGATTTGGAAGCCGAGATACTCTTTGTATTTCCTTAATTATCATTTCTTTTTCCTCATCAAATTGATCATCTTCAGCACCTGTATGTGACAAATGTCGTTCTTCAGTGAAGAAGAAAATATTGACTAAATTCTTTGTAAAATAGTCAATGTTTTAGGTGTTGAAACTGAAATATGCTTAACCTTTTCCAGGAGAAAGATTTTCGAGCAGCTCTAACAGCTTCTCGTGGTTTTTCGCCAGGATAAGTTTTACATCTTGAGGTTTATTTGGGTTAGCCACAAAAACCTTGAAATAAGAAGAAAAACCGAAGTTTATTGTAGGACAAATCAAATTGCATGATCAGATTTAAGAAACAACAAAAATGAAATTACTCATATAAGTCTACCAGGTAAACCAAAATTCCAGAGCAAAATGAAAATAGAACAACTTAAAATAGGTGTATTACCTTGAAAATATGGAAGGCTGATACTTGGATGTTTTTACTTGAATCCTGTAAAAATAGAAATCGACAAGAGAGGAATTACGCTCTAAAAACACCAAAAAGATCCTAATTTGCATATAGAGAAAATTCTCTCTTACACGTGATGCATAATCAAGTTCGATCTTCATTAGCTAGAGGATGTTAGGTATCTTGCAAGAATTTTAACTAATTGAAAAATATTTGAGTTATGCAATACCTTGAGCAACATCATCATGACTTTTAAGTGATGGATCTCTGCAATATACCGCTTCATTATATGGGAATTTGGAGCTTCCAAAAGAAAATCCGAGAGAAGCTAAGTCATTAAAATTAAAATGTTAATAGAAGCAATAATGAGAAGAAGGCAGGCTACTTTACAAGAATAACTAACCTTCAAAGACTGCCTTCTAGTCACATAGTTATCTGATAGCAAGAGTTTTTCGTATTGCTCAAAAAACTGAAAACAAAAATAAAGTTCCAAACAAGAAATTAAAATACATAAGGTTAACTAACATCTTTCATCTCTAACAAACTCTACTCGAAAACTCCTTGTATACTATATTAACTGTAATACTGAGAGAGATATTGGGCAAAACCTCATTATAGTGAGCAGTCAGGAATTCAGAAACTTCAGATGGATGTCTAGTAAGCAAATCCTGGCAAATTTAATTCTATATGATAAATAATAGCAGAGAAATACATCAAGGAGATTTCAATTAAAATGGGAATTAATAATTAAGACATTTTTACCTTGAATGTAATAAATGCATCAGAGGAAACATCAAAATTAGGTAGCTCAACAAATTTGAAGAACAGCTCGAAGCTGGGAGACTCCAGAATGTATCTGAAATAAGATTATGGAACTTTTTCTTGTGAAAGATCTGCAACATAACAAGATGCCTTTCTCTCACTCATTTTTTAGCAGCACCAAACAGGAGCTTCTACAAGGTCACGAAAAGACAAATTGAAAAGGAATATTTCTTACTTTGCAAGAGCCGGCAACTTGATGCATTCCCTCAGCATATTTCCACAGTTCAATGCAATTTCTTTGTTGTCATAGCTGCTTGACAAACACATGCATGGAAAAAAAAAAGACAACATTACAACCAGAAGTATCACCAAAAAGTTAAAAAAATTCCAACATATGTAGTTTACAGTTGAGGAAAATTCATAATAACCAAATACAATGGTGAATTTCTGAATCCAATAATACTTAATAAAAACCTAGTGTATAGACTAGAGATATAAAGGCCCTTACCTAACAACAAGAAAGTCAAGCAACTCTAGATGGTTCTCCATGTATTGAGCACAGCAAAATACTGAATCGACTTTTTGCTTAAGCAATACAGACCAACAATGGACTACAGTCTTTCTAGTCTGTTCAGAGAAAAAGGGAAAAAGAAAAGCTTAATAACAGAAGAATATAAATACTAGATAGGTAAAAGCTTTTACAATTTCAGCTTTCTTTGATGGTCGATAGTAATTTCTATAACTTACTTCCCATCCGAGAATAGGCAAATTGTCGAAAAGAAGTGGAATGACATCTTCATCACAAATCTCTAGTGTCAACTGTGCAATTTGTTCTGCACTCGGCTCAACTTCACCATCTCCTGACAACATAGCTTTCATTGCCATTACGTTCTTGTCAACTTCCTCTCGGGCCTGTATTAGAGTTCGACAAATCAGATAAAAGATTAATTCTCTTGAACATCAACAAAGAAGAATACAATAAATGTTAGTGATTTAGTGTCACAATCCATCAAAAAGAAGCAGCTTCTTATTATGTAAAACACACACACACACACACATTGTACACATAGACATGAATATATGCATACTACGCCGCATTGTCAGACAAGATTCATTTCAACGATGTAACATTCAAATCCAAAACCAACACTGAACTAAACAGAACAAAAATCAAAAATCTCATAATCACCAAACCCATAATACTCCAACACCACATACAAACGGCATTTGCATCGGAAAGTAGAGTGTTAATAATTTATAACAGAAATAATCGGAAAAAGAGAGCTTAAGAAGAATTGCGAATTCACCTTTTCCAGGGCTTTGACTTCAGCTACAGTTTTCGAGTCGAGCGCCAGGAGACTCTCCTTGATCGCCTTCACCAATTCCTGTGGGGTTTTCGGCCTCGATTGCTTGAAAAATGAGAACGACATTGTACTTTTCTAATCTTTTCTGACTGCAAATTGTGAAAATTTTTCCGAGTATTATTGTCTTGAATTCTTTGTGATCTATTGGAGTTTTTGGAAATAGAGTTTTGATTTTTGGGATTTTTGATCGATTCGTATTTTTCTCAGTTGAATTCGCGTGTTTGTCTAAACAACGCGAAAAGCTAGCCTTTCTGTTGACTCTATAATCGCGTTAAGACAACTTCTCTATTTTTCATTTTCGGGATAAATTGTCAATGATACATATATATGAAAAATAACTAATAATAACGACTTTCTCTATCCACTTTTATTATTGGAATAATTAAACTTATACTCCCTCGACTTAACAGTAAATAACAGCAAAACACCATAGACTATTGAAAGTTACAGAGACACCCGTTCATATGACTTCGTCTAACACTTTCTGAAAATTCTAAGATTTAATGGCATTTATCAGCCCAAAATAACTAACTAATCTTGTTTATCTATGAAGGCCCACTCCAACGGGTTTCACGTTGAACCTGCCCTTAATCTTGATTATGGGCGGCTTAAATTGATACTTTCTTTTGGTGAGTTTAAAACATACGTCTAAAACATTAATGTAAATACCCTAAACAGACGCTGGGACCACCACTAACCCGTCTGGTAAAATAATGGCTCTAGATTAATTTCAAGATAAGTAAACTGACTTCTTAGGTTCTACTATTAGTATTAGGATTTATGTCATCAAAGAAAATCCTAGGTTGATGGCATATTGCTCTAATTACCCCTAAATCAAGGGAGTGTAAGTGTAAATCATCTATTTTTTAAGTTAACGGTCCTTTAAGATAAAATTGTGATTTCAAAACTTTTTCTTAAGTTTTTAAGTTTCCATTAGGGTTAGAGAATTTATCGATTTCTATTCTAGAGGAATCTTTCTATAATTTTTCCTGTCTGGATAGTGTAAATGTAATAGTCCCTTCTCCTTCCTCATCTCCCCTTACCCCTTTCTCTCCTATCTTGGCTCTACTTTTCTCTCATTTCAATTTACTCTGTAGTTATTACAAAGGACAAAAAAAAAACATAGTTATTACATTATTAGTTATTTGTTTATTTGTCACCTATATAAATTTAATAAATATATTAAAAATAATTAAACAAATTTAATAATAATAGTAGAATTGGTCTAAATATATAATTAAATTATATTGCTATTTTTATTTTATTGTACATGCACTGAATGCCCCAAATCAAAAATTTAACGGGCTTTTGTTTGATAAGGTCATGGATAACAAAGTCAAGATGATTATTCAAATTAGCCCAATATGATTTAAATGGGCTAACAAGCAGCCCCAATCCATTGACTACCTAAAAAAAATTGTTAAATGAGAGAATTAATTACAAAAATTCGAAAATTGTTTTCAAATTGGTTAGCGAAGTCGATGTTCGGAATCACCCTCTTGTGCTGATTATTCTTTACTATAGACAGCTTCTTCATATATTGTGGGATGTAAAATTTGCTCATGTGAAAAGAGAGGACCTCCCTCCCGATGATTTCACTAGAATCGAGGATTAGTTTTGTTTGAGGTTTTTCACCTTTGTTACGACTTTAACCCAAAAAAAAATTACAAAAATTCAATTCGTTTTATGTAAGGACTAAACTGTAATTTTATTTAAACTAATAGTTCTTTGTTTAATAATAAATAAATAAAGAAAATATATATTCTTATTACAGTCTCTCTTGTTCTTTGTAAATTTGCATTAGAAAGAAATAAGTTTTAAAAGATCAATCTAGCGTATTTAAAAATTAATTTGTTTCTTCGATCCGACTCGACCATATGAATGAACCACAAAGATGTAAAATTATACCTACCAATAGCAGCTATGTTCCAAAAGACTTCAAAAGTCTAACCAAACTAGTATAGTACCGAACAGATAAGTTACGTCAGTTGGTGGTGATAATTAATAGTCTACCAAGTGTAGAATGTGCATCATCTAACTTATAATTGATAGGATACACTAATTAAAAAAAAAAACTATATAATGATTGCTACCATTTGTACCATTAATCGACAAGGTCTAAGGCTAAAGACCTTAATCATATTGTTTTCAGATAGATTAATCTTAATCTGATTGAAAAAAGAATATGAGATGATTAGCTTTATATTTTTATATACTGCATGAAAACAAGAGTAAACTATTGATTGACTCAGCTACATGCGCAAATGAATACTTAAACGGCCGGCCCTCAACATTTTCTAAAAATTATATTATAGCCCCTTAATTTTATCGTATTATATTTTCTTTACCACTGAGTTCGCCAAATTAATTTTCACACCCTCTAATTTGGAATTCGTTTCTTTTAATTTTGTGGTAAAGGCAATCTTGTATACTCGATGTACGTGTGCAAAATAAAAATAAGTATAATTAATAATATTAAGTAGTAGCATCATCGATCTTAGGTCTATATGTAATTTATGATATATGGACACTTCTAAAATTCTAAGATCTGTCGTATCGTATCGTGTTCGATACCATGTCAGACTCTTCTCTAGTATAAAATATTAAAAAAAATTCATATTATTATCTCGTTATATCATTTCCGTGTCGCTGTATTCGTGTTCTATGTGATAGAATGAAATAGAACGTTGAATGGATATTGTATCAATGCATGGGAAAAAGTAGAGCAATAAATTAAGGTAAGTTTAGAAACAGGGCAGAGAGTTTGGAGCAGGGGGAACATGATGGCCTCCATGCCCCAGAAAATCTCATATTATTAAATTAACCCCTTCACAAAAAAGATATTGCACTTTTTCTACTGCCAGTAATCTCTTGGGGTTGGGGCTCTCCCTCTCCCTAGTGATCTTTCTTGATCAGCTCAATCTAGTTTATTTATTTATTAAGCACCCATAATTACTATGGATGACATCATGCTTATGTCAGCAAGGAGAAAGTTGAAGGTGTAAGATGAATCGCAAACTCGATTTTTTTGAGCTAGATCAAGTTCATTGAGCTTCTTAAAATTAATTATTTTAAAAATTAAAGTAATAACTATTATATTTACCTCTCGAGGTCAAATTCAAATTTGAATAGATTCCACAGTAAATGATTCAAGCTTGAGTTATAGATTGTTAGATTGAACTAGAGCTTGAATCTAAAACGTTTAAGTTCGAAAGTTTGAGCTCGAACTCCATTTCGATTGAAGCTCAACTAAATTACACTCCTAAAGAAAATTAAAGAAAAATCTCATTAATTGATTTGCACATCCTAATTATTATTACATGATAAAATATTAAAATTATATTTATAACGTGACTGGTGATTTGTCTTTAGGACCGAGTACAAATGTATAATTCATTGAATAAAAAACCAAGTGTTGAAAGAAAAATATGGTGTGCGTGGAGCAATGAATAGATAGATTTGGCAAAGAATTTAAGGGGCATGAGAAGAATGATGGAGCGTGTAAGGTGTTTTTTTTCCATACATTTTAGTTGTTGCAGGGCTCGAGGAATAGTTATGACTTATGTGTAGTGATAATTGTCTATATATGTAAACGGAGATTGGTGCAAGTGGTTAAGGATTCTTTCTTCAACGTAATAATTCTGATTTAAGTTTTTTTGGTAACGTTTTCTGTTCGTATGTCATACGCAAATTTCAAAAAATCTGCACTGGTTCATAATCCAAATAGGATCCCATAAATCCTCCAAGGTCGGTGGTATACCCTGACCAAGAGATATGATGACCACCCTTTCTTCTAATTTTTTTTAAAAAGAAATAATTAAAATATTGTCAATATGCATAACACACAAATACATGTATGTGTGTGTGTGTGTTTTTTTGTGTCTATGGGGACAAATTATTAGCACTTGAAAACTCTCCTAACACGTCTTGTTTGCTTCAAAATCTTGGATGAATAATGGAAACTTGCAACTATGAGCAATCATTAGAATATATATGAAGAATTTTGGTGTATTTAAAAATTAGTTTTCCTTATTCTAAAAATTGCAAAAACATATCTACAGTTTCATTATTCATGTGAAATCTTCGTGTGATTTTTGGATCCGTTCAAACTGTCAGAAATGTCTCACACTCAACCTATTTAAAATCAATGCGGTTTAAATTCACGTCCATTTAGGTCAAAGTTTATTTTAGCCATAATTTTTACTAGTAAATATGGCACACTCGATGCGCTTACGATATAAAATTAAAATATTATTAATAACATATAAGCATATTTAGAGATAACATAAATTTATAAATACTAATTAATATTTTATTTTATGATAATATATATTAATTATTTTTAATATTTTCACAAAACTTATAATATGTTAAAAAATAATTTTTATAATTAAATAAATAAAAGTTTAAATTATTAAGGAGTTTCAATAAAAAGAGATAGAAATAGGAGAGAGAAAAGAAAGAAGAGAGAAAAAGAACGTGAGAAAGTGGAGAGAAGATAAATAAAAATATTTAAATTAATTAATTGTTAAATGATAATCCAAAATAGAGTGAGTGACCAAAGGGGTGAGGGTACTTTTTATATCTATATATATATATATATATATATATATATATATATATATAGTACAGATAGTATAGATAAATTGCCATAAAAATATATGGAGGGAAGACCTAGATTGGTTTCTCCTTTTAGAGAAACAATCATATATATATATATATGAAAATGAATGAGTGAGAACATGCTTATGTGTAAATGAGATGAATTAGTTAGAATTAGTCCATTATGCCATGTAGATTATGTCCAAAATTAAGTTCATTAATTATTATTTTTGTGACTTACATATATATTTAATTGACATTCAATATATTGGTTTATATTAAGAGAATTGTAACTCCTATTTAATTATATAATTATATAACTACTTTATATAATATTGATATTGAAAATTTCATTTAAGAAATAATTTTTTAAGTAAATTTTAATAAGCTTTGCTAATTATTATGAACTTTACATTTAAGTGCTAAAAAATACATATGATTGAAGAGGAGTTTAAAACTAATTATAATTTAGATATAAGATTCAATTTGTACATGAAAGCATAGTATAGAAGAATTACCATTCACAAAATATTAACAATATTTAGGTAAAAGATTATTTAGTTCTATAATTAATATTTTTTTATTTTGTATTCTTTTTATCTATCATGTAATTGTATTTTCAAATTTTCTTTTAATTATTTGTGGGGTCACATAATTATGTACATTTTTTAAAATGTAAGTTTAACTCAATTTTATTTACCTTAATATTATAAAACAAATAAATAATTATTGCTTTAGAAAAAACTCTAAATATACATGTTTCATTTTCATTTTGTGTGGAAAAATTATTTTTCATTTCAATATGAATAAAATTATTATATATAAATATTAATATTGCCATAATATAAAGGAATTTTTAATAATAAAATGAATATTATTGTTAATTAATAATGAAATAATAACAAATTATTCAACAAAAAAATAATATCAAGTATACAAGAGATTCCAATAATTATTTATATGGTCTATTTTAAATATTTTTTATATTTTAATATTTTTATATCGATTGTATGAGTGATTTTAAATAATATATATATATATATATATATATATATATATATATATATCCCTCTATTAGAAATACAAAATCATATCATATTACTATTTTTATATATTTAAAATGAGTTTTTCATATATATAGTTCGTGATTATTTTATAAAAAGAATTATTTTAGTGTGTGATGATGATGATTTTTGGTATAGGGTCGGGTCGACCGTGTCTTCGAGCTCGTCAGTTGAATTTATTGAGTTGGGAACGACCTCGACCTAAAATCACACGAACACAGGGGTTACTTGGCCGAAGAGGGTTGTCTCCGGCGTAGCACCTCCGACGCTCAAGTCAATAAACAAGACTGAAAGGCTTTTAGAGAGAGAAAATATGGGCTCAAGAGACTTATGAGTGCTTACCTCTTACTGCAAATGCAAGGGGTATTTATAGAACCACCAAGACACATACAAGCACACACCTGAGGTGTGCATTTAATGCTCTAGCGGCTTTGGTGGGACCACCCATGATTTGACAGGATTTAAGGACCCCCCCGATCATAGATCTAATCGACCATGACCCGTCAGGGTCATGGGAATGCTCGACCCCGACCCTGACGGGTCAAGGGAGTTCTCGACCCCGACCCTGATGGGTCATGGGTCTACTTGACCACGACCCTGACGGGTCAAGGAAGTGCTCGACCCCGACCCTGACAGGTCATAGATCTACTCGACCCCGACCCTGACGGGTCAAGGGAGTGCTCGACCCCGACCCTGACAGGTCATAGGTCTACTCGACCGGAGCCTTACGGACTACAGGAATCAAGCTTGGTGATCTTAGACCACCTAGTCTCGCTATTTAGTGGCCTTAGGCCCGACTCGAGGTCGTTTAGATGGGGGGCTAGGGTTTTACACCCATGCCCGACCCTGTGACAAACCGGGGGCAGGATTTTGACCTTACGGTCATGCCAACGATCCCGATCATGCTCGACCGAGCTCTGGGACTTTGATTTGCTCCACGTGTACTTGTGACTGCCAGGATCGTGACACGTGGACGGTCAGAATTACTCCCTATCATGAGTCCCCTAAGTCTCAGTCGAATTTATTCGACTGGGAGTTGTAACCGAGCATAGCTCTATTTCCTTAGAGGGGTGCGCTTATTAATGGCGGCTGTCAGCTCGAGCTCTACGCTCAAGCGCTTCAGTATTGGGCTCGGATCGTTGCTTGGGGCTCGGGGCTCGTGCCAAGTCCCTAGCCTTCCAACCAAGCTCTAAGCTTGGGACGGATCTCCTCGATTCGAGCTCTAAGCTTGGGTTGGATCTCTTTGATCCAAGCTCTAGGCTCAGATCAGATCTCTTCTATCCGAGCTCGAGGTTCGGATCCGATCCTTTTGATCGAGCTCGAGGCTCAGATCGGATCGTTGATCGGGGCTCAGCGTTCGTGCTGAGTCCCCAGTCTTCGGACCAAGCTCTAAGCTTGGGCCGGATCTCTTTGATCCGAGCTCGAGGCTCGGATCCTATCGTTTCGATCGAGCTTGAGGCTCGGATCCGATCGTTTCGATCGAGTTCGAGGCCCGGATCGGATCATTGCTTGGGGCTCGCCGAGGCCTCAGTCTTCGGACCAAGCTCTAAGCTTGGGTTGGATCTCTTTGATCCAAGCTCTAGGCTCAGATCGGATCTCTTTTATCTGAGCTCGAGGCTCGAATCCGATCATTTTAATCGAGCTCGAGGCTCAGATCGGATCGTTGATCGGGGCTCGGCGCTCGTGCCGAGTCCCAGTCTTCGGACCAAGTTCTAAGCTTGGGCCGGATCTCTTCGATTCGAGCTCTAAGCTTGGGTTGGATCTCTTTGATCCAAGCTCTAGGCTCAGATCAGATCTCTTCTATCCGAGCTCGAGGCTCGGATCCGATCCTTTTGATCGAGCTCGAGGCTCAGATCGGATCGTTGATCGGGGCTCAGCGTTCGTGCCGAGTCCCCAGTCTTCGGACCAAGCTCTAAGCTTGGGCCGGATCTGTTTGATCCGAGCTCGAGGCTCGGCTCTGATCTTTTCGATCGAGCTCGAGGCTCGGATCTGATCATTGCTCGGAGCTCGGCGCTCGTGCCGAGTCAACAGTCTTCGGACCAAGCTCTAGGCTTCGGCCGGATCTCTTTGGTCCAAGTTCTAAGCTTGGGTTGGATCTCTTTGATCCAAGCTCTAAGCTCAAATTGGATCTCTTTGCTCCGAGCTCGAGGCTTGGATCCGATCATTTTAATCGAGCTCGAGGCTCAGATCAGATCATTGCTCGGGGCTCGGCGGTCGTGCCGAGGCCTCAGTCTTCGGACCAAGCTCTAAGCTTGGGTCGGATCTATTCGAACCAGCTCTAAGCTTGGGTTGAATCTCTTTGATCCAAGCTCTAGGCTCGGATTGGATCTCTTCTATCCGAGCTCGAGGCTCGGATCCGATCGTTTTAATCGAGCTTGAGGCACAGATCGGATCGTTGATCAGGGTTCGACGCTCGTGCCCAGTCCCCAGTCTTCGGATCAAGCTTTAAGCTTGGGCCGGATCTCTTTGATCCGAGCTCGAGGCTCGGATTGGATCATTGCTCGAGTCCCCAGTCTCCGGACCAAGCTCTAAGCTTGGGCCAGATCTCTTACGAGATTCAATGCATTGGTCGGGTTAGGGGACCTTTCGACCCCGACCCTGGCACATCTCTTACGAGATTCAATCCGGCAGTCGGGTCATGGGACCGCTCGACCCCGACCTGGATAGGCGACCTTAGAGCGTATTCTCCTCATCAATCGTAGTGTTTGATTCTCAAAGGTCGAGAGTGATTTCCCACAGACGGCGCCAAACTGATGATGCTGATTTTTGGTATAGGGTCGGGTCGACCGTGTCTTCGAGCTCGTCAGTTGAATTTATTGAGTTGGGAACGACCTCGACCTAAAATCACACGAACATAGGGGTTACTTGGCCGAAGAGGGTTGTCTCCGGCGTAGCACCTCCGACGCTCAAGTCAATAAACAAGACTGAAAGGCTTTTAGAGAGAGAAAATATGGGCTCAAGAGACTTATGAGTGCTTACCTCTTACTGCAAATGCAAGGGGTATTTATAGAACCACCAAGACACATACAAGCACACACCTGAGGTGTGCATTTAATGCTCTAGCGGCTTTGGTGGGACCACCCATGATTTGACAGGATTTAAGGACCCCCCCGATCATAGATCTAATCGACCATGACCCGTCAGGGTCATGGGAATGCTCGACCCCGACCCTGACGGGTCAAGGGAGTTCTCGACCCCGACCCTGATGGGTCATGGGTCTACTTGACCACGACCCTGACGGGTCAAGGAAGTGCTCGACCCCGACCCTGACAGGTCATAGATCTACTCGACCCCGACCCTGACGGGTCAAGGGAGTGCTCGACCCCGACCCTGACAGGTCATAGGTCTACTCGACCGGAGCCTTACGGACTACAGGAATCAAGCTTGGTGATCTTAGACCACCTAGTCTCGCTATTTAGTGGCCTTAGGCCCGACTCGAGGTCGTTTAGATGGGGGGCTAGGGTTTTACACCCATGCCCGACCCTGTGACAAACCGGGGGCAGGATTTTGACCTTACGGTCATGCCAACGATCCCGATCATGCTCGACCGAGCTCTGGGACTTTGATTTGCTCCACGTGTACTTGTGACTGCCAGGATCGTGACACGTGGACGGTCAGAATTACTCCCTATCAGTGTGTGTTTCAAATTATGAGTTAATTATTTATATGTATTGTTAATAATTATATAAGAAAATATGATTCAATTTATTTAATAATTTATATTTTATAAATAGATTTTTCTGTTAAATTTGTGATATATATTCAAGTTGTTAATATATATCTATGATTAATATTAATATATTAAATTTATAATTATAAAGTAATTTTTTGATGGAACGCAGGGTTAAAAGCTAGTTAGTGAGTAGAATAGTTTGTGATAAGGATTAAGGATTAGAAACATTGTCCGCAAACTAAATAATTGACAAGTGATAAGAACCCCTATATGCCGCCTATTTCCAAATGATGTCAATCGATTTAATAAGTTCTTTTTGCTTTAATTTTCCTTAAATTGTATCCGTACATTTTAATCAATATCAATTCTCATATTAATTTCGTTATTACACACGCAATTCGACCTTTGTCATTATAAGGAATCGAATTAAGACCTTTACACTTGAGTAATATCTAGTTGTCATTGAGTCAAACCCCAATGATTAACCTCCTTGCGTCTTAATTAAACTAAGGGCTCTTTTGATAAGGTATGTAGACCTCATATTCAGTATTTTGAAATTCTATAATTTGGCTAGCTTAAGGTAGTTGAGTTATATGTATCAAACAATAATTTAAAGTTATTAATCTGAAATTCTTATACATGTTTGATATGCATTACTTGTAATAAAAATAGGAAAGAGAAAAGAAAATGAAGAAAAAAAATAAACGTGGATGCAAAAGTGGAGAGAGAAAAGAAATAACGTAAAAAAAAAAAGAATTCTTAACTGCTAAATTCCACAATATCTGGGGTGGGGGAGAGAGACTCTCATTATTACTCAATCTCCCCAAATCAACGGGCTGCATTTCAAATTGGAAAACCCACATCACTTAATGAATTCTATCAAACAACAACTTACCAGAGAAATCAGCGGGCTGCATTTCAAATTGGAAAACCCACATCACTTAATGAATTCTATCAAACAACAACTTGCCAGAGTTTAAACCTATAAGTGGGTACGTAGTTATCAAACAATATTATTTTAATTTTTTTCTTGCACAATTTATTTCACCAAATCGAATATATATTACAATATCTTCTCTTAATTTCCAATCAAAACCTCACTTAAAGATATGTAAATTAAATACAAATAATTAGTACCTCCATTCTAAATAATACTCCGACTATTTTGGTTGCCAATAATATAAACTAAGCTAGTGGGGACTTTATGTTTGTAAAAATTGGTTCAAGTTTAGATTAGGTATGGGACCTTGCGTGCTATGGAGTTAGCCTACATACTTAAAGATCATGTGTAGTTTCATCGGACTTTGTCGGGGCTTATTCGAAGGGTGGTCGGAAAATCATTGTCTATATAATTATTATTCTTTTCACTTGATATATATTCTTATTAAATATTCAATGAGATATACATAATAAATATTATAAAGTTGAAAGTCAAAGCGAGAGACTATCGCCTAATAGTTAATGCTTATCCAATGCAGAAAAATAAAACTAAAAAGATGATATTTAATTTTAATTAATAAACACATATAAAAAGACAATAATTTGTATTTAAACTAAGCTAGCTAATAATAATCTAATCGACTCAATTGGTTCTTATAGAAATATATATGCGAAGACTCTTCGGATTGCTTGAGAAAGAAAAATGGAGAGCCTCAATCTCGAGATTGATTCAAAAGTGATTATTCATCTGGTTAAATTTGTCAATATTGATTGTCAGTACCCTTTGGATTCGATAATTAAGGATTGTAGATTCTTCTTGTACAGATTATGAATCACAGAGTATTGTCACATGAGGAGGGAGAGTAATAATTGCGTCGATATCCTCACAAAAAAATGTCATAAATGAGCAAGATTTTTTTTTTGTCGAATGGACTGAACCCTCATGGATCACTGATTGTATTGTTACAAATATATGCTAGCAATCTTGTTTAGTTTTGTTAACGTGTTTCTTTTCTCGATTTCTCTTTCCTAACCAAAAAAAAAAGTATATGCGAAGAGTAGCTAAAATTATACTTCAAAATTTAAGTTCTACTAAAAGTATAGCTATTAATATAATTGTATGGATCTTTACATCTTAAGTGTGCTTCAAGATGGTTTAATTTTGTTAATTAATTACTCAATTTATAGTGATTGCTCTCATCCTAATATGTGCTCTAATACATATAAAGGCCAACATTAGAGAAGTCATGCATGTAATTTTATATTGAGTTTACCTAGACCAAAGCCACAAATCAAAAGATATTGTAATTATATGCATGATTTAAAGATAGTTGTCATGTCAACAATAAGTTTCAAGCATGACTAATGTGATGTAAGAGAATATTGTAGTGGGGTCAAATTAAGATTAAATTTAGAGGATTTTTTGTTTTTCTTTTCTGTTTCTCGTTATATGAACTTCTTGTATCTGATCAGTATTAACTTTTAAATCAAAATAATAAAGAAAAAAAAAGAACAAATAATTTGTTTTTTCACTACTTAAATTTAAAACCCTTTAAAACCCAACGTTAGATTTAATTATAATTTTTCAATGTAAAAAGAGAAAGAAAATTAGAGAATTTATCATTCATACCAAGCAATAATATATTGGTCACCTTTACACAAAGTTTTAAGTATGATTAGTTGACAAAAATACACACATACACCCATGTTTGTGTGTGTGTGCATGCTGAATTTTTTTTGCAAGATGTATGGAAGTTTGGTGGTAGGCGTGCAGAGATATGAGAGGGACAATGTCGTCATAATTTGAGTGTGCCACCTTACATTATGAATCTCAATTCTTCCTGTTTTCTATACAAACTCCAAAACTATTGATTTCTAAATAAAATAAAATAAATAAATAAATAAAACATCTCTCTCTCCTTGTGTGTGTTCTTTTTATAAGTTTTACTACTATCATATACATACTCACTAGAGAAGTACATACTTGTATGCATGTGTGATTGAGTATGGAGTCTTTCTTATTTACTTGAACTAAAGCTATGATGTATGGACACAGACAGGCGACACGGCATGATAAGGACACGGAAATATAGATTTTTTTCAATATTTATAATTATAGAGATGTAGAACACGAGTATTGAACACAGTGTTCGATACAACACGACACGACACAGTGATTTTTTTAAAAGTGTATGTGAATTAGAGAAATAAAGTAACTTGGAAGCTAAGGGGATTCTTTTTCTTTATTATAATTGTTTTAACTGCGGATTCATTTTTAACAATGATTTATTCGCAACTAAAGGACCACATATTCATAGATGAGTTTTCAATTGCAAATTATCAAGATTTGTGCATTTAGAGATAGAGGAATTTGAATTCTTTCACTAGCTAAATTGCTAAAAACAATTAATATTCTATAAATAATTATTTGGATGGAATTTGTACACATAAGTAGCACACCCACCCACAAAAAACAAAAGTAAAAGGAAAAGAAAATTATGGATATTCCAATTATTTTAGCTTCCACGCCTGATTCCTAGCGTACAATTTTTTAAAGAAAATCCTCAATTATTTTTTGAAAAACAATTGATGATTTTGGGCACGACTAACATTCTTTATGCACACCCTGCTTACCTATGAAAAGACGTAATTTGTCCCTTTCAACCGGTTATTTTCACCTCAATTTATTCAAACACTAATTAATGTGTGTTTATATATTAGATAGCATTTCAAATTCTAAAATTATAGTATTCTTTTTGTCCATAATACGGACACTTCAAAAAATATTATTATACAATGTTGTGTAATATTAAAAAAAAAAAGTTTTGTTATATTTATATCATATCATATCGATATTGTTTTGTACGTGTTAATGTATCAGAACTTGTACGTAATGTTGTGGCCTGTGGGCTTGTGTGGCACCCTTGAGAGCACACCCATACAAGGAAATCAGCCTGCCTCTCCTTAGGAAATCTAATAATTGATGTCATGCTTTGAACTTTGAAGCATCTTCGGTACATAATTATGTTTCTTTTTTCCCTAATTGGCTAATTTATATAGGGATAATTATACTTATATCTCTTACTTAGGGATAAATACAGCAAAATTCATTGTACTATCGGAAATCACAAATAGATATCCTCTTTATATTAAAGGAAATCTAAAAAACTTGATGGAAAATTATAAAATGACTAAATTACTCATAATATATATATATATATATATATATATATATATATGTGTGTGTGTATATTTGTATGATATTTGCTATACATTAAATGATCGAAGTGATTAAGTTGTTGTCCAATTAATAAAACGTTAGCATCTACTTGGAAACAAGAAAATGACTAACGGCAAGACCTAAGTGTTAGACAAAGTCATAGTCGAGGGCTGTAATTTCCAATAGTAGAGAGGGTCTTGCTGTATGTTCCCTAAGTTGAGGGGTGTAAATGTAATTATCCCTATATATGTTACATTCCATGTCCACAACACTGATAACTTAAAATTAAAACAATAATCTCCCAATAAACCCAATATTATAAATTTGTTAACTTAATTTATACATCCACTTTATCATTGTTAATTATGCGAGTTACTGTATACTATTTTCTGTATGAATGTGTGCTTTAGTTTCAAGAACTTTCAATTCATTCTCAATTTCCTTTGTTTTTTAAAAGGAAAAATGAATAACAAGAACAAAAAATGTGGGAGAGATAGGCCATGAATTTAGATCATATTGATGTTTGTTGTCTACTAAAAGATCTCACAACACAGAAAGAATTACCATCATCTTCCACTCATTATGCCTGCAAATCATTCTTTTTGCTTGCCTCACCAGCATGCCCCCCACCCCACCCCCACCCCCACCCCCACCCCCTTCTCTGTTCGTCCGCCTATATATATATTCAATCCCCTGTACCAGCCATAACACCTCAACTTCCCTTTCCACACACACTAAACAATATCCACTCCACAAGAAAACAAAACCCCATTTGAGATCAAGAAAACTTATCCCGTCTGAAAATCATACCAACTTTCCCTGAAAAATTCTTGCATTTCCTCTGTTTTTCGCTTCAATGGCGGTTTCCGGGTTCGAAGGGTTCGAAAAGAGGATCGAGCTGCACTTCTCCGGCGATGATCCGGCCACCGGAAAGGGCTTCCGGCGACTGGACTTTTTCACGCTGGAGAAAGTATTGCATGCGGTGCAGTGCACGGTAGTCTCAGCTGTGGGGAACAAATACTTTGACTCTTATGTCTTATCTGAGTCAAGCTTATTTGTTTACCCCACGAAAGTCATCATCAAGACTTGTGGGACTACTCAGCTGCTCAAATCTGTCCCTCTATTGGTGGACTATGGTCTTACGCTGGGCCTCACTCTCTGTGGGTGCAGGTACACCAGGGGCAGCTTCATTTTCCCTGATGCACAACCTCACCCTCACACAAGCTTCAAAGAAGAAGTTCTCTACTTGGAAGAAAATTTGCCTAAGAATCTTCAATCTAAAAAGGCATCTATCATGAACTCGAAATCTTGTTACAAGTGGCATGTTTTCACTGCATGTGATGAGGGGAACATGATAGGTTCCCTAGACATGCATGCAGATGATTTCTACACCGTGGAGATTTGCATGACCGAGTTGGACCGGGTTTCGGCTAAGAAGTTCTTCCGTCGGTTCAATGATGGAAAAACAGGCGACTCGGCCGGGAGGGAGATGACTGAGTTAACCGGCATCGGTGAAATTAATGAGAATGCTCTTATATGTGACTATGCATTTGATCCTTGCGGTTATTCAATGAACGGGATTGATGGAGACCGTTATTCGACGGTGCATGTTACTCCGGAAGATGGGTTCAGCTATGCTAGTTTTGAGTGTGCTGCCTCGATTTACGATGATAAGGAGGAGATTCTCGAGGTTTTAAAGAAGGTTGTGAAGATTTTTAGACCAGGGGCACTGTCAGTGTCGACAACCTGCGCAACTGGAGATGATGTCTGGAGATGGATGTCGAAGGCGGTCGAGCCACTAGGGATGAGACTAAGGAGTTGTGTGGCTGACGAGTTTCCGGATGCTGGTTGCGTTGTTTTCCAGACATTCACCGCTCGTCGGAAATAGGGCGGCGACGGGTCGCGTTGGTGGTTCTGGTGGTGGAGGTGGACATGCCAATTTGTTTAAAAAGAGTAAAAAAGGGTTGCATGTGGAAATTAGTGAGAAACTTTCCTAGGGTTTAGGTGGAATTCTTTTTTTCTTTCTTTTCTCTTTTTTCTTTCTTTTTTTTTTTTAGGAAATATAAAATATTGGTTGTGCATGCCAATTGATGTCATTGCATTGGGTGATGATGATCGATCAATTAAATGTGGGGCTTACTTTGTCTAGAGGTAAAAAAAAAATCTTGGAAAAAAAAAGAGCAAAATTTTGATAAAAAAAAGATGGGATTGGAGATGGTGTGTGATCATCACAATATTGCATGCACCCCACTTATATGTGGCACGCCTAGTAAATATTTTGAGGTCATAGTTAGTGGGGGATAAAAAGTTGGTCATATTTATGGTTTTATTTGATGTTTATATAAATTTTCTACCCTTCAAATTCTTGGTTTATTGTTTTTAATTTCTTGCTATTCTACTCATTTTTCCATTTTCCTCTCTAGCTCTCTCAAAAGATAAAAAGATTATAAGTTCTTATTTTAATTTCAGTGAAGGAGAGTCTAGCTAGCTCCAAAGATATGGTCAGCAAGCATGCTTAAAAACAGTAGAATAATTAAATAAGATTTCTTAAATCATTAGTAGGTTAGATTGCTGACTTTTTTCATAATTAAAGTTGATTCTTGTAATAAATAGTGCATGCATGCATGCATGCATTTGGAGGAATATTATACTATATACTTTAGAATAATTAGTTAATTAAGGAATATTTGAGAGTTATATTTAGTGCGAATTATGTTTACGGTCCCTAAGTGATGCGTGTCAAAATAACGTTTCAATATTTTCGTGTGTTTTGTCTCAATAATTTCGATTGATTTTCAATGATCAGTTTGGGACCTTCAAGAATTTTGGGTGTACTTCGTCTTCCTTCTCCAAAAACCTGCAATAATGGGACATTGGGAGTTTCCCAATGAACCACATTCAACGTTTAAGTCAGTACACCATACGAGAAATAAGAATAAACATAAGAAAGGAGAGAGAAACTACCCAAGTGATTTATTGTATCGTCATATTCTTAACGAGATTCCCAATAACTTCGATGATCCTCAATAATAAGGGTTATACCTCTTTATATAGACATGTTCGTAATTCAAATCCTCTCGGGATTTGGATTCCATTGTTCAATAGGATTCTCCTTTCTTATTGTCAGGTTCTATCCTTTTTTCGATTAGGGTTTTATTAAAATTGACTTCGTATTGAATGAAGATTTTTTATAATTATTAGAGCTCAGTCCATGAATTTAATGAGTTCTTGACTTCTTGGACTTTTTACCTTAATAGATTAGGCCCAAAATATGGGATAGCATCGCTAAGATTTGAGAAAATTATAAATAGTACTCCAAAGTATTATAGATAACGAATTGGGTTCATTTAAAAAAAAAAAAAAAGAGGCCTTGGCTTTCGGGATTTGAAACTCTTCTCAAATAATGTCTTAAGAAAAAATAATGAAAAAATATATGCACAATTCTTTTCTCAGACTTTTATGATTTCTAGAATTGGGCCAATGAGAATTTAATGGTGATTTATTGCTAAATAATTATCAAATTTAAGAGTGGAGCTAGTCTCTGAATTGGGCCTCAGAAGCTTGCACAACCACAGTGAAGGGCATAGGGCATACTAAATGAGGCCCAACCAGCTCATTAACAAGGCCCATAATATTAAAGTAAAAATGAAGTTTTTTTTTTAAAGACACGCAGACAATTCAATCATTATAATTGCAAGAAATCGAATTCAAATCTCCACACTAGAGTAATATCTGGTAGCCATTGGACCAAATTCCAATGGTTAAATAAAAATGAAGTTCTAGGAGAATAAAAATCATAAAAAAAATATTGAGTTATTAAATTTTGTCCATTATTTTCAAGAAGTTACAACCAAAAATAAATATTTTAACAAGTATTCAAAATGAAAAGAATCAACTTATATTTTTCATCCCCAAATATATCAACTTATCAAGTGCAACTTCTACTCTATGTGAACCATAAAATGACACGATCTCAATCTTAAAAAACCATCTAAATCAAATAATTCAGACCTCTCAAAGTTCCATATAGAAAGATAATATTTCAAAAAAAGGAACTATCAATGCCCTTTTCTAAAAGAATTTGAGAAAAAGAAGATAAGAAATTTGACACTTGAATGGCCTAGAGATGGCTTCATAATGTGTGATAGGAAGTACATTATTTTTGGAATATACATAGTACTATTTCCTATTAGAAAATAATCAAGGTTTAGCATAATAGTATACACATTAGAAGCTACAAATATTTGTTTTCCACTAAATGTTAGTAACTAAGTTAGGGATTTAAATAGTCAAATTTTGTTATATTACTATTCCACTTTTTCCTCTCAATAACAAAAACTAGGCCTCAAATTTGACCTAATTAAATTTAATCAATATCTGGTTTGGAAGAAAAAATTGGATTTATATCAACACTTAGAATCAAATTTTGATCGTCTAATTTTCTCTCAATTTGAAGAACTAACGTGCATGTACACTTTATATGCTTATTCCGTCAAAAAATTAATGAAAATTGGCATGTAGAACCATATTTGAAAAAATAAATTACACTTTTTGGGACGAATATTGCAAATTGTGAAATAGTTGGGATGAAATCAGGAGTGGTATCACCCTATGCTCTGGGGAGGCGACCCCCCCCCCCCCCCTGAATTTTATAAAAAATAAAATATTATAGGTAAAAATTTATTTTTTTTATATATAATATAGGTAATTTTTTTTATATATAATATAAGATTTCGCTCCATGTAAATAAAAATAAAATTGATAATATGAGTTCGACCCCAACCAAAAAATCCTAGTACCGTCCTGGATGAAATTGACAAATAAACTACGGACTACTAAATTTGCATTTTTCTCATGAATATAACTATATTGATAAATAAAGTTTAACTACGAAAAGTTTAGCTTAATTATAAAAAGATCAGTTTACTTTTTGAAACTGCAATTACTATCTTTAAATTAGTTGCTTTAATTACAAAAACACCCCTATAACCATTCCTTATTGGGAATTATTGAGATTTCAGACGGCTTTTTGCAATTATCATCCCAATGGAAAAAATGGTTTTGGCTTTTTCTTGTTAAAGAAGTGTTGATTTAGAATTCCTACTTTTTGCTTTACTTCTTTTCTTTTTACGAGCAGTAGTCGTTTCATGTCAACTAAGAATTCTTTCTTCATTGTCATCATTTCGTGTTGATTGGGTTATTCTGTTATTCCAACCTCAATTGCAATACTTTCTCAGGAAATGTGAGAAATGAACGAAGAAACCCATGTTTCTTTCTCAAGTACAATAATGGCGTAGTCAGTAGCTTTACCGTTTCATGAACAGTATCCCATTCCAATAAAAATCACCATTTGGGGTTTTCCTTTCAATTGTTCATATACAAACCTCATTTGATGATTTCTTGATTTATGGAGGCAAATTTCAGCAGGAATCAAGTTCCCTTGTGGGTTTAGTTCTGTTTAAGCCCCCAAGTTTCTATCAGAACTTTTCTCAAGCAGTTCGTGTGCAACCGGACAATGGGTTCTATGCATGGAAAATGTTGCAGAAGACCACCAACCTCAGATGGCGATGACAAGGAACAATTGGGTGTATATACTGATAAAAATACTCATCTTCTTACAAAGATGTCCTTAGAAGTTGCTGATATTCCTTCTCACGGATACAGGTTGGCATACTCTGTTCTCACTCAGCGTGGCTATTACCCAGAAACCCCAGAAAAAGAAAATCAAGATAGCTACTGTATTAGAACAAATATTCAGGGCAACCCAAATGTGCATTTCTTTGGTGTCTTTGATGGGCACGGTTTATTTGGCACGCAATGCTCGAATTTCGTTAGGGATAGGCTTGTCGAGATTTTATCAAACGATCCCACATTGTTGGAAGATCCTATTAAAGCTTATACTGCTGCATTTTTAGCAACTAATGATGAACTCCACAATAGTAGTATAGATGATTCCATGAGTGGCACTACAGCTATCACAGTTCTTGTAATTGGAGATTTGCTCTATGTTGCAAATGCTGGTGATTCGAGAGCAGTTTTAGCTGTTAAGGAAGGACACCATAATAATAAAGCTCTTGCTCATGATTTGTCGTGTGATCAAACTCCGTTTAGAAAAGATGAGTGTGAAAGAGTGAAACTTTGTGGTGCTAGGGTTTTGAACATTGATCAAGTGGAAGGGATTAAAGATCCCGAGATTCAGGATTGGGGAGATGAGGAAATGGACGGTGGTGATCCGCCGAGGTTGTGGGTCCAAGATGCTCTGTATCCTGGAACGGCATTTACAAGGAGTGTGGGCGATCGGACGGCTGAGAAGATAGGCGTGGTTGCTGATCCTGAGGTGTCGGTGATGCAGCTTACATCTAGCCATCCATTCTTCGTTGTTGCTAGTGATGGGGTTTTCGAGTTCTTGTCAAGCCAAGCTGTGGTGGATTTGGTATGTGATGTCTACTTAGATTAATGTTGTAATTTTATACATCTGCAGTTTGCAATATTACAGTTGGTAGTGCAAGTTTGAAAAAGCTACAAATTACTCCATATATATTTTTTTATAATTACACTAACCACCCTAAGAGTTTGGTACTGAATCGTGTACATCTCTAGAACAGGGTGCTTAATGTAATTTTAAAACGTTCTTAGGGGCGTTCTTTCAAACTTGCGGGTACCAACTATAATATGGCAATCTCTGACCGGGTGTAGATGTAATTTAAGTCTATTAGTGTGATTCAGAGATGTTTAAGTCTTGTATCTGATTTTCTTGATCTTTTTTTTTTGTTTTCAATATATGCAGGTTGACAGATATGGTGATCCGAGGGATGCTTGTTCTGCCATTGCTGGAGAATCGTACCAATTATGGTTAGAGCATGAAACTAGGACAGATGATATAACCCTCATCATTGTACAGATTAAAGACTTCACCAATGTATAAAATCATTGCATTCTTATTTGAGTAGATCATCACATTTATCATTTTGAATTTGATTCCTACATTTCCAGTGCATTTACGTTGGTTTCTCCAATTATTGATATGTAGTAGCTTACCGCTTCCCTCGATGTCGTGATAATCTAGTCGCTAGAATAGCGTAAACGATTAACCGACATTGTTAAATTAAATTGATCTTCATCCTTCATTTGAGGTCCATTTGAAAAAGTGGCCTTTCATGGCAAGTTCCATTTACAATCCAAGCAAGGTTGAGTGAAAT